>VWZD01008784.1:94802-179810 GCA_013396695.1 Sakesphorus luctuosus
CCCCCCCAGCTACTCCTTTTTGCACAGTACATTGCTGCTTTGGGAAAACTCAGGTTCAAGCAGCACCCTTGTTTTGTCTTTCTCTTCTTTGTCCTTCTCCTTTTCCACTTCCTCATTTTCCTGAAGGTGCAGGTACAAGGAAGAACTTACAGATTATAGTTGCATCTATGCCAAAAATCAATCTGTCCAACAGCCCCAGTGACAGTATGCCAAATAATGAGAACAGAAAATGTTGATTATGCCTGAGTGCCAGGCTACAGTGCACAGAACTGCTCCTGTTCTGAGCTCCAAGGAATTTGAACACACTTTCCAGAAGAAGAGGAGACTCTCAAAGCACGAGTCATACTCTTCCTGCAAGCTTGACCAGTGACATGACACTCTGTGATTCCCTTTCCATGAACTTTCCTGCCATAAAATGTGGGAAACACACAAATACTTGTAATCCTTTCATGAGATGAAATGATACATGGAGTAAATTGTGTTGCAAAAAAACCCCAAGCAACTTAGACTGACTCCTATGCAAACTGGTTTTGAATTGAAATGGGGATATTACCTTTTCAGACCACTTCCCTTTAAACTCAGAAAAGCACAAGTTAGACAATAAATAGGAAGCGGCTGCTACGTGGAAAGAAAAGCATCCTCCGCTTACAGAGGAATGCTGAGTGTGTATGTGAATACCAATCTTTATATGGGAATAAAAGTATATCCCATGCCAAGGTAAAAATAAAACTGGTTCTAAATAGCGGAAACGTAGGTTCTCCTTTCTCTTCAGAAATTATTTAATTGAAAAATAGTCTGCATTTAACACCTTTCATTTCCACATAGAGCACCCTTGTTTTGAAATCTTAATAGGAGATTTAACAAAATTTATGCTATAAGTTGAACACACATCCTTATGAGAATCTCTAACCAGAATGACTCATTGTAAGTTTTCATTAATATTAAAACACATCCCCCTGAAAGCCCTAATAAGGGAGTCTAATATTTTCTTTTTAATTTTTTTTCACATGGTAACAGTCACTAAGCTTTATTCTAATAGAGTTTAAATATCAATATCACCTTAAAACAAGATCAAGCAGACTAGCATGTTCTTATAAAGGAAAATAAAAAAAAAAAAGATACCTACAGGACAAACTCCTCTTTCTATATTTAGTGTATATTTACACAGAAATGATATTATTATTATTTCAGTTCCTATTTAATGAAAATATTTTTACTTCCTTCCATGGAGCTTTCAGTCTTAAACAGCATTCAAACAATATTGCCTATAAATATCTCACAAATGCAGAGCAGGAAAGAACTTGCATAGATATTAAAACGCAGAAAGGGGAAAAAAGTGCCCTAGTTAGAAAAACCTGTGAATTCCTCATCCACAAGAAGTGTAAGAACAGATCAGACCACATTGCACAGGTAATATCTTCTATAATGTTGCTAGAAATGGTGCAATGATGTACTGGTGGAATTTGACCATTTTGATATATATATATACACATATATACAGCCAGTATAGAAGTGAAATAAAAAGCACACTAAATCTAACCAGTCCACAATGCCATAAACAATACCTATTATACACTATTTCATTCTCTTGGGGAAAGAAATATATGGTAATTTGCTAAGCTATTTTCACTTCATTCTTAACATTTATGGCTATTACTAGCAGAAAGCAACAACAGCTTGACTTTTTAGCATGCAAAATGCTAGATCTGAAAAAGACATCTAAAAGAAAAATATCTGCAGCTTCCCATTTGTACTGTGTCAGCAAAGTCTTTAACTAGGTATTCTTAGTGGAGTTTGCTAATTATAGGTGATTTCTGGTTCTTATAAATTATCATGGGAAGACAAGGAAACGAGGTATGAAAATGAAAGAATTTATATGAGTGTGGCTTAAAAAAACCTCCTAATGTCCATATCTTGCCAGTGCTTTGCATGTAAATTATGACAAATGCACAGTATTACAAAGCCTGATTCAGAAATGCTCCGTATTTAACAGCTGTGTCCCTATTCAGACTGTATGTTCCTGTGTTTAACTGTGGTCCTTATGGCTTTGTTCTCAAACACCAGGCTGTAACAGGGTGACTACACTGCAGGGAATCATCTCAAGCTCATACTAAAAAGCAGGGTATAACATCCACACAGCATTATTTAAACTTCTGCCCTGGGGGCTTGGGGTTCTCTGCAGAATATTTCTCTTGGGAACCACACTTTTAAAAATTGTATCAAATAAAATGGCCACTGCTATGCTAGACAATATGGGGCAGAATCCTTTGTGCAGGGACAAAACTTGCCCCACTATATTAAGTTTTGTACCTTTGTCATCTTTAACTTCCTGCAGCCATCCCTGCCTGCTAATTCCCTTGTGCCAGTGGCAGGGTTTGAGTGGCTACGCAGTGAATTAAATAAGAAGCTGGAGTGACTGAAAACTACATCTTTCAAATCTCTCTATATATAGAAAGTTATTTTTCAACCAGAACAGTTCACTGATTAAATGCTTTTTAGTCACACAAGAAAAGCAGCCAGAACAATCAGCCAAAAAGTAAGAGAGAGACCAATTGTGGGGTTATTGGTGGGGTTTTTTTGGAGGGGGGTGTGGAGGGGGGTGGGGGGAGGTTGTTGGGTTTTTTTAATGAGAGGGCAGCAATGTGGCAACTGAAAGTGGATTATGCAAAAATATTTGGTGTGGATCCATCTCCTCCTCTGCCTGAGCTCTGCTGCCAGATACAGAGCACTTCTGCTTCTATTGTGCTGTGACGCACCACTGGCATTTGTCCCTGAAGGGAATCAAGGCTCCTGTGGGCACAGGGGATTTTAAAGCTCTAGTGGGAACAGATCCCACCCATCTCCAGTGCCAGAGTTTTGTGTGTGCATAACTACAGTCTTCCTACTTCTAGTCCTACACCACTGCCACCTATATCCAGCCAGCGTGGCTACTGGATTTGCTGCATTCATCTCCGAGACTTTTGTCCCTAGTTCCGGTTCATCAGGTTGTGGAAGCGTCTGCAAGTATGGTTTAAACTTTCTCTTATATGTGATATAAAAGGGAGTGACCAACTTTAGAATTTCACAAGAGCACTAGCTAAATATTGATTTTGCTGTTAAGGAACTTTGTAATCGCTACTTCACTATGAAAAAGCCATAAAGATCCCGCAAGCTTATTTCCTATTAGGCCACTAAATGAAAGCCACCACCACGGTAAAATTTCCTATCTTCAAGTAAATATCAACAGAAACCAAATCAAAATGTAAAAATATATTAAGAGCCCTTCATTATTCTTTCTAGGATGTAAATTGTTAATACAAATTGCATTGGGATGAACACTCATGAGATTTACATGAGTTCTACATCATCTCAATATACTAACTGGTCAATTGACTTCCACTCAGATCAGATTTTTTAAAAAACAGACATAGTATATTGTTCTTTAGGATAATGTTTCTAAAAAACTATCTGCAAAAGATAGTTCTTATATGTTCTTATAGTGTTCTTATATGTTTTACGTTTTAAAAAGAAACTGTAAAGATAAAATTTATTACTAAGTTTGAGAGAGAAAATAATTCAGTAAAAGCTGCTATGAAAATCTACTCATCATAGCAGGAAGTAAAAAATTCCTGTCCATATATGGAAGTCATTTAGAAGGAAGATGTCAGGCATAAAGTATTTGAGTGTCTCACCTTTCAGCAGTTCAGATTTGATAATTTTTTCCCATTTGTATTTCCATCATTTTAACTTGTCCACTCACACAACCACTGTCCCCTGCTATATGATCACTTCAAAGATACTAATACAATTATTCTTATGATAATTAAGGGAGAAAAGGATGAAATATTAAATAGAGGATGTTTTTCTAATTTTACACAAGGATCTTTCGACCCCAGGACTGACTCAGGTATTCTGGATTCCTGTCTAGAAGAACATGGTTCTTACCCCTCCAGTCCCTGTAAGTTACCTGCTTTTACACAGAGCAAAGGTTCATAATCCGTTCTTACAAAAAATTTAATGAAATTATTAATGCAGTCTTATACTGCAACACCCAAAGACCATCTGGTCTGGTCTCGCAGGCATTTGCTTATTTTTAAAATGTGACAGACTTTTTGTCAGATTATTAATTTACCACCTTTAATGCTATTCTCACACTATTCATTATAGGAAAAAATAAATCAGCATCACTTCCATGTCCTTTTATATATATTGAAAAAAGCTTTTCAAAAAATTTTGCAACTTTGAATTGCCTTGATATTTCCAACTTGAGAGTGAAGATACTAGGGTTTTTGCTTATCCACACTGTTCACAACCAAGTGATGTAATGACCCAGACAAAGCCTTTTTCATAATTAAACCTTTCTTTTCTTTACAGATTTCTGGGAGGAGATCCTGAATTTAGACAAATGACTGCAGATGGTGATACAAAGCTGAACAGAACACAAATGGTACCTGTGGCTCTCGGGTGAAACTCTATTTTAAACAGAGCCCTTGTAAGGTCTCCAGAACATTTTGTTGCTGAAAATAGAACATCACTATGATTTAAGTCTTTTGTATGCCTTGTGCTAGCTGCTTACAAAGAGCAGTTGCTCAGTGGATCTGAGCATATACCTACACGACTCTTACTGAAGGTTTGAGGCTTTAAGGAATACACTTAAAAGGGTCTTTAGGTTGTTTGTTTCTTTCCCCCCCACCTCTGATATCTTCTGAGTAATGGGAAATATGAGAGCTAGAAACTCCCAGAAGTACCAAGTGAGAACTCTTTGTCCCTGGCTTTACAGATAGCATACCAGGTAAGTGAGAAGGAATAAATTACTTCTCCTTTGTTACAGATATAGTGAAATGTACATGTTCAGATTTTAGAGGCAGATAATGTTATCAGACTATATTTTAAGGCATTAAGGTCATTAAGATCATTAAGGACACAATTATAGATCTTGAGCTTTTAAGCAAGGATGCAAAGGGGAAATCCGCATTCATCTCCCACATTCTCCATTATGATGGAAGCTCAGACACTGCAATGGAGAAGTTGCTGCAATACAAAAATCCTTTGCTCCACATTTTTATTTCAAGTCTCTGAACTATGCACAAAAGGTAGTGGAAAGGTTTCCTGAGGCTAAGAACAATTGTATAAAGTATATGTATTCCATACATATATCCGTACATCCATTGCACATACTGTTTTTGAAACAATCCAACAGACTTATTTTAATGCCACAAGTTTAACCTAGGAGTTAACCTCATATTTGTTATTTAACATATTTGTTTAAAACATGTTTAATCCTACTTCAAATTTCTGGTCTTCTTTATCTTCCTCTTTTTTTTCCACCTTTTTTTTTTTCAATTCCCCTCCACCCTTCTTTTAATGGTTCATACAAATTCATAGCTTCTGTTACTGTCTCCTCATTCATTCAGGATTTCTTTTGTGTCTGAAATAACTTCTGCAGTTCCTCTCCAGCATTACTAATGATTATATACATTAAATTTAAAAATTATGTAGAAAGAATATAATTTATATTCCCAGGTCCACTTCTATAAAATTCTTAAGCTGCTTCATTGGCTCCAGTTCAGCCCTAAATGATATAACTTAATGTTTTCTTACCAAGGAATTTACAAATTGACCCACTAACTTTAGAGAGCTCTGAATTAGGCCCTTAGTAACTGGAATTTATTTCAAAATGTTTTAGTGTGCAAGGGTAACACATTAGGACCCTGCTGGAAGGAAGGCTCCTTAATACTATATTAATATACTATACATTTTAAAAGAGAAGCTTATAATGCTTCTCTGATCATGCAGCAATATATNCACAGACTACAAACTGGGAAAAGTGTGCATAACTTAGGAGCACAATCATCTGTTGTACTCTCAATATAAATTTGGGATCATTAGTTCACTGCAAATTCTCACAGTTGCTGCACATGGGAGTCAGTTTGTCATGTTTTAGATGGAAAAACAGTTTCACAAAAAAGACATGAAATCTTTAGGATGTAACATAGAGGAAGTTGCGATATCATCATATCTTAAAAATTAGATATGTCCACATATTTCAGATCCTAAAACTCATTTGTGATATCAAAGAAGAGATACCTACACACCTCAGTGGTTCTGTTAAAGCTAAAAAGAGCTGCTTGCCCTAGGACTGCAATTAGTCAATGCTTGAATAAGGACACTCCTAGCCCCTGAGATTTTTTGTTACCCACATTACAAGGTGTAGTAGTTTTGGCTCTAGTCAGCATAGGTCCCCATTTAGGCCTCAGTTTTCAGCAGGCCTCAAAAGATGTGACGCAGATTAGAGGGGACAGGTATCATCTGACTTAAGCAGCCAAAGAGGTATTTCATATCATCTGACATCATTAGGAAGCGTCGAAGAGTATAACAAGCCAGGGGGGAGGAGTGTCCTTATTCAAGCATTGACTAATTGCAGTCCTAGGGCAAGCAGCTCTTTTTAGCTTTAACAGAACCACTGAGGTGTGTAGGTATCTCTTCTTTGATATCACAAATGAGTTTTAGGATCTGAAATATGTGGACATATCTAATTTCGGTCCATGTTTGGGACCAGGAGGGTTCCTACTCCCTGACTGCTGATATCAGGCCCTGCTGCCGGTCTGCGTGGCTGTTTACCTGGGGAAGTGAGCATATTCCTGTTAATTCCTTTTTCCTTCTTGCTGGAAGGTTTCCTTTGGGGAGGCGGTTTGGTTGGTTCAGAATTCTGCTTGTTAGCTGGGGCGACCTCAGTGAGCCTGTTGTTGTTTCCTGTCACTATGTGCTATTTCATAGTTGGTGTTAAGCTTTCCACTTCTCTATATAAATATAAGAACTTCACCATGTCCAAAGCCTCATTTCTGTTTTTTTCCCTCACTCTCCTTCTCTGGGAGTGGACTTTTTAACTGGGTACCAGGCAGTTGGCATTTTGCCAGCTCAAACTATAACACAAGGGATGGGGAATTATTTAGGTTGCTGAGGTTTATGACTAGCTCCCTGTGTTCAAAACTTTCTCTTACAGCCAAGAATCAAAATTCACCATTTTCCGTCTTGAAGATGTGAAATTTATTATCATTAAAACTGTCAAGTGATTTAAAGCAAGAAATTTCACTCTGAAACTGTTCAGAATAAAAAATGATGGGAATAATAACAAAACATTTGAAAAAGGAAAAATGCAGTGTTGGAGGAGACCAGACCGAGAATTACAGGCGCTGGGTAGACGAGGACGCGGATACCCATGCAGCGACAGAATCGGGACCAGGAGGGCTTCCGGACAGACACTTCCCCTGCTTAAGTAGAGCATGGGACTCTTAATCCCAGGGTCGTGGGTTCGTGCCCCACGTTGGGTGCCAATTATCAGTGGATTAATAATTCCACTAATATAGTGGAGGGGTTTTCGCTTCCAGGAGCCAGGCTAGGAAAGCGGCAAGCGGCGCTCCCTAGGATCAGGCCCTTTAGAAGTCTGGGTCGGCTCCTCCCGCTCCCGGCCCGGTGACCCCTCCGAACGAAATAGATCCACACCAGCCAGGAGTCCACGAGGAAAAGCCAAGTTTAATAGCGCGTGCTCGCTTATAAGGGGCGAGCGCAAATGTCCCGGATGTGGGCAGGGAAGAGGGGCGGAGACAGGGAGGAGTCACACACTTTATTGGGTACATGCAAACGGAGGGAAGGAGGGAAGGGAGGAGCGGCACAGGGACCAATAGGAGAATGAGGTTGGTGGGAGAATTCCAGGGGATTGTGGGAAGAAGAAACAGGGAAGCCATCTTAAGGGTATAACATTTAAGCTGGGGAAGTGTCCGTCCGGAAGCCCTCATGGTCCCGATTCTGTCGCTGCATGGGTATCCGCGTCCTCATCTACCCAGTGCCTGTAATTCTCGGTCTGGTCTCACTGATAACTCAAATGTGGTAGCAGTCCCATGCAAAACTGCAAAAACATGATATATTTTTTTTGCAGTGTAATTAAAATGTCATTAAAGTGCTTAATGAGATACTAATTTAGTTAGCATTGCATTACATTGCATAATACTTTAAGCTTCTCTTCTGAAACCACCATAGAATATTTTCAGCCCATTTCTTTCTCAGCAAGTGCACAGTGTCTCATTTTGTTGGTAAGGCTATTGTACAGCAGCACAGTCAACAGTCCTGATATCAAAACAACATGGGTTCTAATGACAGAGATTGTATAAAATTTAACTGTATCTTTAACAGTAAAGCTGCAAATCTGTCATGTTGTGAGAGTCAAAATCGTATCTGGATCCAAACTTCTTCAAAACTGACAGCTTTGAGCTCATGTAGCTAACATTCACTATGAAAAGAAACATTCAAATTTCCAGTTTAACGTCGTGGTTCAAATTTGCCAGGGGAAAGATTGAAACTCCACCTCTGTATTTTCAAGGGAACAGCAAGACAGATTATAACTTACAGGAACTTATTCTGCTATTTTCTTAATTTTGTTCAGTCAAGTAGCAATGAGAAACATATTGTAATTCTTATGACTGATCAATATTCTGTAATGATCTTGTTCAGAAAACCTTGCAAGAAGAAACAGAAGACCCAAAAATCTTCTGCTGTGTAATAAAATGGTCAATTTAAGCAATGCACACTATTTTCCATTTTCAGTGTTATAATAATGCATTACTAACAAAACAATAGTAAAAATTAAACTACCTTGCATTCTGGAATTTAATTAGGGAACATTTGTCTTTGAATCAGCAATCCTCAGGTTTCTGGCTTTTCACCAGATGACAAATTTTACTCTAGCTAAGAAGGCTACAGCACTGTGAAGTCTAAAGGGCTTGTTGCACTCCGCATGTAGGGCTCGACGTACCTATATATGTCATGGGAGGAAGCAAAGGAGAAGGCAATAAAGCTCCAACCAACACAACTGCAGGGTACAGCTGAGCCCCTCGCCGGGAACGGTGGTGCCTTGGGCAAAGTTCAATTAAGAGAGGGCAGAAAAATGCTGGGCAGAGAAAGGATGAGTTTTTTTAAAAAAAGAAAAAAAGAATATAATCCATGATACAAACTTCAATAGGGAAAGGAAAGGAAAGGAAAGGAAAGGAAAGGAAAGGAAAGGAAAGGAAAGGAAAGGAAAGGAAAGGAAAGGAAAATGGGAATAGGGAGAAAGGGGGGAATGGAGCAAAAGAGGAAGTAGCACATAAAGTATACATTAAGTGTTAATAATCCAACAGAACTTTTTTCCATCTCTATGCTTGTTCATAAAGCCATCAATGAACGTGCTTTGCATAGCTTTGTTATTTACATGGCACACAAAAAATACCTTGAAAGCTGATCAATTGAGCATGTTGATCACTTGCAATGATAAATGAGATGCATTTTTTCATGTATCTTTAGTTCTATTTCTTTTACTTGGACACAATAATAACGCTCAGAAAAGGAACTGACTTGAAATTAAAAAGTCAGCAAATTATTAGAATTAAATAATTCCTTTGAAGGTATTTTCAAACTACCTTTCACTGAAGTATTTATTACCAGATTATTACCTCATATTTATTACCAGAGCCATTTAGTACAACCTGAAATGTATTTCTAGCACCCTAACAAACTAATATCTTTTAGGTTTGATAGCAGCATTTCAAACATCACAGTTTCCTTGCTTTATCAGTGTGAATAACAAAAGAACAAATAAGCTTTTCAGAAGCCTTCCATTCCTGACTTGGTGGGCTTTTTTGCTCATAGTATAGAAAGTCTTGCAGCAATGTAAGCACTGAGCATAGGCCTTTGTTTTCCAGACTTGTTGCCTTAAAAATACATTTTTATTATATATTAATCTGAAAAGCAGTTTCAGTGTCTAGTGGTTATGAAAATGATTCATAATGGAGATGAAAAAGCTCTTGGGATATGAAGTGCTTCAGGGAAGAGACATAATATACATACAAAAAGCAAATAAATTCCCTCTCACTGCCCTCTGATGTAGGCTTTTTCTGGTAAATATCTACAGTGCATTCTGTTAATACTAATTTTCAGAACGTGTTTCAAACATGTGACCCAGGAAAGGGAACCCAAGTAAAATTCATCAAAAGGTCTTTTTTTAGCCTAGACCAAGTAAAATTGAGCAATGGCTTTCTCATTAAGAGAGAAAATAATTTTCATTTTGCTCTGGTAGCTTCTCATTCCAGTGAGAGTTTTTTGATCTACAGAAAATAAACTTGCTAAACAGAGCCACATTATAGACTATTTTTAATGCTATTTTGAAGACAGAGAAACAGTAGCAACACTGCAATTTATCATTGCAGGTTCTAACATTGTCATGTTAAGTCTCATCACAGGATCTAATACACTTCCCATCGCAACACCTAATCATGTAATGCTCATGGAAAATAAAGCTAAAGTTTCTGCAAATACAGTAAAATTATTTCGCGTTAGTTTGCCACATTTGATTTTAACAAACAGTTTTTATATGACTCTGTGGGGCCTCATAATCACCTAAACAGCACATCCTCAAGAAGTTTTATTAAATAATGACAGGACTAGACAGATTCTTAAGGCAAACTTTTGCTAAATTAATTAAGTACAGCATGACCATATGCAAATACAGATTATTTCTGATGTTATGAAGCTCTGATACACTAAGTAGTGACGTTGCATAACTTGACACTGAAAATATATGTGTGAATCAGGGCTTTCTCAAAGCTTCTAACTCCATGGTTACTATTAGGAAACCATTCAAGCATTCACATAGACTAACATTATAATTTTACATGTGTTCTACACATACATCTATGTATGTATGTATGTACGGCTCGGCTTTCTGAACAAAGATTTGGGAAGGGCTCTACCCATGTGAGTGTGTCCTTCGAGCCTGCGCACTGCATTTTTCAGGTGAGGCACGTACTGCACTTCAAAAATCAGGACATAACTGAATTTGCTTGTTTCTTTATTGTTCCCTCCAGTTCCTTTTTACTTTACAGCATTCTTAGTGTTTTCTAATTAAAAACGCTGGAGATACAGAGTTGGTAGGGTGACACAAAATCTCTTACTTGTTTATTGCCTACATGAGACTCACAATAGAATATATGTGCATCTATCTGTCCATGGGTCTGTCACTTTGGCATTTAATGCACATAGATGTCAGGCTATAAAACTCCAGTGCAGCAGCATAATACAAAATTCCACCTGTACAAGTCTTAGCAATTCCCAGAATTTAAGAATTGAGCATAACAAGTGCTTTACCTCACCCTTGTAATTCATTTGCTGAAAACAGGGGTCCTGCTATTCATGGTATGTCTGCCATTTTAAATGACCTTATACCTAGGAATGGCATTAGCCTGCCAAATGTTAATGGAAGCGATACTATAGAGCAACATTAGTCAGTTATCGTCAATATTGAGACATCTTCCCAAAACACAAGTAACTCTTGCAGTGATACTGAGAGTTGTTTCAGTGTTTCTTTCTGTAATAGATTAGATAGTTCATAAAGATCTTGGCCAGAAGTTGAGAAAATCAACCTATGCAATTTTTTAGAGCTAAATAAAAGGAAACAAAGTAATGAAACAGTAATATGCAACATTTCCTAGAGGAAAAGTTTGTTTACTTCCTGACTTTTTATAACATATATTTCCTCTGAATACTTCTGATTTTTTGAATATAGAGCTTTGACAATAGCAATCTCCTTATAGAAGTGAGATCTGTCATTTTTGCTGAAAGACTTCTGCTTAGTAAAACTGAATTTTCACCTTCAAGGGCACTGTGAAATATTGCCATAGAGACCACCTATTTTTAGTAAGAACTATCAAATGTGCATCTAGAGCTCTGCACTTGATTTTTCTTGCATAATGTTGACAATACTATTTTGGAAGTCAGAAGGGAAGTAGTGTTGATATTGAGCATTGAGAGAAAAACAAACAAAAAATCAAAGTGGGAAGGGAGGAGGGTATAGAAAGTAGGAAAGAGTAGGATGGAAAAGAGGCTTGAGTTTCATTGAGTTTTAATTTTAGTGTCAAGCTTTTGTCTTCTCATCAGTCTGGAAAAATGTGACTTTTCCTCATGTGTTAAATTCTGATGTGTGTAATGAAAGTTCAGTGCATTATAAATGCATAACTCGCAGTCACTCCCTTGAAGGGGATGAACACCAATACTACCACTACTTGTATGCTTGAACAGTATGTAAGTGAAATCTTTGCCATTGTTTTCTGCTTCTGTTTATCTATTTCTTTCTATTTTAGCATGTAATTCCTTGAGTACAGACTTTTTCATCAGTTTTTCAGGCACTCATTCCACTGGAGATTGGTAGAGAAAAGCCATAAAAGACAGCAAGTGTTGATACGCAAACCTATAGTGCTTGCAACCCCTACAGTTTTAAACCAGCACAATGCAGTGAATAGAACAGTAGGGCATAGCCCCATCTATACTGTCCTGGCTGGGTTAGCTCTCTGATACAAGGATTTTCTGTTGCTGAAAATCTCCTCTAAGCTGACTTGTGTAACTACACTAGATTGTTTTTTTCAGAAGAAAAGTGATTTCCCACCATCCATGCCATAAAAGTATAGTTTCATGTACCTCCCCCCACCTTCTCCTGTAAACCAAGAACAGAAATAAAGCAAAAAATAAATGGTGCACATGATAGAAAGATGAGGAAAAACCTGAGAAACGTCTTTTCAGATTTTGTTCACCTCAGAGAACTATGACTTGTATTAGATGCTAGCTATGCCTTACGATTGGTCTTCAGACGAAAAGCTTTTTAGAGATTCATGGAATAATGAATCAAATCCATCTGTTCTCTCATAAATGTCTATTCAAGAAAAGTCAAACCTTCCCCTTTCAAATTTTAGATTTTTATCGCTTATATATGTGGCATATTAACATGTATTTCTTACCAGAGATAAATACATAAAAAGACAGACTGTTTTAGTGGCCCATAACAGCACAGACATGAATTAATGCTAATGTGACTTACTGTTCATGCTCCAAAAATAAATTCTAAATTATTATATTCAAAGCTGTCTTCATTTACTGTTGTTTTTAACCACCATCGTCTCAATTAGCTTTTATTCTTTGAGATAATTTCCAGACAAAACCCACTTTTATTATATCTATCCTTGATTATGTAAAAATCCTTTTTTATAGCAATTTTGAACTTCTTTACTGTTTCAATGAGTGTTATTAAATTCAACGAGACCACATATTCAGTAAGGTGTTATTTGGTGTAAATAGAATATTAGGCTCCATCCTGAGATTTTCCTAATTTCTCTGTATCTGTGTTCACCAACTGATTCTTACCTTTTTTCTTTCTTTCCTTTTTCCCTGTTCCCACAAATCCCTACACAAAGAAAACTGTTTTAAACCCAGAAAAATTATAGTGCATGTTTATAACAGTAAGCAATTGCACTGGAACAGTTTGTAAAGAACAGGAACAGGGTTAAAAACAGGAAGACTGATTTATTTCAGATGACATGTCATTTGCCACGATTACTAAGCATTCCTCTTGTTTTGTTGTTTCTTTGTCTTTCATTAGGATTTGATTTGCTCTGCCATACTAGGGAACCACGTGCCTGTGTCCCACATTGAGTAGGCAATGAACTTCACACCAGGTGCCAGTGGCTGTGCCCACACACAGGGAACAAGAGGGACCCGGTCCTGGCATTGCAAACAGCTCTTGTGGGCAAAACCAGACAGAGCTGCACCAGGAGGAAAACCAGCTCAAGCAAACTCTCAAATGTGCACATCAAGTAAGAGGTAAAACCCAGACACTCAGGGTGGAACTGTCACAGCAGGATGAAACTCTCGGGAACATGCTTGGGGTTACTTTACAGCTTAGTGCCAGTCGTAAATCATAGTCTTGCTTTTAAAAAAGCTGTTAGAATTCTGCTTTTTAAATGCTACAAATGGAAATGGGGCACCTGGAACAGTTCTCCTGTTTCTCAGAGTTTTCTCTCCAAGTTTCTAATGCTGAGTTGGTTCATCCAATTCAACTGTCAATGTGTGCCAGATACAAAAATTCTTTAACAAAAGTAATAGAGCATGTAGAATTTTATCCACTATCTATTTCTGTTGGAAAAAAAATAAGTCCCACATTCAATAATAAAGTCACAGGGAAGTTGGGAATTAACTTTTTTTTCCTTTTCCTTTCTTCCTTTAAAAAAACATATAATCATAGTGTTATATAAGAAACTACCCTGGAAAATACATAACACATCAAGAGCTGTGGCAACATCATTTATAAACCAAAACTTTAGAAGAGAAAGTAGTATTGCATTACCATGCAGTACCAGCATTTACATATTGATATACAGAATAAGCTGATTAATAAGAAATCATGAAATATGTTATTTGGAAATACAGCTGATGACATTTGCATTGCAGAATGTGCATTACAAGAACTCAGTACAAAAAGAGAAAGCAATGACTTAACAAATTATTGATAAGTTATTTTTATCTATGGATAAATGTGCTGATTCATACTTTTGCAAGGGAGAAAGAAAAGAGCATTTATCATACATAAAGTTCTTCAGATTTTAATCTGAAACACCACATTATCCTCCCACAAAGAAAACATAAAAACATGCAAAGGCTCATTACAACTCGCACAAATGTCAATGGTTTTTCTGCTCAATGCTGTCCTGATTCACAACCATGTGAAAAACTTCCAAAGGCATGGAGCTCTAAAATCTGAAACACTTGTGAATGCAGAGATAAAAAACAACTAGAAAGGCTTTCTGTGGGGTGACAGAAAGGTACAAACTCAGAACCTGCTGAAAGACCTTCTCAAGTGAAAACACATCATATTCATAACAATACAGAAATACTGCTATAGATAAGAAAACCTGAAAGAAGTGACTCTTTTCTATTTACCACAAAGCTGTGGAACACAAGACACTTGAAAAATTTATGCACTAAAAGCCTGTAAGGTCAATGTGACAGAGCAGTAAGATTCTTCATATTCAGTAGAATTAGAAATGATCACTTCTTATATTTTAGTGTGTGGTTTTAATATTCTAAACTTAAGACTTAAGTGTAACCTCTTCAGAAATTATATTGTATGCAATAAAATGTTTATTTTAAGAGACTACATCTTAAGTTTATGTGGGACTAGGCTGAAATATATGGGGCTGGACTGGTCAGGGTGAACACACTTCCAAATTATAACTCTTTATGGGGAAAATGACACAAACCCAGCAGGCTGAGGTTTTGGCTGTGGCAAATAATCATTTACCACGAAGGAGTTTTGTGAAAAATGATCCTTCAATTTGCATTACTGCAAATGGATATGGAGTACTTCATGCTTTCTAAATGCACTCTGTTTAGGGGCAAGGATCACACCAAAATGATTGCTTCTTTCTTTTTCAGCATAATCTCTGCCTGCATTCATTGTTCTGTGATTAGATAAGGGAACAAATACAATTAAAATCATATCAATTCCACTGCATGAAGGATGCTGTATGATGACAACATAATAAAAAGAGAGAAAAGAGAAATGGCAGGACTTTGAGAAGCTACATTGACCTGTGTGCTTAGGAGGGTCCATTGTTGCTTAACTCACACTCAATAATGCTAATTTTTTCATGAAAGCTCTCAGTAGAGTTCCACACAGCTTGAGTGACTCCTGCCACATGCTGGTAGGAAGTTACCAGTGTAGCGAACATGTATTTTTGCTGCTGGCAGTATTCAGAATTCGGAAGTACCAAAAGTTTCTGTGGATAAAATGTTTTCTCTCTTGCTTCCCAGAATATCCACACATTTTTCACTTATAACATTGTATCTCAATAAGAAGATGCTGCCACTACAATTGCTCACTGCCAGAAGTTCTTCTTGTGCCTTTGTTACCCTACAGGTAACAATAAGAACTAAATTTTCCAGTCTTTGGAAATAACGTGAGAGAAAGCCATCACCCTAATTCTGTATCATGTGCTCTTCCTCCCAATACATGAAGCTTTATACTATTTGTTTAGGCATATCACACAGGACTATCAACTTCTCTCTTTAAACACAAAACATGAATAACTCTTTTCTTTCTCAACAGAGGTCAATTACAAAGGCACCAGAGAGCAAATTAAATAGTACCTGCTTAGGCCTCAGACATAAAATAGATCAAAGTAATGTAACCATTTTGTATTTCAAAACAAATGACACTCAAATATTTGATGCTGCCTTCATGAGAAATCTCTAGAGTATACTATAGTAGTATAGACTATAAATATTTTCTGGTGAAATTGTTATTTTCATTTCCCAATCTGTTTAAAAGTTTTAGAAGAAATAGTCTCATATAGCTCCAGTGAATTCACAATGCTCCATCAAAGTTACACAGAGGAGAATCTGAGCCATTATTTTTGGTAACATTTATTAAAGTTGTAAGACCAAAGCATATGAAAATTTCAAGTAATTCAAAAATTTTATCAGGCTTCACAAAGCATATTGAGTTAGATACCATCTGGCTTTTGACAATGTACAGATTATGAGGAAGGAGCTTATTTATGTACTCTGCTTGTCACATCTAAAGGCCTTGAATCAAGGCCCTTCTTAGCAGCCACTAACAAGCAGCATGGCTACATACACATTTGCATTTTACAAAAACCTTATGTTCAGTCTTACCTGTTGACCACCATCTGTTCAAATACTAGGACTTACATCTACAGAATTTCTTTCCTTTACTTTGGTGGAATAAGAAATTTGCCCCCAGGAAGAAATAATTATCTTCAAGGCAAATTCTGATAAAAAAAAAAAAGAATCCCCTACAAGAAGGTAGAAATTTGTCTCAATTTACTAATTAATCCTGTAACATAGGCCTTAAACAGGAATCACCTGGAGCAAAGTTTTCTGTGCTAAAATTTCATTTGGGGTACATGGCACAAATGCAGGATGTGAGCCCACAAAAATACATATCCTCAGCAGAAAGGGGTAAAAAACCATAAAAATAGAAAGCAATAGTTGTTTGACAACTGAAACATGATTCTCTAGAGATACTCTTTCATTTCAAGTCTATGGCAAACCCCTTGAATTTCCACTCCATATCTAGCCAGCTGTGACTGCCCACAGCTGCAATTAAACATGCCACCTTAACAAATCAAACCAGAAATCCAATGGTAGAAGATTAATACTATCCATATAGACCACCATGCCACATATGAATTAGTTTCACTCACTGACTCTATAATTTGCATGCACTCCTGTAATCATGCTAGCAGCTAACAAAGACCCAATGACTCCATAAATGGAGATGTCACATATGATCTGCTAGATTATATGGGACGAAAACAGACAATGATATGGTCAAGGTGCTAAGGTTACATCAGTTCTTCATGTCATGAACGTTTTTGTACTTCTGCTGGTAAGATTGTTAACGATTCTCAGACAATTTTTTTTTTTAATATTCCAGTAACAACTTTCTTTTCCCTCACTACTGTATGTTCAGTTGTTTATTTATTGTTACTGCTAAACAAATCAGGAAAAAGAGATTGCCAACTGAAAAAGGGATATAATCTTTGATATTAAGTACTGCAAATAGGGAATTATCCCAGTAGGGTGGTGTTGAAACAGCACATTTCAGATGCAACCATGAGAACAAGCTGACAAACATCAGGAGACCTACATATAAGAACACAAATACATTGATCAAAATGTTGTTTTTATATGTGTATGCACATGTACGTGTATATATACATGCAAGACAGACCTCATTCACAGGAATTATCACAGCTCTGGAAATAATCATTGTATCATGTTACAGTACTTGCTGAAAGAAGTGCTAGATTTCTTCCTGCATTCTTATAAAGAAAATTTTCACTTAAAAAAATCTTAGAGTTTTACCAGGCAGACTGTACATCAGTCCCTCATATTTACATGTACATTGCAGCTTTCAATGCTAGAAACTGTTGGTAAAAATTGTTTCTGTAGGCATTTCCATAAGAACACCAGTGACTGTCTTCTGGCGACTGAGATCCGTGACCTCTGACAACCAAGCAGCTTCAGAGACACTACCATGACTGGGGCTCTGTTTCTCAACAGTCTCCAGCATACTACTTGCAGGCAGTTTGATACTGAAGCTGTTTGCAGATGTGATTTTTTGGTTTCTTTTCTTTGAAACTAAACCAAGGTTTTTCACTTTCACCTCTCCTGAAAGTGGATGACCCACATTTGAACAACCACCTTGTAAAATCTTGAAATAGTAGATTCCCACATTATATATGTCAGAAAAACCAAAATGAATGAAAAGCCTAATTTTGAATTAATTTTCAGAAGGGTGGCATAAATTGGAAGACTCAGTTGAAGGTGCAGTTTCATATAGTGTGTGTGATGAGTGCAAATTAAAAGCAACAGGCATATATCTAAGAAGATGAGACATGTGGAAAGTAAGGGATTGGTCAGGAGAGTGGAAAGCAATGGAGTGTTTTAGATTGGCATTTGTATAGCAGATATATAATGTAGGAATATAATGCTAAGGCAGCAGCCATGGAGGGTCAGACAAGGAGAGCACATGAAGAAACACTTGGGGACATCATAATGGACTTGAGCAAGGAAGAGGAGATCTTGCATTGCCATTAATGAAAAAGCAAATGAACAGAAATAGGAACATAACCAAGACAAGACAATCACAGCTTCAAGATGAAGAGCTGAGCTTTTACAATCATAAATGTTATTTTGGAGGAAACTTTAAAACTACATTGCTCCACTAGCTAGGCATCACCTAGCTAGAATCAAGTACTACGAATCATGCATCGGTGCAGCTAAGGTGTTCAGAGACTGTGTGTGATTTTAGATTAAAATCTTCTGTACTGTAAGGAAAGGATTGCATCTGCATTGTGTACCAGAAGCTGCAATTATGCAAATAGCACAACTCAATCTGTTATCCTTAAAGCTCTTCATACAGGGTTTGGAATAGAGAGTTTCTCTGTGAAGATCAGTGTGACAGCAAGTTATCACCAGATACACTGCATGGTATATGAAATTGTACAGTACAGATACTGTGGTTTTCACATAGAAAAAGCTGCATTTTGTTCTGAAAATACCCTGGCAAATGCCCACTGCTGTTGCAAAGTGCTGCTCAGAAATTCATAGATAAGTTTTTTCTTGGACTGTCCTATATAATGTGTAAACTTGAGGCAAACATCAGGGGATGGTGGGTCTCCTGTACAGCTAATCCGCATGATTACCAGATGTTGCTTATTTTAAAGGGGCTCTGCAACTCAGAGAAGACCCCAGCAGAATGTTATGTACCTGAGTTATTAAACAGACACTAAAATGTTCTCCAGATAGGTTGTGTTAAAAGACAGAAACTGGATTCATCAGCTCAAAGGCAGTGTTTAGTTGCAGAAGCACTGGGAAATGGGTTTTCAGAAGAAAAGCAATAGACTGTAACAAAGGCCTAGCACACTGCCTTGGCAGTTTGAATAGCCATGAGATCTAGAGCCATAATCAATTCTGCTTTTTATTGATTCCTATTAGTACTCAGTCCAGGTTCCAGCCTCATTCAAAACTAATAGGATGCAAATTTACATCTTACTTTGTATATGTAATCATAATTGCACAACACGTATTTCCTTTTACCTTGTTTAATTATATTAAAAGATTTAAGTTATATGGCATTTTCAGTTCCATGTAGCTTTATGTATGGGCAGAAATGTATCAATCTGTGAATTAAGCAAATACTTGAACACCTAATTGAATAATCCAGGGAAAAAAAAGAGCCAGGACAATGAAAGAGGGGTTATCTTCTCAGAGAACTGGGTCTTCTAACTGAATGAAGAGCAAAGTTCATCCAATCAGGCCAGTTTTGCTCCAAAATAACAGAAGTAAATGACTGGAAAAACAAGATCAGGAGCACTGTAGCTTGAGATTGGCAATTAGAAGTAAATGTCACCCAAGCTAGTGGTCAAGCAGATCGCTTGATTTTCAAAATCTGATTTAGTCTGCAAATTAGGAGGAAGACAATTTTTGTGCATTAGAAACAGTAAAAAACGACTTGGGGAAAGTCAAGACTGACTGTTCCCCAGAAAGAGGGAAGCTGTTAGCACAGATGAAAAATTTCTGGCAAATATTTCCTGCTGTTCATTTGTCCAAATGTCTGGCACATCTTACAGCTGTTGTCCTACATTCTTCATCTTTTCCTGCTCTTCTCCAGAAAAGTGTCAACTTTTTAACTTAAAAGTGTGTTTAGGGATGCTCCAGATTTTAGTACCTTCACGCTAAAGGAAGCTACAATTGCTTTTTGCGCAGTTTTCCAACCTCATTTCTCCTTTAACTCCTAAGGGGTACAAAAAATTTTTAAATGCAAAGTCACACCACTGTCTGCTTACCATCTTTGCTAACATACCTTCCCTATTAGAAGGTAGCAAAAATAGTGGATACAGGAAAGGAAAACACACATTTATGACTTCAAAACACCAGGTCACTGCTTCTGAATGTCACCTGGAAATCATGAAGGGCATAAGCTGTGCTAGGGACATGCTGCTGGACAAAGATTACTGCAACAAGGTGGGGAAGTGAACACAGCACACAACTTAGTCAGCCATAAAGTAGGTGTGTTAGCACTCCTAATTACACTCGTAATGCGAAGGTGCCAACAGACTACTTCTAAAGAAAATTAACATGACATAGTAAACCATCTGCTTAATGGAAATTCTAAATGGAGTTTTTCACCATTTGAAACAAAAACATTATAAGCAAGGTGAAAGAGCAGGCAACTTCCTGGCAGCAAATCTAAATCTGTAAGGTGTGCAAATAAACACAATTTATACTTAGATAGAAAAAGCCAAATAATTCAACAGATTTTATGGAGCTATGCATATACATAACTGTAATGTTCATATTTACAATTACCTCAAGCACCCAATAAAAACATTATCTTTTCAAAGGTAATGAACACTGAAAACATGGAAAAGGGATCTGCTTTCTTTTAATGAATAAAAAGGCCATTATGTAATTAAATATAGAAATGGGTGTAACTGTGTGGTTTTATAAACTATTCTATGATCATCCAATTCTGATGCTACAAGCAGCATCTGGAAAGCAGAGAAGAAATCACATCTGCAGACTACATAATAGAGAAGGCCACAACACTTATAAACAGAATATATCTTCTTAGCTGGGCTTAAAAAAACAAAAGGCCAAAAGACCAAAATATTGATCATGCAGAAGGACAAGCTGGGCATAGCAAGACCAAGGTTTCACAGGGGGACTGTGACAATGTGCACCAAGGACACATGTAAAGTACATGCAGTTTTGTAGTTCAGCCTACTGCTGTAATACGCTTTTTTTACAAAGAGAAGGGGACTGGCAGAGCAGGATTGAGTTAAAAGTGTGATGTTCCAGGTTTCAGTATCTAAATTTAACAGCTGTAAAATAATCTGCCTCAGAGAATAATTCTGAATCTTTGAGGAAAAAAAGCTTTGTGTTTCCTTTTAATTTATGATTTATTACTGTCTTCTAGAACACATTCATTAGATCTGTCCTAAGCCATTTATTTCTCATGTGCAGAGGGCAGTAAAAGACAGAAAAAAGTGCTAACTTAGCTTTTTTTTATTATTATTAAAAAACCTGCCTTGATTTCCACTCAATTTTTAAATAAAATATCAAGTGGAATAATTTTATTTGCGTACCATGTTGACTTCTCTCCTTGACCTCAATGTATTAATTGAATTTGATCTAACTTCATGAAGTGAACATTTGCTGAACTTGTTCACTGACATTTTGTCAAGTTCTACCTCTTACAGGGCTTTTATATTGTTGGATCATTTACTGAGAAAGTAGCATGCTTCTTGTAGCACTTTCTGATCCTCCTTTCCCCAGATAAATCCCCACTTCTGTCAAGATCCTGAGTTGCACAACATTTGCTGCTATTACTCAGTCTTTTTGTAAGTATTTTTTACAATAACATTCATAAAGTGAGCCCATTTTTCCCAAGCTGCTGTGCATTATATGTTACCCATGCCTCTTCTAGTTTCATGTTTTTTGAAAACACATTTAACCAGTTCTTTCCTGACACATTAGTAATTATTAAAATAAAAAATACATTTACAAATATTTGTCCACAAGTGCTTATTACTGCAAAGAAGGAACTTTTCAAGTAAAAGGAGTAAAAAATTGAGTATTGTTACCATCACATCTCTAGCTTCTACAAGTTTATACAAAAGTACTGTAGCTATCAATTGTTTACTGCTTTTTACTGGTCAACAAGAGTCTTTTATTTCAGGTGTCCCTTGGCATAAAATTAACAAAGATTTATTGTTTGTCTGATGTGATGCAATTTAGCAATGACTTATTCTCATCTAGAAAAGCACTTAAACAACAGTTTAATTTGAAGCATTTTAGCAACTGTCATTGACTTCAACCAGACTATTTATGTGCTCAGGATTACAGTGATAAAACAAAGGGATGTGCTGCAAACTTTTGGTGATTTTTCTTCACAGAAAACTAAAGGAAAAAGCATTTTCTTCCTAAACCCATATGAACTCATTTCAAAATTTGGAACTCCTGTTATTGCTTCTAATTGTTAGAGCAGAAAAGAGAAGAAAAACCTACTGTTTGCCTAGGAGTTATCCCTGTGCTGAACCACTGCCATTGCCATACTACAGGGTTCAGCTCTTCCTAAATTAAACTTCTGTCAGTGACAGCTCATAAAGAAGGCAATATCCTTTGATTCCTCTGTAATACAGGAGAAGAAACCTGAAATACCCTGTCCTTCATATTACTAATTCTTTAAGCTGTTTGTATAAATTGACTGAATTTCACGTTACATAAGTCAGCTGAAAAACAGGGCGAATCAAAAGCACTAAAACTCTTTGTTAACATTTACTTATATAATAAGCCATTTACTTATCAAGCCAGAACAGTTCACCTATGGCTTTTACCATTCCCTGTATGTTTTTTGGTCCGCACGTAGATTATGTAGGAGTATTTTCATGTCCTATTCACAAGAGGAGAGTATACTGTAGCAATTTTCGGTATCTAATGATTGCAGTAGGTGTAACATTATTATGCCCTTGGTACCCAAGCCTCCCTCTGGCATTTTTAAAAGCTGCTGTTGCTAGTAAGCAGAACTCTCTAATGCATTACTGGAAAGGTAGTAAGAAGAGTCAAGGTAGATTTGTAAAATGTTGCTACAAAGTGAAAGAAAGCTCAAAGGAAAATAGCAAACTATGAGAATCCAAGCCATTAATAGCTAAATAATTTTCAGCATAAAGACAGTGGAAGTCTGCCAAAACAATGGGGTATCTTGCTCAAAGAGTTATTTTTAAGGGAGTTTAGTTATAAACAGTCTGATGTGTTCTCCTTTGAGCACAGTTTTGACTTGTTTCAACTTCAGTGGTACAGCATTCATTTATGGCTTAACTTTTTGGAGCAGGATGGCTCCAAATGACATGGCAAAATGCATTATTCTAGTGCTCTTGCAGAGACAAACAGAAATTTCAGACCAGAGCTTCCTCCATGGTGATCCTGTTACCCCTTCGAAGTCTGGGAGCACTAGCTCAAGCAGATGGCTAAGCAACCTGCTTATAACACACAGGGGAACTGAAAACTATTCTCTGCAATTAAAAGGCTCATTATTGTACACAAAATGCCTTATCTAACATTCTTTTAAGTATCCCCACTACCACTTGGACTAAGGCTGCAGGTTTATATATTACAGAGCTCTTGCCAGTCTCCCTTGTCTCCTTGCTAAACAGAATCTTCATCATTATTTAAAGAGGTACCAAAATAAATAAATAGGAAAACAATAAAAGAATATAAAAATTAACTTATCAGTGAATAATACTTGGGAAAAGATAGAATGTGTATTTGCAGTGAAAGGAACATTTAATGTACTAATTGTGATATATGTTTGAGTTGAAGGGCTTCAATGATCACAGTCATTGTGGCAAATAAAACTGCTTCCAAAACACTAAAGAAAAGGCAAAGATATTACTGTACTGCTAAAGAGCTACTGTAGAGTAACAGCTAAAGAGTATCACATCACCCTGCTTAGTGTGTTGTATCTTCTCCTTCCTCATGTATTAAAAATATATTTGTCAGAGTTGCCCAAGACTTCATGAAAATACAGTTTCACTTTTCACTATCATTTTGTAATAAAGAAGGAAGCAGAAAGGGGACAAAATTATTAGTTAATATACAGAAATATTTAAACTATAAACCTGTCATGATTCAGATATGTAAATTGACTCCTTCCAATATTCCCCCATTTCCTCCACAATCCATAGCTTTTCTGAGCTTGTCAAAGCATCCTTTTGTCCTCTGAAGTATTCTGGAACAATATCTTCTGATGACAGTGACATTTAGTGATGACAGTGAAGCTGATAAACTGATCATTGGGTTGCTATCATTTCCTATTCTCCTCCCCTGTTTCTATAAAGCTGGAACAAAAAAAAAAAAAGAAAGTACTACCTGTGCTGCATTAAGTAGTTCTTTTAGTCTTTCCCATAATATTAGTCTCAGTAAAACTGAGCCATCTGCAGACTGAAGAAAAATGATGCCGTTTCTTGTCCCTATAAAAGTACACTCATGTCTACGTTATATGAAGAATAAGATTGTGCTACTAATATTATATTTAATGAGAAAGAGATTCAAAGCTAATTATGCTATTTAAAATGTACATGCTGGTTATCTTGGTTGTCAAGGAAGAGACCCTTTTAATGCTGCAACTTCATTTGAACGCAATACAAGAGAAGGCAACAGAACAGGACACCAGAGAGAAGAACTCAGCACCTCCCTCTCCACTTCTCCTCCTCAGAAAGCTCCCGACAGCAGGACCCCCCAGCCTCCTTCTTCTGTCTGAACTAGACAAACCCAGAGTCCTCAGCTGCCCCTCACAGGATATACTTCCAGCCCTTTCACCAGGTCATCTGCCCTCATCTGGGCACATTCAAGTAACTTTACATCCTTCTTAAATTGTGTGGCCCAGAACAGCTCACAGCAGACAAGGGGAGGCTGCACCAGCAGTGAATACAGCGGGATAATCACCTCTTCTGACCGGCCGGTGATGCTGTATTTGATGCACCACAGGACACCGTTGACCCATATTGACCCTGCTGTCAACCAGCACCTCCCCATCCCTTTCTGCAGGGCTGCATTCCAGCCACTCCTTTCCCATTTTAAGCTTGTTGCTGACATACTTTCCACTAGCGAGTCTTTCCTTCAAAATCCTCATATGCACCAGTTGAAAACTGAAAGCTCTTGTCCCTTCTTGCAACTGCTTATCTTCATATCTTTGACAAGCATTCTTAAAACAAGCCAACTACAACTGATGCCTGCCTGAAGACTGTTACCCTCGTATTTGCAAATGTCCTCCTTTTTTTTCCTATTAAGTTTCAGTCTGTTCATAGTAGGCTACAATCTGAGTTTTAAAGTCAAGTTAAAATGTGGCATATTTTAGATACCTTTTTATGTTTCTAACAATTGTATAAATATTACTTACTCTTCAATAGGGAAATGCAGGCAGAAGGAGAATCCAACACAGAGTAGCCTGCAAGTCACTAGATCATCTAGGCACAGAACAAATTAATCATAACCCCCCATTGTTTCCAGTTCACTACATAATGCACTGGTTAGCTGTACTTTCAAAGTGCTTGATTAATGAGTGTATATGCAGGAGGGGACTTAATCAAATCTTCCCTTTGCTCCATCTGGGTGAAGGCACTCATGCTTTGGCTAAGTGAACTTTCCTCCTAATTGGCATTTTCCCCTCGCTCATCAGAAGACAGTGTTTCTAGAAGTCTGACTCCACGGTCTTCTCGGTCAGTGCATACCTGTGCTTGCTAATGAGAGCACATCAATTTCTGTCAGCTACTAGTCCAGTCCATGAGTTTAAATAGAAAAAAAGTCTTCTATGCCTGCTCATGGCAAGAATCATAATTACTGTGAGATCTCTGTGTATCTACTGGGATGCCAGTTGTGGACTCACAAAAGGTAAAAAAACTACCTTCACTGTCTTCTGTGAAGGCAGATCAAGACCTTCATTGAAAAAGAACATAATCTTTTTATATTTTACACCTTCAGCTCTTGTTTCTATATCACTAATAGCTTCAGAAGAATAAGATATGGCTAAACATAAGTCAGAATATTAAATCTGTTTCTTATTTAATGCATCTCAGAGATGTTCTAACTATACACTTTAGCAGCTCCTCTATTTCAAAAATGCTGTAAAATTTTATGATGCCATTTTGACCCATTTTGCACTTAGGAAACAACAGCAGATGATCTACTTCTTTCTCAGTAGAACAAAACCAGGAAAAAAAACACATGTATTTCCCCTGTCACAGGAGAACCACTGGGTGTGTCCATCTGAGTGAGCATTGGGCAGTCAGAACAAAATAACTTTCAATATACACTCCAGGCTTTGCAAAAAATGGAGATAGTATTCCATTCATGTAGCCTTTTTTCTGTGTGTACAGTGTTCTGCCATCTCTCTTCAGCCTTCTGGAATTTATCTCACTTTCCATTTTCAACTTGCAAGTTTTCTTATGTTTAAGAAAGGTATCAATGCTGATAACTTCACCCTCGAGACTCTTTTCTCTTGAAAAGGAATAGAACATATTCTGTTTCTCAAAACTTCTATCTGTATGTCAGTAAAAACCTCACATCTTCAAGTTCTGTTCTCATTAATAAAAAACATGAAAGATGATGCAAATACACAAACATGATTGAAACTCTAAAACTACTTTTTACTACTACTTTTACACATCCCTGAAAATGCAAAAATCTTCTTCCTGTTTTTGTTTATTATACTTCACTACTCCTCAAGTCCCTTCGTCCCTTCCCCTATATCTGCACAATTTTTCAGCAGTTTTTAGTATTCCACATTTTATAACCAATATACAGAAAATTTTGCTTTCTGAGAATTGTGTTGTTCCTTGAGTGAGTCAAACTAGTATTCCAATGACTGAAAGATCCTCCATTAATTCTTGATTGATGTTTTCTACCTACTTTATATCCTCCATCCAAAGCAATATTACTCTGAACGAGAAGTGTTCTGTGTTTCCTTCCCTCTCTCCAATAGATTAAAACATATAAATGACAAGTGGTGTGATACCTATAATGGTGCAAAATGAAATTCACATGTGTACTGCCAGACATATTATTTTATTGCAGTAAAAAAAAAAAAAGGAAAGGAAAAAAAGACAAAAAGCTACACTCTTGCAACTATTTTGTGAAAAGTGATTAGAATCAAAACAACTGTTTGGGCAGTATTTGCAGGCTTTTTGAATTTAATTCTTTACGGCATTCATTCACAGCATCAGATATTAGACTAAGACATCAAAATTTATCTCCAAACAATCCAAACCATTTTTAATAGTGAGTCAAATTAAATAAAAATAAGAATTGACACAATACAGAGACTAAGGCAGTCTAAGAATTCAACTACATTATAGTCCAATAACACTGTTTTACCACAACCAACACCCAATTCTTCAAAAATGTTTGAAGAAGGGAAAGCATCCTGAAAAGGGTAGATGTATCATTCCTGTTTAGAGAACAGACAGAGAAGCTGAACACCAAAGAAAATCAGATTCTCCATCCAGCAGCTGTTTGCTATGTGACCTCGCCAACTGAAAGCTGAACAAAGTGAACAGTGACTGTATATGGAGGCTTTCCAAAGCTGAAGTACCAACAGTTGAGATGGGAATGGCTGGGGAAGAAAAGGCCGATGAACCTCTTTTTCACACATGTGCACACACCCCATGTACCTTCTCACCAACGGATCACAGTGTATGAATCACTATTCTGGTTATCTCAGATGATGGAGTTCACAGCTAAGGAAACAAGTAGCCTTCTCCATGCCCACCTCAATCCAGCATTGCTCAGTACCATTCATTCCAAAGCACTTCTACTAACTTTTGCAGAATAGGCTCTATATTGGTAGCCTAAATATTGAAGGATTATGCTTCCATAGAAAAGCTGAATACCTTGATCTAAATAATCCAGGAGGAAAAAAAAGGCGCCAAAGAAAGCCAAAGCCCCACCAAAACCCAAAGCAAACCAAAAAAGCCAAACAAAGACTTGCAAGTAAAAGATTAATTAGTATAAAGAAGGCCCAAGTACTGGGCATGCTTTGTGGATATTCAATTAGCACTTTTCTCAAACACACAGGGCACCAAGGAATTGGGTGCTTCTTACTACAGGTAAATTTGCACTGTCAGAAAGAACAGCAATTAAATGTTTTAATTAGGTAAAATATTTCCCCAAATACAGCAGTTACTTCTGAACAGCAAATTTTACTCCTATCTCATGGTATAATATCTTAAAAGAACTGCCAAATGTACTGACAAAGGACATCCCCGTAGCAGGAGCCCTGAGATACCCCTGATAAGCTCTGCTGAAGCCTTCTTGATAGGGAGTAGTTGGCAGGACAAAGAAAACTTGATAGGCATAACACAGCAAAATTGATGGGTGCAGGACAAGGAAACAATGTTAAGGAACTGACCTTTCAGGAAAACAGGAAGCAGCAGCAACTATTCTGGGAACAGGTGTCCTTCACTCAGTTACAGCAGAAGTGATAGAAAGTAAACTGCTACCTACCTGAAATGTACAAGATCTCCCGGACAGTCTGGACCCTAGCTGACTCTGGATTCTGTGACATGGGTCATGTTTGAAGTGAGACTTGCCTGTTACTGATTTGTCCCACTGCTAGGAGTGATTTGCAGAATGTCACAGTGGTAACACATAATATATTTACAGGCATACACAGATAGAGCTTCATAAGTATATGAAGTTTCACTAGTTGGAATTCAGTAATATGTTTGCTTTTCTTGTGGTAAACCTAGATCCTCCTGTCTTTGTGCATTGCAGAATCCCAAGACCTCCACCCTCACATTGTTTATAAACCTGTGGGTCAAAGTAACTCTCAAAAGCTGTGCCACTACAGGGCTGAGAAATTTTCCATTAAAAACTAATCATCTGTTGCTCTCTTGATAGGGCCAATATTTAACACTGACACTGACTATCAATATTCTTTCCTGGAAACACTGTCGGTCAGTCTGGACTAAGCATTTCACTTCAACGGGATTCAGGGGCAGAGGGGAGGAGATATTCTGTTCACTGTCAAGCCCTTAGGAGATATTTCATTACTTCCTTGAAAACCTGTA
Source organism: Sakesphorus luctuosus (assembly GCA_013396695.1). Classification (NCBI taxonomy): domain Eukaryota; kingdom Metazoa; phylum Chordata; class Aves; order Passeriformes; family Thamnophilidae; genus Sakesphorus; species Sakesphorus luctuosus. The sequence continues at coordinate 123,794 of VWZD01008784.1, forward strand.
GCAAGATAGTGCTACAATAAGGCCAATTATCATAATTTGCCTCAAGATAGGCTGTGAGAAACTCTGAAGTTAAATATACACAAGTCGTTAAAGACAAAAATTGTCCAATTATTCTGAAAATTAGCTGAGTGAATAAATACATCTTCTAAAAAGCAGAATACCTGAAGAGACATTACTGTATATTACATTACTGTAAATACTACAAATGTATTTGTGTGAAGATGTTTATAAAATATGCCACTCTTTTATTATTCAATATTACACCAGACATAGCATAATAATTACCACTACTGCTGACTGTTTGAACTTTTGAGCTTTTACTCTAAGCTGATTGTATTTAAAATAATCCTGCCTCCAAGAATTTCTTCCTCAGAAGTGAAAATAAATGTTGCTTCTGTATACATTACTTACCTTCTCAAATCTTTTCATTAGCTTATGGCTCTGCCTCCATCAAGGAGCTGAGCAACTTTCCAGGAGCTTCTATACTCCTTCCATTTCCAACACTATGATGGCCCTCTCCCTCAGGAAAATTCCCTTCTTGTATCCCTCCTTTTAAAATACTCTTTACCCATGTTACTGACCTTTTAAGCCTAAACCTTCTTGGTATATTTTACCCTTCCTTTATGTTGTAGTTTGGGATTCTTATGTAAATTCTCTCCCCTGCCACTAACTGCCCATGCTAGGAGTTAACAAAAAGAGTCGTTAACTGCTGATTTCTTGGGTGGGGGCAGGTTGTCTCTTTTTGTTTTTGGGGACTACACACGGCTGAGGGGAAGGGGGGTTGGGAGGCGGGGGGGAGTCAGTTGCCTTCCGGCCAGGACGGCTCCTGGCTGTGGGTTTTCGGCTGCCTGCCCGGACTCCTGCCCGGGACTGTGCCTCANNTGGTTGTTTGGTTGGTTGTTTTTCCCTTGTTGAGGAAGCGGTTTGCTCTGGTCTGTTTACATAAATATACATATATATATATATATATATATATATAGCAGTTAAGAACAGTTATCCTTCTTGTATTAAAGTTCCTTCTTCTAAATTTGATAAAGAGTGGCGTGATTATTGTGGAGGAGGCCCCCTCCCCAGCTTGTGGGTAAACATTTTTGGTTTTTTTTTTCCTCAAACCGAGACACTTTATTTTCTCCTTTTTGAGGCTGTTCTGAGAGAGTCTAAGATGCAGCAGCAGATCCATTACAGCTTCCTACTTCGCTCAGCACCCCAAGCTGCTGCTCTTCCCAAATTTGTGCTGCCTGCATTGGGAGGGCTCCTACCTGTCCAACAACACAACAGTCCTTTGTGAAGACTTCTACCATAAACATGTGCTGACTGTTTTGGTAATGTGTTTTGCACTGCGGTACATCTATTAAACTCAGTCTGGAACAAGGATTTGCAGAGCCCAGCCCAAGGACTGACTGCCTGTTGGATTTAAAGCAATGTTTGACATGTGTTCAATTTTTTTCTGTGTGTTCATTACTGTCTTCTGATGAGTTTGATACAGGGCACAAATGGAAGCCACATTATGAAAATAAAGATAAAAGAGCATAGGTAAAAGAAAACTTTTATTCCCTGAACCACACTGAATGCTTCATCTATTTTTGTAAATAATGTTATTTTGTAAATAATGTTATTTTCTAACACAGAGATGCTCTCTTAGGCTTGATGCTGTTACCTGGGTAAGGCAGGTAACTTTCCACAAGATCCCTGATCATATTTACCACATCAGCCTCCTTCAGCCAAGATGTCAGCCTGCAGTTTTCTCATTGGTACCTCCACTTTTCCTCAGGGAAACATGCTTCCTAATTTCAGATGCATTCAGAGCACTGCTTCCATCATTTTTTGTCAGTGGCTAGTGGATTAGCTTTCACTCTGTCTCCTTCCACACTTCCAACCTTCCAACCAAGAATATTATTTCTCCTTATCAATCCAGAGCATGCCTTCTGTATTTCACGGACGCAAATCTGATACAAACCTCCAAACTAATCATGCTGTATGTATTTAAACCCACAACTAAAAGAAACACAGCCTCTCTAATATCAGTGAAAAAGAGATACATGAGCAAAAGGAATATCCCCCACAGCAAAAAACCAAAGACTTCTGCATTATTTTATGTAGGATAGAATGTAAATTAAAAGATGCCCTGCTACCTATCCCAGAATTTCTATTACTCAGTCAGCTTTAACATTTGGAAGCTTTCTTCTCCCTTAGAATGTAAGAGTCTCTGGTAAGTGACTACACATCTCAGCATAGTGCATGCAAGCCCTATGGGACATCACCACAAAGTAAATCTATTTAAACTCTGCATGTTCTTTTATTTCCCCAAACACTTGGGAAAAAATTATCTACTTGCCAGTGGAAGGGCAGTGTGTGGATAATTTCCTGGGAAAGTGGATACAGGAATAATGACACTTACTGTAACTGACTACAGTTTTTTGCTCTCTGGGAAGAATTTAGTTAGATAAATTGCTATAATGATATGTTTCAGATGCATTAGAAAAGTCTTTATATGCATGCAAACTACCTTTTTTCCCCAAAGCACATAAGATATAGAAACACTTCTGTAACACAAAATGATCTGCAAGGTTGAGCAAAGGCGGGTGGGAGCATGGGCAGAGGTAGAGAAGAAACCATTTATACAATGCTGATTAAGGAAAAGAGGAATTTGCCTCTTGTTCAAAGACATTCTAAGTTGAGGAAAAGACCTCAATCAACTTTAACAAAAGCTTTTTGGCTTCCACAGCTGTGCCTAAATAAGGGGGCTAAGATGCTGCCTGATAAACGGTGGTGCAGAGTATAGGAAAGTTTACAACACAGAGATATTTTCATGGTTATGAAAACCATGTTTGTACCAACACCTGTCTGAGACCACAGTCTTTTTTTAGGTATATTCAGCTATTTCCATAGTTGTTTCTGTACTCATGCCAGTTGAATATAATTTCTTTCAATGCTGACAACACGTCAAAGACTTTTAAAGTTAGTGAAAGTCCTGCTGTTAAAAAATGTAATTTCTATAATTACTTCAAAGTATTAGTAATAATTGCCTTTATGCAGACATATATCTGACATGTTTTCAAAGGTAAACTTAAATTAAAGTTTTACAAAAATATAGATGATAGGGAAAAGAGTTTTTTATAATCTAAGAAATATTTTAGTATGTTTTCAGTAAGAGTTTCAAAAGAAAAAGAGTTCAACAAATAATTAAGTAATTTATCTAATTAACAATCACGTTTTTCTTTATTTTGAAAATAATTGAATGCTTCGTACATTTTGATGTGTGAAGATTGTTCCCAAACATAGCCATCATAAAAATTTTTTTTAATTATTTTTATGCATTCTTACTGGTCAGAAGTGAGCTTTGACCATAAATTATGGACAAAATTGTTTAAGTTGTTGTGCTGGTTTGGAGGTAAACCAGCAGGAGAAATGAACTCAACACAAGAGAGATTATGAGTCAGAGCCACAATTTAATAATAATAATACAGTAAATACCCTGACAAAAAGGGGAATTGCTGTCAACTCCCAGAACCCAGCAGTGTAACCCAGTGCCCTGGGGTACAAACCCAAAGGGGTTTGTTAGCCCTTGTGTGAGACCTGTGTGGTTCCCCCAAGTCCAAAGCAAAAAGAAGTGAAAAAACCTGTTGGTACAGGTGATGGCTGTGGTCTGGTCTGGAGTGGTGGTCTCCTCCTGTCAAGGTCCTGCTGCTCCTCTGGGTCCGACAAAAGGGTTCCCCAGGTCTTCTTACCCACCCCCTTTTGTACCTTCAGGGAGCATCCAGTCCCTCCCCTGGGGCGGGGACTCACACAATGGGTGATTAACTCTGTGAGTCATGGGCTATTTTTGGACTGTTGATGGCCCATTAGCACCTACGCCTCCTCAGGCTGGGAGTGGAGGTGCTAACGACTCCCTGGGAAGCTGCTGCAAATGGGCCGTTGACCTTGGGAATGAATAGATGGGGGTAGAATACATAGCTTTGGCCACCCCCACACAGTGACACTAGTGGTCCCACTTGCTGAACTAGGACAGTTGTATGCATGAAGAAACAGCAATTTTTTAAACAATTAAACATAGGGAGGGGTTTTAATGTTGGGCTTATCAAATGAAAAAAAAATATTCATTATCACAGTCCAATATTGCCACGTGGACAACTAAAAAATGAAGCTGTTGAAAAACAACAATTGATTCTTGATTATCACCATTCTGTTTCTTGCAAAAATAAAACAAATGCATATGAAATCCAGTCAGAACAGTAATGAACTCCCATGCAGAAAGCTGGTCTATTTTAATAATGCTGATGTGAAGTGTGTGTAAATTTAACTCTGAACTGTCAGGTTTTCCTAAAATGAACTTTTTTGTGGGCAGCTTTCCCTAAATGAGTAATCTATAAAATGTTGGGTAACTTTTATGAAAAAGGGAAACAGAAAAATAATAGTCTGATATCTTTTGATCCTTCATCTGATCTTGTATGCCTCCTGAAACCAATGACACAGCTACAATCCTTAATCAGAGACATCAGAATGGAATTCTTAACCATTTTTACTCCAGATGTTATCTGACATACATTCACTTACATTTATTCCTACCAATATTGGTTGTAACATTTGAAAAATTATTCATTGTTTTAGTAAGAGCTTCCTTAAGGTGTCATTTACCAAACCAGATGTGAGACAAAAACAAATGTTCAATTTTGCCTTCTAGCTCCAAATAAATTCCTACTAAGTCAGGTTTTTTTGTCATAAAAAATGAGGCAGGTAGGTGTTAAGTACAAAGAATAGTTTGGATGAACAATTTCCTTCTGTGGAAAGTTACATTAATTGCAATTCAGCAAATTTATTACACCTATAACAAAGGCAAGGCTATTGAAGCTGACTGGGAAATCCTGTATGTGGAACATAATTTCCTTCCACTATTGCTTTAAAGCTATATAAAATATACATGCCAAACTCATTTATTCTAAATGATGACTTGCTGCAACCTGACAATTCTTCTGACCTGTCATTTAGGCAGTATCTTCCCTTACTCCCAGCAATCTCTCAAAGGCGTGCTGTGCAATGGCCTACATGCAATAACATTTCATCTAAAACATGTATTGAATTTCAATGTGTTTCACTTCCTTGGCAGAAACTAAGCTGAAAACTTTAATTACATATGCAGCACTACTTTTATTGTACATCTGAACAAAAGATGATGACACCTACTTCTCTTACCACAACGCAAAGCCTAGACTTGTCCCTCTCCCTCACAAAAAAGTTTGTCTTTAATGCACTGTGCCAACGTGATCCACTAAAACACAAGTTTCCTAGCTTTATCTATCTAGCCTAATATCATCTGAAAAAAGGGTATGTTTGGGCAAATTGATTCAATCTCAGATTAATTTATCCAGTGGATAGATTTAATGCTGCTCATGCAAGAAGTAGTGTGTGTAAGTACTTAGTTTATTTTAGTCCATGTTCCCTGCAATGACATGAAAAAACCTCCTCGGAGCCTACGTACCACTTACATAGAAGGACAGCACAGGCAAACAATTAGAGGGCTACATTTTTAAAAGTCAGACAGTACTTTCAATAAAATACATAGAGAAAAAAATAGCATTTCCTTTCTTTCTCCTAAACAAAGCTTTTTGTCTTTTTATTACAATGAACAAAAAATTAAGATAATTACAATAAAAACATTCCCTGTTTTTCCTATCCCCAAGACTAATGTGTTTCACCAACTGGGTAGAAATCAGAGCTGTTTTCAATTTTTGTTAAGAACTGAAGAAAGAAGATCCAGGTTCTCTGAACTTTATAAATCAAAACAACTATACTCAAGCATTGTACTTCGTTTTAGAGAAAAGAATAGAAATTGCAACTTGAAGAGAGGGGTTAAAAAGAAGCGACTGGAGGTGATGGTGCATTGTAGATACCCCAAACTGGAAACAATATCAACAGTTTTTGACTCTAGAAACACATTCAATCACTGTTTCTAAAAGTTACACCCTTACACCCATGCTGCCATCAAACTAAGTGTGGATCCCATCTAGTTCTGTTAGTGCTAAACATACACATCATCCTAAGCAGTAACAGCAGGGAAATGAACACAGAAAAATGTGATGCAACTCAAGCATCAACTATTGGCAGTGGTTGCCGTAAACAGACAGAATGTAGCAAACATGTAAACATAATAAAATGAATCATTAAAAAAAAGCTTGCGTGTTTGGTTCTTTAAACCTCCCATTTGAGTTATACAAAAGAAAAGGGCTATTATAAAATCATAAGGAAACCTATTTAGACAGAGGCGTTCCCATTCTGTTTGTACACAAGCATATCCTTGGGTCATCATGAAACATTCATGAAATACAGACAATATCCTCAACAATAAGCCCATTCTGAGTCTTGTCAAGCATATATACTCCTAATGGGGCTTGACATTATGCCTGCTGGTGCAACCATACATAGAAGTAAGTTTTAATATGCATTAATTATCAAGTGTCAATTCTACTTAGAAATATGTTTTATAAGTAAATCAATCAAAAGTAGTTTCAAACTTGACAGTACATAACTATATTTATTTTATGATGTAAGCATTTGATGTTACACCTTTGCTACAGAAAATGTTCATCTTTGAGCTCCAGAAACTTATGTGTTTAACTAGTCTCTTTTATTTCCACTGTCCCTTAATGCAACTTGTTCTTAATGGGTGGGCCACAGCTCTGGAGCTCGGACTCTATTAAACCACTGCAAATATTTACTCCAGTTGTTTTAGAATTGTGACCAAAACAGTATTGATAAGACATAGAAGGATGTTTTACCTATTGCTGTGCAGCACTTGCACAGCATCAAGGTCCTCTTTTGCTACTCACATCACCCCACCAATGAATGCTGGGGGTGCTCAAGTAGTTGGGAGAGGACACATCTGGGACAACTGACCCCAGCTGAACAGAGGGATATTCCAGACCATATGACATTGTACTCAGCAACAAAAGCTGAGAGAAAAGATAGAGGAAAGGAGGACTTTTAGAATTGTGGCATTTGTCCTCCCAAGTCACCATTATGCGTGTTGGAGCTCTGCTTTCCTGGAGATGGCTATACATCTGCCCACTATCCAAAGCAGAGAATTAATTCCTTGCTTTGCTTTGCTTGCGCATGCAGCTTTGGCTTTACCTATTACACTGTCTTGATCTCAACCCACAAGTTTCAGCACTTCTACCCTTCCAATTCTCACCTTCATAGCACTGTTGTGAGTGAGCAACCAGGTGGGGGTGACTGGGGTTACACTGTGACACCAGTTCTACCAGGCTGCAATCAGTCAGCACGGCTTGTACAGCAATTTTTAGTACTTATGCCACTTGCTATAGATGGTGCAGAGTTTTTAATCTTTAAGATTTCTATGAGAACACATCAGAGAAAAGCAGAACTTGCTTCTACTCAGCATTCTACAGAAAAAAATACTGAAATGGTTTATGCCTTAAAGGCCTCATAAACTTGCATGTTAAAAGAGTGCAAAGGAGAGACCAATGAATTGGAGGACAGCCACGGTAAGTACTGACACCCAAGCAACCCTGTCTCAGACGGCACTCTATCAATAAAACAGGAACAGAATTGAAGGATGACTCTTTTAGGAATAAATCTTTAGCTTTGTAATTTTTGATGCAGAGAGAAAGACCTTCTTGTGAAGCTAATCAAATGGAGAAGTCAGGTGCTGTTTGGTCTTACAGCAGTCCTGCAGCCATGAAAGTAGCTGATGTAACTTCCAAAATTTTTGAAGTTGATCAGTAACTGTCAGTATTTCTGAGCTGTAGGTGCTTAAAGTCTATGTTTAAAGTGTGTGGGCCCTGGTTCAGTTAAGTCCAAACACCAAGGTGCCTGGAAGATGTCCAAAACAAGCGTGACAGAGGGAAATATTTGAATGGTTGGCTCTGATCAGCATCATATTTTCAATGTGAAAAGTTGTTGGACCATGACTTGAGAGCTACGCTGGTATACCCTAGAATGCAAGATGATCTGTGTTTCCAATGAGGTTATCACCAGCAGCCTAGGTCTTCTGAAGAACAGAAAATACTTGAATTCTCACTCTATTCAACTTCCCAATTAAAACCTGCATGGAGTTCTCTGTATCATGTGATGACAAAAGCTGTCTGGAAGATACTCAGGGTTATATTCCAGAAAATCAGAATATGGATGGATATATGCAACATAGCTATCAACAAATCAAAAGAGAGAGTCTGATTCATCAAGGAGGACTTAGAATTCCTCAAGAAAAAAAATGACCAACAGAGAAATGTGGGAGAAAGGAACTAGTTGGAACAGTGGCTGAAATGCTTCAGACAGCAAGTTGGTTATAGGGATAGATTGTTGGCCCTATTCTCAGAAGAAAGAACAACTAGCCTATGAAATAATAATAAAATACCATTTTAAAACTTTGAAATGATAGTGGTGTAAAATTTAAATTATCCAGAGAAACAGAGCCTAAATTGCATCTATTTGAAGTAATAAGACCAGTGAGCACCACTACGCTAGATTATCTGAAATGGGACTTAAGTTCAATATATACATCAAATTTCACAGGACTACAAAGAAAATGACAGAATAGGTGTGTTTTAAGGCAAAGAAGAATCTCAGTAAAGCAAATTTTATTAAAAAAGAAGTTAAGTCAGGGAGAAGAGACATACTGTCAAGGCTGGCTACCGTTAAAACCATGTGGAAGTAAACAGAATAGGGCAGAAAAGTAAGAATAAGTGAAAAGAGAGGAATTGAGAATGATAACTGAACATACAAGATATTATTGACACTGACTATAGGAGATAGAAAGCAAATAATACAGTGGTGCAACACCACAAGCTCTGTGACATTTGCCTGGAAAGGTAGATTGACAAAAGGACTGAGAAAATATCTTACTGGAATATATGAATATCAGTGAAGGAGGCTGGGGGAAAGATATACAAACAGTAATTAAATTAGAATCTCAGCATGGATGAGGAGATATAAATGCAGGCAGTGAAATAAAAATAGCACAGAAAATAAAGATGAATTGCAGGCAAGTCTATAAAAAAAAGGGTATGAGCAGCATGATGAAGAGACAGTAGGACCATTAAGGGACAAAAGTGACATCTTGGTGACAGATGAAATCAAGTTGCTGAGAGATTGAAGTCTCTGCCAATTTTTTAAATAGTGAAAGCTGAAGGTGATCCCCTGAGAGAGATATCTTTCTGATGGAGAAGTGCTTTACTTACTATTTTCATTACCACAAGATAAGAGAACACTTGAGAATGGGGCATGACATTAGGCATGGACTAAATATTTAATATCCTAGAATCAATTAAATAGTTCATTGTGCTGGTAACCAAGACCTGAAAGATGCACTGAAACAATTAGAAGGTCACAGGCCCAGAAATTAATGAGGAAAACAGGTAAACCTTTGGCGGTGAGATTTATCATACAACACTGAACAAACTCCAGGAGATATGCAGTATATGTGCAGATGTCCCCATGGGTAAGAAAAAAAGGAGATGAAGAACTGGTTCTGTCTTTAGCTGTGAAGACACATTAATAGAAGAAAAAAATTATATACAACATGAAGCAAGGGCCAGCCAGCCCACATTCATGAAAAGAGGATCACACCTGTCAGACATGCCCGAGATCCTCTAAGCATGCTATTGAACTGGAAAGTAAAAATGTGAAGTAATAGATATGATTTGTCTGAAATGAGAAACAGTCTCACAGTGTAAGATTCATGCCTGCAGTGAGGTTTGATTGCTCGTGTCAGAGAGCCAGAGCTGAAAAGAGTTATTAAAATGAATTAAAGCCCACTTATAGATGAAAGAAAAGGTCTTAGTAAGAAATAATTATTAAAAATGGAGGAAGAAAAAAGGTGAACTTACCTGTGTCACAAGCTTAGTCTTGGCTTGGGCTTTTATCCTTTACCTATGAGTATCTAGGGTGATGAATATTTTCCAAGTACAATGGAACAAAGAAAATACCTTCAAGATGGAGGTGAAGCATCCTCACTGGCAAGGCATGGCTAAGAGGTGAACTGAAAGTCTCTGCTTAACTATCACAATATGCAGATAACAAGTCTCACAAGGAAGTGTACAGTAAAGTGAAAACTGTATCTGCTATAAGAAAAGAGTGTGGCAGTGTGCCCCCTCACCCCATTCTGCCTCAGCAATAGCTGCCAGCGACAGTCAGGATGGTCATACCTGGCTTACAATGAGGACTATAAATCTTGCCAAGCAGCCAAGGTCTAGTTGACCATGCACCAACCAAAGTACGATAGGTATGCAAATATAAGTTAATAAGTTAATCATCTTACTCCACAAATAGTGGGCAGCTCACATCCCATTGAACTTTCCTCATGACAGCTGCACACCAGGATCTCCCTCTGAGCAGGGATGCCTCTCCAGACTGTGATTCTACGAGAATCCTTACTGTGATAGATACTTGGTTAGTAAATTGGGAATAAGTTCATTGAAACACTGAAATCTTAGCTAAGCAATATAAAGGATTGATCATGTACACACAATTCTTTATGCCTAAACCACTGACCAAGTCTGGATCCAGCCACCTCTAAACTCTCCTTAGAAAAAAATAAAGAATGCAAGTGGGTCCTTTCTGAACCTCATGCCTCAACGGGAGGGTCTCCCTGACAGTTTTATCTGACACTGTCCTTTATGTGTTAAATAATAAGAGTACCTTGCTATCTAATCTTGTAAACCACTGTCACATTTACTAACAAACTTTGTTAAATCACTGTTTTATATCAATAAATGTATTGCTAATTCTCTTGTAAGAGTGCAATCTGTCATTGCATCCATGACGAAGTGACTTATGTAGAAACAATGAAAGTTTTCTTCAAAAAAACCCAGAAATGGTACTGCCCGTGAGATTATCTTATTTCTGCCAGTTATAAAACCACATATACATACCCCTACATATTTTCACACCCTGATAATTATTTGCAACCAATACAAGTGGCTACAGAGAATATGGTCTTTCCTATGGAATTCTTACGGAATGGTCCACTAAAACATTGTGCTGAGCGTAGCTCAGTTTAATATAGTCAGGATACTTTTAAAGTAAGCAGAACAAGTATCAGTAGTTACCTAGCCACCATTTTCATTAATCACAATTTGAGCTGCTCTCATCCCACTGATCCAGATTACAGTTATGAACACGGCAATTAAACATGGCTGTGTTCATATCTTAGAGAGATCACAGCCAAGGGCTATTGAGACTCTCCAGACTATTTTTCATCTTCTCCAAAAGCTGAAAATCACACTGTACATCAACTTCATTTCTACCACAATGAAATTTTCAGGGCTTTATAGACAGGAGGGAAAAAAGTATAAACAAACAAAAAAAAACCCCCAAAAAACAAAAAACAAGAGAGAACATCAGCTGCAGAAAGTTACTAATTTCCAATTATTATCCTTTGATGCTCTGTGAAGAGTTTAAGGAAAGACTGACTGACCTGTTGTTGTAGTTTGGGATTCTTATGTAAATTCTCTCCCCTGCCACTAACTGCCCATGCTAGGAGTTAACAAAAAGAGTCGTTAACTGCTGATTTCTTGGGTGGGGGCAGGTTGTCTCTTTTGTTTTTGGGGACTACACAGGGCTGAGGGGAAGGGGGGTTGGGAGGTGGGGGGGAGTCAGTTGCCTTCCGGCCGGGACGGCTCCTGGCTGTGGGTTTTCGGCTGCCTGCCCGGACTCCTGCCCGGGACTGTGCCTCACTCCTGGTTGCCGGGCTGCCTGCCACTGGCCTGCTTGTGGGAACGGCTCCTCGCTTCTGCCTGCTGGCCTGCCTGCTTCCCTGCCGGGGCTGCTCCTCGCTGTTGGTTTCTGCCTGCCTGCTGGACTGCGCCTCGCCGCTGGCTTCTGCTTGCCTGCCCGGACTGCGCCTCACTGCTGACTGCAGGCTGCCCCGGACTGTAACACTGATACTGCCATAAGTATAACCTTTTTGTTTGGGTGGTTGTTTGGTTGGTTGTTTTTCCCTTGTTGGGGAAGCGGTTTGCTCTGGTCTGTTTACATAAATATACATATATATATATATATATATATAGACATAGCAGTTAAGAACAGTTATCCTTCTTGTATTAAAGTTCCTCTTCTAAATTTGATAAAGAGTGGCGTGATTATTGTGGAGGAGGCCCCCTCCCCCGCTTGTGGGTAAACATTTTTGGTTTTTTTCTCCTCAAACCAAGACACCTGTCTGCAACTAACCCTTGCTGATTGCTGTAAGAAAGTAAGATCCATTCTAGGAACAGAGTAAATCTTCACATAATATAGCAAAAGAAGTGATCTTGCCCTGACAGCTGGGAGGCCCATAGACCAAATAAGTTACGTCTTTTATTGCTGTATTACTGTGCTAAATTTACCCAAAGCACCTTTCAGAAGGGCAGATTTCTCAGGCAAACCAGCAAGAGTAACAGGCATGGTTTTTCTTCACTATCCTTTACAGTCAGTTGTAATTTTTGTAACAGACGAGTTAGTGTTAAGAAAGTTAAATGCAGCTTCACGCCAAGAAAATGTTTTTAGAAAAATATACTGATTAAATGAAATTTTCATCAGAAAAAGCAAAAATAAACTGTAACTAACTTCCTTCTTCTGCTAATGTAATTTTTTCTAATTCTGATAATTTAAACCATCATCTAGATATCTTTACAGTAATCAAAAAAGATTATTTAAGAGTAACACTATGATGATTTTAGCATAATATAAATGTTAAGAAAAAGAAATAAAATTTAAAAATATTTTATTTATATTAAAAGTACTTGGAAGTTTTATTCCATAGGAAATTTAATCTTATTTTTCCAGTTTGGAATGAAAAGTAAAGTTTTCTGCATTTGATATTCCAGGCATACAAAAAGCACCACTGATTCCTCGCAAAGAATGCAATAGGTGAAGGACGAGTAAAAAGTATAGGCAAAAGGAGTGAGTGCATATAAATAAAAAGTTGTTAACTAGAGCCAGGTATCAGTGAGAAAGAAATAAAGGGGAAAGTGAAAAAGAAAGGGCAGGGTAAGATCAGTCAAATGCAAGGTGAGAGAAAAGCAAGTTAAAAAATGGATATAACCAGCAACAACAAAAAAACCTTCCTATCCTAATCACTCATTAAAAATTCGAGGCCTAGTCATTTATCAGAAACCGTGTGCATCTGCTTTTTGTGATCCAGAGGTAACCACTTTTGTTTCTCTTCAGTTACGTTAGCGTAGTAAGAGAAGAATTTTAAATGCTGGGCTACGGATTGAGATTACCTTACTGAAATCTCAGTGCAAAATTGTAAAAAAATAATACTTAAATCTGCATTTATGAATAGAAAGTTTTACTTCATTTATCTGGATTATCTCTTCCCCTCTATTTTAAAACCTGTATGTGAAGTTTGACATATTTTTGATCTCACATCCCCAGTGAACACAAGCATGCTGATTTTAAATAGATAAACAAGTAAAAGTGGCCTGATTTGACATTTTTGTGCATGTCCCCCAAGGCAAAAGACACTTAATAACATGGATGCCATGCTTGCAAAGTGCTGTTTTCCAAAAAGAAATTAAATCCTAGTAGCACTTTTACATTACATAGATAATTTTGATATGAGCTGGATTTCTGTTTGAGCTGTGTTCCTTCATAAGGTCAAATGAAGCTGACACTCCCTTAAGTGTAGGCTACTTCTTATTCAGCAAATAATAGGCATTCTGCACCTGGGCTGTTCAGCTGGGCATTAGATAACAGAGACTCAACTTTGGCTTGTAAGTCATGGTATTCAAGCTCCTTGAGTCAGCATAGATTGTTTAGTATTGACGCTGCTCTGCACTAGCCCTAAAACCTTGCTTTCCAAAACCAGGTGAGACTGAAAAAGAATATTAACTCCAAATTCCTGTGACTACTCCTAAAGACCATCAATTTAAGTAAATCTGATCTTACACTCATATCAAAATGTCACTCATACCTGTGAACTTTGACTATACTCAGGCTGTCTAGAACTGAACTATACATCTGTGCCCACTCTGTTCAGCAGCAAACCTCTCCCTGCATCACTGGCTTTCCTGAATCCATTGTGACACGGAATCAGCTGAGGCGCCTTCTCATGCCATCTTGCTGGAAGTGTTCAGAGGAACGTGAACAATACAATACTGCTACTGAAAATACACAGTATGACAAACAAATCAGGAACACACTAGTGTTTTCTAATTTGTGTTTTATAGTTGCAATCATTAAACATAATAGGCCATTGCATATTATTTCTCCTTCAGTGACCTATTATTCTCATTTTTGGCCATGTTACTTGAAAAGAAGAATTCCATTTGGTCAAGAGTATCATCTGCTTGAGAGCAAGTAAAGCTACATTAATGGCCGGCATTTCTTTAAAGAGAAAAACAGCTTGTGTCTACATTGTTCATCATTCCTTGTCTGCACAGGCCTGGAGAGAAGCATCATTTTACAGATTATCACCCTGTTAGCACAAGGAAGGAGAAAATATAATGCAACATAGATTATAAAATATAATTAAAGCTTGCACAGAAGAAACATCATTAAAATTATGTCAGCCTGCTATAAAAAAAAAGTCGATTAATTATAATGGGGCAGAGGGATGAGAAGAAAGTGGCAAGTAACAAACTTGTCTCTAGATGCTCTGATTAATTTCACCCATAAAACTGTCAGTACACCGTGGCACATATAAATTCCATAAATACAATTTGGATGACTTTGCAATGACGGTAGTCATGAATAATGTGAACACTAAGTATCCTAGGACTGCATATGAAGATGAAAGCCTAAGGTCACAAGTTACGATTGCAGAAAAAGTATTGATTGTGGTACTTTCATAAACACTAGGATCAATTTTGAGCCACTGGTAAGGTGATAGAAATGACTGAAGAATCTCTGCAATAGCCAAAAATACATTTTCTGGCATAAGAGATGATCATCATATTACATATATATATATAAAATACACAAATGCATACATATTATATCATAGTATGCATTATATTACATATAATCTATTACTGTATGCCACTAGAATCTTTATGCATTTGCACTTGGAGGAGAGCACTAAAAATGTACACAAGTACATTATGGGTGGATGAATGCATACAGCCAAGATTCCTTTCTTCCAGGAAGCAGAGATCCAATATAATGGAATAATTTGTTTTCAACTAGCTCTGAAAAACGCTGCACAATTTTACAAATATCAAATAACTGTAATAAGCTTTAAGAAAATGAAACATTCTCTAACAACTTACAGTATTTCTAAGGAAACGTTTCAAATATTTATTTTAAATGTTGCAGCACAGAATCTGTCAAAACCCTGTCCCACTTCACTTTGATTTCCCTTTTTCTACCTAATTAAACTTATGCTAGGAACTCTTAACTTCTCCTGTTCTCCATCAGAATTTCAAAAAACAATGAATTTAGCCATACACTGGTGAGATGAGACTCACAAACCATTGAAAATCTCTAACACTGTTCGTAGTATTTATTTTTATTTATCTGAGAAACTGCAGTCATGAGAGTCCCTATCAGAGACAACTCTCATCTTTCAACCTTGGAGAAAGGGAAAAAGTGGTTTAAATCTAAAACCAAATAAAACAACCCCACATATGAATTCAGGAAAAGATAACTTTCAGACATTTCTTTTGTTCAGCACAAAGTATTTGTTCAGAGAATAGTGGAGAGTATCAAATATCTCCAGCTCAAGACAAAACACATTTGAATCTCTATATTAAAAAGAATGAATGTGAAGTCCCATATCTAAGCAAGGGTCATAACCACAGGGCTACACAATATTCTGAGATAAGACCATCATTTTTCCACTGGTATTTCTTCATGAAAATACACGGAAAGAGGGACTAAAATAAAAGCATTACTTTCCTAAGTGTTCAGAGCTACCTAAATACTTTATTTTTCCTTCCTCAATTACAAAAAAACACCTCAACATGTTTGAAACAAAACACGAAAGAGAATCGACAGGAAAGCCTGAAAGTAAGTCACTCCATAATACATGATAACTCTATGTCTATGACGGGAGATGGAAACTGAGACTTCAGATTCTTCAGTCAAGATAAAAATTCAATCCAGTTTTTCTCCCAGAGGAGGAAAAAAGAGTTCAGCACAAGGCTACAAAGGCAACTGAGAAGGCATTGAAACAATTTCTGAAATAACTGAAAGGACATGCTTTTGCACCATAAAAGGATGTATCACTACAGCGATGTACTGGACAAACAACAAGAGCACACACAGAAAACATACACAGAAATATGAGATTTTAAATAAACTTTTAGAGTAAGGAAAATACAGCAAAGTAAAAAAAAAAAATCATTATCTCTATTTTGTAAAGGAGTGAACAATGTAATATTTCACTTTCAAGTCCTAAAACACCAATGTCTCCTACACAAACTTTTGTCTTAAATGGAAATGTTATTCTTCAAACTTGTTTCTACAAACAGCGTAAACGCAACTTGAATTGTGATACACAGTGGACTCATCTGTTCACAATTTCTTACTCCCAAAAGCTCAAAATGATCTTCAAAAAATCTGCTATTTATTTATTTTTAATGAGGAATATGGAAGTGCTAACGTATGCTCCTTTAAAAGAGTTCAGTCACTTAGGGATCTGCAGGGAGGGAATTAAAATTCTCTCCTCTGGGGTAATACTCAAGATAATATAATCACTGATAACACAATATTTTGTATAATATAATCACTAGATAATAATCACTTCTAGAACAGCCTACTATGTAGTTTTATGCTGAGTTAAAAAAAAAAAATAATCAAAAGCTGAACTCTCTCCTTTTTACCAGGTTTTAAACAATGTATTAAAGTTCTCCCTGCAGGATCAGCCCTTCATATTGTGTTATACGTACTTTTACAATGCTCTCCTCGCAGCAGTATCCATCCATATTTACACTCTGTTTCAGCAACACTCGCTCTTCTGGAAAAAATAGAAGTCATCCCTCTATTCTCTACAGCGCTTTGTAAGAGTTAGGTTTCAAGTACTTTAGTCAGGGACAGAAGAGAAGCTCTTACTACTTGAAGATCTCTGCAAGTGCTGATAAAAGCGGGAAACTGAAGTTCAGTACCCGGGTATCAGTGCAGGGATGCAGCCATGTGAAGTTCTTTTGCTTCAACAGAAGGAAATCACAATACTTCATCTTCTGACAGCGCCTTTTTTTTTCTTGAAGCTCTTATGTGGTTTTCATGGCACTGAGATTTGAGTGGCTAACATATGCTGCACAAATGTGCCTGTCAAAGGATACATTTTGGCTCAAGAGTTAGTGTATTTATTCTCATATTAAAAAAAAAATAGTTGAGCTAGAGAAACAACATCCTTTTAAGGAGCTGTGAACTGAGACTGAATGGTTGTCCCACTCCCTGTCTACAGAAAGAGGAGCTTTACCAAGCAGAAAAACAAACTTCTCTAACGTGTATGTGTATTTCTGACTTCAGATCAGGACATGTTAGCAACGCTGTGCACAGATGTCCCTCCAAAGGACAACACATCCACCAAGGACTTCTCAGTGCCTGCCTGTTTATCACTTCAGAGAGGGCTCTGGCCACATCAGATGGACTGTGTGATGCACAATTTTGTACACACTGCTTGAAGACTTCTGCAAGACCTAATTAAAAGAGTTCAAAGGAAATCTGTGTTGTGCTTGTATGCACGCTTCTAATCGCACCATAAAACTAAAATGTTAGAGAAGACCATCTCCATTAAGGATGCAAGCAACAATTTGGCAGCTAATGATCACATCTTACAGTTAAGAACATTTCATAGTCAAACATCTAATAAATCATCAAGTTTTGCTACTATAATCTCTAACTTCCCAAATAATTCTCAAAAATTTAAAGTATTTTCTGGCAGACTTCTGCCTAACTGAAACATTTTTCCTTAAAGCAGAAGTTTCCATGTTTATTCTGAGAATATTTTCTTCCTAATAATGCTATGAACTGAACTTTCATTTTATTGCTGGGCTTGTACAGCTTTGTAAATAGACTACAGCTTAAAAACCTGGCTGAGATCTTTTTACCTGTTTCCAGGGGTAGAACGCATCTTTACTAGAAGTTCTAGTTATGACAAAGTTTTGCAAGTTTTTTTTCTTTAATAACTGACAGATGAACACTGCATACAAAAATGATCATATTCCCTATAAAGAGGATAATGAAACTAATTTTGACTATTTTCAGATTGTCTTAATAGATTTGTCAATCAACAATACTACATTCAGTAGAAAAGTGTAAAAGAATATCTGAACCACAGATTGAGGGAGTTCTGTAACACCCCAACATTAAATGCCAATTTTACAGCAGCTTATCAAGTAGACTTTTTTTTTACTTAGAAAAACATACTGAAATCAATTCTTGTAATAGTTTTCCATCTTCCGCTAGATGCAAAGTGCTTACTAAAAATGTGGTTTGGAAAACTGGTGCTTTACCTATTTTATTTTGTATTTTTCTGCATTTTGCTCAACCACAGAGACAACATTTCATTTGTCTGGCCCTGTTATTGCTTATGCTATGACCTCACACCGTCATCCTTTTCTAATATTGTGAGTCTGACTGTTCTTCACTAGCATTAATTGACCTAAAAAAAGAAAAAACACCAGCTTATTTTTCCTATTACAAATTATCAGTAAGGCGCATCATATTCTCAGAACCTACTGGCTTCCCTTCTTTAAGGGCAAAGAATAAAGAAGAATGCTTACTTTAAATACTTGATTTGAAATTACTATGTATTTACCACGTTATGTAGTATCAAGAACAGCAGGAAGCAGTAAACAAAATAAAATATCTTAAAGTTTAAATGAGTTTGTCACGTTTTCTGGTGTTTTCTGGAAGACAAGAGGAAGATCACCTACGGGGCTGGTCAGGCTGGGTTTTTGCTGGCTTTATTACCCAGCAGATGGAATGGCAAATGTGTGACATACGGAGAAAGCTATCCTGTACGCCAGTTTGTTAAACAGATTGTCTTCATCATCTGACCACTGTTAGAAAGGCAATTGAAAACCACAGGCTTCTAGCTTCTCCATAATGAATGTTAAAAATGCAAATATGGAGCCATTTCTCACCCTTCAAAACCACTGTCAAAACCACACATACAGTTAAAAATTCTATGCAAGCCAAGGTGAGCCAGTATCACCAACAGTCCCCATCCTGAAATCTCTCCATGTGACCCAGTGAGAATTTAAATGAAAAGAACTGCTTCTTGGTTCTCTTTTCATGGGTATTCAGTGGGAAAAATTTTGTTAAGTCTAATAGTGCACACCGACAATAAACACTGTCTTCAACTTAAAAATCAACAACAACAAAACACAAAGAAAAAACAAACCAAAAAACAAATGGAGAAAATAAAAGTGCTCTCAGTCTCTTGGTCTGCACACAAGATCTTGGTGTACGAAAAACAGGGAGATAATTTATTTTGTACTTTATGTGCTGATAATATACTAGTGTACCACACTGACAGGTTTTATTCACCAAATAGGTGTATTAGTATTAGCAATCTTCTTGTTACTTATAATATAGCTATGTATTATCATATACATATATGCTCCCTTTTAGTGTGTGTACTTAACACATTATACTGTGGGTATGATCAGGTGGCAACTGCAAGTAACAGGGCAGTGAACAAGTGGTTAAATACTTCGAAGCACTAGACACAGTCTGATTTTCAATGTATTAAAACGATTAGTCTTGCAATCTATTTAGGTTAGAAAACAGGAGAAGGGAGTTTTGGAACTGTCCTCCAACCTGCGCAGCAGGGCAGAAAAATTTACTGTGTACAGCTGGAACTTGAGAAGCTTATGGGAAGGACAGTGAAAGTCTGTATCACGTTTTTTATTGTGTGATTCACGTACTTCATTTCTGCTGGTTTTGCACAGGAAAACTTGTCAGTGCTAAGAATGAATACCTTCCCTTTTTTGATGCAGTTAACCTTCAATTGCTACAACTGCTACAAGAGCAAATAGGATGTAAAGCAAGGCAAACTAGAATGAGATAGTGGTACTAACATTTCTGAGGTACTTTGTGTGTCTGCTCTCACACTTGAGCCAAACCAGTCACCAGCTCTGGGCACAGCAGGGACTCCTTTGCTCCCATTAGGTCAGTGGCATCACTGGGGCTTTGGTATATGCCAGGAGTTATACACGGCGCTTAATGCAAATACTGATGTTGCAGGGACCTGGGACATTAGTGGCATTGTTGTCCTCTTACATAGGGGCATGTTAAAGGTTCTGCTTTGAGTCTTTTGCTACAGGTTTTCAGAATGTCAGAGAGAGCTGCACCTGTCCTGTATGCAGGGTTGGGACTTTGTGGATCATCAGCCTTTTTCATGGCACTGTGTTCAACAGCAGATACAGTAATTTTTCTATCTTGTGTTCCTACAAAATGCAATTATATTTGTGTTGTTGCTGAATATTTATATTCAGATATTTGAAATAAAAATCCTTATCCTCATTAGCAAATTTCATCTTTAAAGCTTCCTGCCAAGCCTAGGTAGATGACAACAAGAAGTCCTGCAAGAAGGATGAAATGTACAGGTATGCTCAGGAAGGTTCTTGGAAATATTACCATGTGAGAGATGCAAATTTTTCTGTGACCCTACAGCAATCTCTCTAATGCATATGTTGCTTACCATGTGAACAGTTGTAGTACATTTTAAATCAAGAGAGTAACATGCTCTTTCCCTCAGGGAATCTCAAAGGTTAGCCCTGCTTCAAACACTTGCAAAGAAGCTACATACAGTTCACAGTCACTTGGTTCAGTGCTGAATATAATGCTGCCTTAAGTGTCAGTTAGATGTATTTTACTGAGAAATGCACCATTTCTTTATAGCATCATTAAGCCATGAATGCAAACAATTAGCAGAATTACAACTGCTAGAATCATGCTGTCATACCATTTACATTAACACAGCCCAATGCCATGACACAGTTTCAGGCTGTGCCCCCGGAAGGCATTCATTAATTTCTACCTCTATGCATTTACTCCATTCATGTGCCTCATTATTTTAATTAATTTTTTTTATTTCAATACCATTCTCACATTGATTTCTTTGGTACATGCTTTAACTGAGCCTATGCCTTCAGAAAAAAAAAAATGGACAAATTTTTCAATTTGTCAGTTTAAACCTTGAGCTTTTTACTTCAGGAAGACATTTAAAAACAAGTTACACTATTTACTATTTTTAAAGATCCTTTCAGCTGTTTTCTGATACTTCACAATACTTTAATGCAATTACATCTAACTACTCTGCCTTTAAAGTTAGGAGCACAAAAGACAAAGACTAAGTAAGTCTCTCAAGGCATTGTCAACAGGAATGGAGGTATAAGAATGAAGACTACAATAAATATTTTGGAAACTTTTTTAAAAGGAAAACTTGGGTTTGATTTTTTTTGAAGTATTTGCATCCTTTGAGTTTTTCTTAGACTGAAAACAAGCAGTTTCTTCCGAAAATATTATGTGCCTTTGGTTTTCAGCTAATTTTATTTTTTTAATGACGGTTGATGCAGGAAAGATTTTTGATTTTCACATTTTATAGATTTTTAGGAACACAGTAGCTGTACCAAATGTAAACTTAGTGTTAATATTTCCAGCAGCTTAAGTTCAATATTTATGTATCCTAACCCCTAGCATGCATCAGCAGCTCAAATTCTTTTAGTTATTTAGTCTTGTTTAGACTCTCTTCAAGGTAAAGAACTGAAAGACATCAGAAGGCCTGAAGAATGAGACATAAACACAGGGTAGAGTGACCCAGAAATCAGAACAATGGAAACTTCCAAGAGCCCTTTGTGTACTGAGGAAGAAGAGTGCTGAAGAACAGAGGGTCTCATCGACCCCAGCCCCAGTTCCTGGGTGGTGGGACCAGGGATAGGACCAGGGCTGGACAGAGAGATGTGTAAAGTAATGACTGGATGGATCATATTATAAAAGCCATGGAAACTAGAGCTTGAGGGTGCACGTGCATGTTATCATGTATTCCTGTGGGCTGTAGGCCTGATATTAAAGGACTTTCGCTTTTTATCTTATCCTATACTAACTTGGCTCAGAGTCCTGCTTTGTTGGGGTCCGTCATGGCATCAGGGAGTACAGTTTTCTGCTATGTTACAAATATGGACATATTTTCTGCCCAGCCATGTTTAGACTTGCAGTTCAACACTCCAGCTTCACATTCACAAAGCTTGAATTAGAGATGCCTCAGTAAAAGGCCCAAACACACCCAACACCCAAATACCTTCTCATTTGAATACTGACTGCTGTATTTTCACCTACTTCCATGCGTGAATGAAGACACACTGCTGCAAAAACAGTCCATGAGTTTGAGAGCTCACCAAATGTGACAGGTGAATGAAAAAGCTCACTGAACCCAACAGGAGACTATCAGGCTTGATGCACGCTATGGGAATCTCCTTGAAAATCACCATGTAGAAATTGAAATCATAATCTAAAATCAAACAAATTAAACAAACAAAAAAAATATTGTGTATGCAAGTTTGCATCCCAACAGCCTGATCTGGAGAACTGTAGAAAACTATGCAATCAAATTATTTTGACTCCTTAGGCTGAACAGCTCTGAATGCTTCTACAGTGTGTACAACTGTTAGAGCCCTTTATCAGGCTCAAACCAGAAATCCTTAGTGCAGTTACACCAGACTATTTCTCAGGTTTATTTCCACTGAATTAGGATTATTTTAAATGAAGATATTATGCACCATAAATAAAGAGTTCATAATCTAAAATATTAAACTTCATGAAGAACCACTCATTCCATTCAGTCTTAACTACTGTGTATTCATAAGCAACAAGAAGCAGTAGAGGTCCTCAGGATTTTCTTCAACAGTCTAAAGGATTTC
Organism: Sakesphorus luctuosus; assembly: GCA_013396695.1. Classification (NCBI taxonomy): domain Eukaryota; kingdom Metazoa; phylum Chordata; class Aves; order Passeriformes; family Thamnophilidae; genus Sakesphorus; species Sakesphorus luctuosus. The sequence goes on from VWZD01008784.1 coordinate 146,602, forward strand.
AAAACCAGGAGAAGAAACCCAGAAGCAGAACTATCATATCGGTCTAATCTTTGATCTTAAATAAAGGGGAATTTTCAAAGTCATGTACATATCTCAAAGCTTACCTTTTTTTAAGCCATTTCTCCCCCGCCCCTCGTTTGTATTCTGTTGTCCATGGATTACAAGAGAAGTACTGCTTCCTGGTCACTTAATGGATTTTGTAAACCCTTTGTAAAGACTAGATTTTTAAAGCAGACTAGAGATCAACACATCCAAATCTCAGTGAAATAAATAAAGGCTACACCAAAGTTCCAGGATGCACTTCAAAAACCCTGCCAGGAAACTGCAACAGTACGTGTCAGAAGACACAATTTAGAAACATTTCTCTAATGCACTACAGTGACCCATTACAGTAAATTTCCCTCTGCAGTTGACAGTAGTAGAGATCACTATCGCTTCAGAAAACAGAAGTTGAGGCAATTGCTATTTGCAGGTAGAGACCAGGCTAGGCATGAGGGGAGATTGCAAATAAATAAATACATAAATGAATAAACAGATCAGCATAAGTACGTGAATAAATTTTTTTCTTCTAGTACACTGACTTAGTCGAGGCTGCAGCAGGAAATATTAGTTATTCCAAATGCATTTAATTTTTCTAGGAGGAAATTAGGTCACACTGTGTAACCTGGATGACAGTGAAATACATCAATATACATCTGTATATTTTTCAATTGTTTAAATTAACTTAAGGAACTAAAAAACTAATAAAGATCACTCAATTCATCCATTGACACACAACCTACCTTCACCCCAAACTATACATACAGGACTGAGCAGAGCCAACTTTGTCTTAATAAGGTTAGGATTCACAGTGGTTTCAACAGGAGCTGATTTAGGTCAATGTTGAACAAATTTCGAAATCTGACCCCAATTACTCATCATCAGACTCAGTACAAAATGTAAAAAATAAGCAAAAGCGAGAAAAAAATTCTTCCTGATTTTTATTTTTTTAAATCCCATTGCACCTCCCAATGAAGCTTCCTACACATTCATCTCCTAAACATTCATTACCTGAATACTGTATCTTCATCAAAGCTTTCATCAAAATGTTAACCTTTAAAATCTGCCCTTCAGTGCAGCTTAAATTACTTTGTTCATTGTTAACCTAAGGAGCAAAATATCACAACTGCTTTAATCACTGAAATTAAAATTGGTAGCTAGAAGACAAAAAAAAAAGTCTCTTGATTTTTTGATGCTTAGTTTCTCTTACATGTATGGTTCAGCATATGACAAGAGCTTTTCTTCACTGTAACCTTCTGTTGCTGCACTAGTTGGCCACAGTAAATAACAGATCTGACAGAGGTAGTGAATAAAAGTCACTTTCTAAACAATGTCCTATGCTACACTGGGTCCAGTGAGAAAAACAGCACTTCTGAAGCAAACGATACAAAATGGCAGATTTCAAAATTAGTATCACTACTGTAACACAGTTCCTACGGACAGCATGGACTACCAAGCCACATGAACAGCTTCATTCCAAACTACAGTGATTACAGCAGCAGGGCTGTACAGCTTTGCACACATGAAAGTGTGTATTAGCTAACAACTGGTACTTCTACACCATTGCAATACTTTCTGGCATATATTTCTCTGTACTATGAGGGCCAAAATCCTCATACTAATCTCTCATGGGATTTTATTTTCTTGGTTAAGTAAAAGGCATCAACTGAGACAGCAAAGCACCTCTTAGCGAATCTGCAACAAATTCGCAAGTACTCATTAGATTTTTTTTTAACTCGGAAGATTTTCTTTTAACTTGCACAGTTTACACAGGAAAACAGATGCAATAAATTTTAGGCTTATTCAATGACTTATTGCAGCAAGGAAGCAGCTTGTGAGTGGGATGGAGGGTTTGAATGATAAATTAATGAGAAATCTTTTTCTCAGAGAGTACAGGAGCCAAGTAGGACTCTGCCATTAGATCATTTATTTGTGCCTTGCCTTATATTAAACAACTCCTTCTAGAAGGAAAGATACAGAAATACCTGTCGTGGTGTGCTAATTCCCATGGTATGAAGCTTATTAGAGGCAGATGCTATCAGGAAACTAATTCACACACCAAGGATCAAAAGTGTATTTCTGACTGGTGTGCAGTGAAATCCTTCACATCATGTGATGAAAGGTATAAGGACTTGGTCCAACAGGAGCAGGTATCAGATGTCCTGCATCCCAGAGCAGGAACTGGGGACCACAACTTGATCTTATTGAGTCCAAACAAAACCCTTCAAACTACCTTTGCACAAAAATTATGAAAGACATTCAGGATATTTGTTCAGGCTAGAGACTTTCCCTCCTATAACTAAGAGAATCAACAAGCTATGAAAAAGGAAAGTAACTGAAAATGTTCTATTTCTATACAGAAATACTAAGTGTGAAATAAAAATAGTATGACTGATCGCTGTCTTCTTCACACAGCTGAGAAACTCAGATTCTTAAATTAGGAAGAATACAACTGAAGTTCATTTGCACAGGAGAAACATTTTGCTTTCAGCAGTGATCATGCCACAGACTGCCTGGCTACTGGCAAACAGGACACCTGTGTGTGCTCTTTGTTTAACAATGTGGAGGATGCAACAATACTTTCAGTAGTCTATGGACATGTGATCACTGCTACAGGGACGCCACACCACTATGTTCCAAAAAAATGCATCTCCCTCACAGCAGAGTTCTGCAGTCAGCAGGGTATGGCTATCCACAACCACACACGCGTTAGAGCACGTCAGCTTTACTGAAAGTTACTTTTAGACATGTATACAAAGTTTTAGAGAGAAAAAAATCAGATAAGGTTAAAGACGTGAACACAAATGGAAGTCATGCAATCATTTAAGAGAATGAGCTTTGACTGCCACCACATGCACATATTTGCATTGTTTATTGCAGGCACGTGTTTCCCACTGACACAGGACCAGCTTTAAGGTCAATAACTTGACACAAGTCATGAGAGGCAAGGTGATCATTATGATAATGTCGTTCTCCAAAAGGCAGTATTATTTGGAGGATAATAATTTTAAACAACCCTTGTTATAGAGATTGCAGTATGCTGCCACTGCTGTTCCTAAACAAAAAAAGTCTAAAAAGATCCATCACACAAAATCAGTAATAAAAGCCAGAGTAAAACCCTTGCAAATTTCTTTTTATTACTGTATCAACTGACTTCTTTTTCTTTCCTCTGCCTCTGGAGGAATAAAGAATGACAGCAAATTAACTATTTATAGTTATAAAAATAGTGACTTCCATCTGCTGTAACTTGGAACTGCTGTCCCAACAAGTCGCATGCTTGATGAGATTTGAACAGCAGAATATAATTGGGTAATGTGAGTGATGTATAGTCACTTTTCACTAAAATACTCTTTGGAAAAAAAAGAAAACCAGCAATATGCAAGCCTGACACTATGTGCTAGGTATACTCAGACAATGAGAAGACTTGAAAAATTTCAGAACATTATCTGGAATATCTTTTCCACTTTGGAGAGCTCTCGAGGACTAATATCTCAGCATTGCCATCCACAAATGAGTACATTACTAAGACAAGCAGCAAGCAAGTTTAATAATAGATAATATTTAGACAATGATACTAAGAGTCTGGGGAAAAACACACAAGATGAGAGTACAGCTGTTCTCATTTTTAGACGACAACTAAAACTTTTTAAAGTGTTCATGTGATACCCTAAAGCACTATGTATTTCTTTTTTTTAATGTAACCCCAATTTTTAAAAATCTAAATAACATCCATTAACCACTGCAATATACAGTAGAGATATTGCTGTCAAATCAAGATCTCACTGAAAATAACAACTGCCAAACCAAAGCATTCAATAATTTTCAGAAATAATGGCCAATCTTCGCGAACGAAGATTTGGGCAGGGATCTCCCCCCGTGGGTGTGCCCTTCCAGCCTGCGCAGTGGATTTTTTAGGTGAGGCTCAGCGTGCGCAGAACTGGCCCCACCGTTTAAGTCCTGAGGTCCATTTGCCACGGCCGAGCAAGCTTGGACAGTGACAGTGAAGTCCTTAGGACTATCTACAGCACCTGGTACTAACCAGGGTTGACCCTGCTTGGCATCTGAGATCTGACGGGATGGGATGGCAGGGAGGCTTTGAACTGCCTGGGCAGTCTGTACTGAGACTCGAATTCGCGACCTTGGGAGTCGGAGACTGGAGTGCTCTCCACTACGCCACGGGACCGCCCTATTTTCCTATTTTTCAGAAATCTGTTAAACACTTTACTCCCAAGTGGGCACATCTAAACTCTGTGAATAATAAATAAGCTTCTCACTTTATCTTCCCCTGCCTGAGCCTTCCCATTTAGGAAGTTCCTAAAAACTTATCCCTTGGGACACACTGAGAGAAGTTGCAACACTAGTATTTAACTATAATCATACCTCAGAAATTATTTCAAGCTATACTTAGAGTACTTTATCATATTTTCTCTTAAATCTCTGTTAAGTTTTGTTTTTCAAACAGCACTTTTGAAAGGGACATTCTCTTTCCCCTGAACAGCTCCAAGATATTCGTCTCAGAAGTTGGTGATCGACCAAAAGCAGAAATTTTAATTTAAATGCCAACAGATTTTCATCTTCAGCAGAGGCTAGCTGATTACGCCCTGAAAGAAATTAATAGTAAGGAAGCTCACAGGAAATAAGTTTTAAAATAACCTCTTCCAGCATAGGAGTACATTTCTTTTTTATTTAATCATTGCAGGCAATAACTCTTAATAAACACTCATAATTAAGGCAAGGTTAAGTAGCATGATGATAAACATCTTTTGCTATTTGCTGAGGACAATAAAACCTTCCATCTGGATTTGTTTCAAATGATTGTGGTTAATCTATCATTCACCTTTCTGGAAGAACTAAATTTGGAGTCATAATGGAATCTAGATCCCCGACTGCAAGGGTACTCAATTTCCTAAAAGTTTCCGGCACCTGAGGAGAAATCTCTGCCTTCCAGAGAAGGATAAGAGAGTAAATAAGGCTAAGTAAGACTAGGTATGACTATCTTGACTACACTGAGGAATGAATCACTTTTCACATTACGTTTAGTGAAAAAGGCCTCACTTTTCCAATGTGGGAGACTCCTGTGTACAGAAGGTTAAAAATCATTCTCTCCCCTGCTGACCCTTCAGCACACAATTAGCTTTTCTTGAACTAAAGAATATGTGAATGAACAAGTTGAAAAAACTGTTGACAATTAAAGGTAAGATAGGGTAAGTTTGTTCATATTTTGTCACAATGGAAAAGTTAGAAGCACATGCAGGTGATCTGCCTACCTGTGGTAGGTACCTAAAGTACACCCTGCAGAAACTCAGCCTCCCAAATGTGTGACTCAATGGTTCCATTTCGGACCATAATAAATGCTTTATTCATGTACACACACAGTGATGTGCTCATGACGTTTAAAGACAGCACCCACAGTGCTCTGTAACTCCACTGTATTTTTGAAATCTCACACTCGTGCTGGTGGAGTACAACAGAACAGTGTTTGCCTGATCCAAAAAATGCAAACTCCTTGTAACAATCCACTTGAATTTAGGAGGGATGGGATGGCCTTATTGCATGCACATGAGATTTAATAAAACTATTTGTACAGATATTTTCTTCTTTTCGGTTATTTATTTTTGCTTGTATGTATCTGAGGAAAGGCCAAGCATGAAATTGGAGCTGTAAAGCAAGACAGTATTTATTGATACAACTCAGCTCTGAGAGCTCTATAGGTGTGCAGCAAAGCAAGAAGGGTAAAGGGGCTGAATTATTCATTGAACCTTAAAGGATCAACAAATAACACTTACAGTGAAGAATACCTGTTTTGTAGCAGTAGGTGTGAGGTGTACACATAAAAGAAAATAGATTTTACAAAACCCATCCTGTAAGACCACTACAGAATTCTTTTCTTATTAGTAATTTTGAGGGAAAATAATACCGGCAAGTTATTTACAGGAGTTACATAGCACAATTGTTAAAAAAAAAATAATTTTACTTAGAATAAGATCTTAAACACTGCACCTACTATAGTAGCTTCAAGGGAAAAATTGATAAAAATTGATATGAGGAAAAGCCTTTCTTATCAAGCAGTAACAACACTGGAATAAAACAGGTGGTGTTAGCATAAACTTAGTAAAAGAAATGAAAATGCATGAACGACACCTAACATTCTATATAGGGCAATACATAATAGATACTATAACACAAGTAAGTTGTTACTTTCAAGTTCCAGCTTCTATTCCTAATTTCACTTTTCTGTGATAAATTTCTCAGACAAATTCTTTCAGTCAAAAATTATCTTTGAGCTAAAAAAGAATTATTTTTGTATTTTTCAGCTATTTCAATCTTAATTTTTTTTTCTGTATGTCCACTTCTGTAGCCAGATCCACTTCATGGTGAGAACCATTCAATCAATTGAAATGCACGGTTGGTAAAGTCAACTAGCTGCAAAACTTTCTAACAGTGCAAATAGAAAGTTTGTATTACACAAGAAGATGCAATATTGCTTTCAGATTGAATTATCCTTTGACCAGAGGTATTTATGTTACAGTTTTTACTATTTGCTCTTTTTTTCAAAGATCTAGAAACATTACTATTTCTCATCCTCAACTACCTTTCAGTGTCCATACTTCTGGTACTTAGTTGTATTTTTTAATTTCATCTACTGCAGAGCTAATCCTAACATTTTGCCAGCAGACTACTGCTATGTCTTCTGAAGGACCACTTACTGCATCATTTGGGAAAGAAAGAAAATATAAGATTAGTTCTATTTTTACTTTGTAACGCAGTGAATTAAAATATTTTTCTTCTCCTTTTAATTTTCACTGTAGTTTGCTTCACCATCCAAATCTTCCAAGTTTCCTGTCCACTGCTCATGTGGCAGAGAACAGAGAAGGAAACAGAAAAGTGTGGTGACGCAGCACCCTACCTCTGACTGCAGCCAAGAAACAATGGCCAGGGCAGGGCAAAAGCCCCTGGGCAACCACACAGGAATAGTTCCCAAATATGCTCCACCAACCTCCAGAAGAAACTATGTAGATTTCTACTTTGGTTTTTCTTTCTGATTGTTCAAGAATGTCACAAATGAACAAGTCAGTAACCACTGCTCTTAGGAAGAGTAACGAAGCAATGCATGAGCATTTTGTTCCCTGCAGACTACATTAACAGTGCCACAAAGATGCCTTCCCTGAGTACACTGGCCTGCTTGCCACTGCTGCTAAGAATCAATGCACCTGTAGCAAAACCAAACATGTACCTTGGGCTCAGTGGCTGCAGCTCATCATTGGGAGTGTAGAAATGACTGTTGGAGGGGGACAGCAGTCTAGACATACATTTCTATCCACTGCCCCTGCTGTGCCACTACTAATCCTTCCAGAGAGGGTGAGCAACAAGTGTTGGTAGTTTCATAACTGCAGCAATCAGAGTAGAAGGAATAATGGTGACATCTGACATCACAGTAAGACTATTGCATCAACAAAGGTGGCTTTGGGAAGGAGCAGCTTTGAGCCCCATTCTGTCACAGGCAGATAGATCCAGAGGGGCTGAAATTGAGATACTCATGGAGTGCAATTACTCATTTCTCACAAATTAGATTGAATGTTGGAAAGGCATTTAAGACACATACTGCTTACTGTTTCCACAAAAAATTCATAAAAATAATTTCCAAAACCATCACTTGCAGTTCAGCATGGCACAGTTTTTCTGATGTGATAAATGTAATTTCCTTAGTGACTTATCAACTGAAAACATCTACTTACTCTTTACCTATGTCAGGCCCACATACCACCATAAAGTAAAAGTGTTTATAGTTTGAAGCTCTCAAAAAGTAGAGAACTAGATTGTGATGAATTCTCCTCTTATTTCCTAATAACATAATCTTTATGTAAAAGAAATTATCTCTCTTGAAGTCTATACAAAATAAATTGTGTTTACAGAGAATACAATCATTCAATTGCACTTTTCCTTTTAATTATCTGCAGCAACTATTCATTATTTTGTTGTACTACAAAGAAGGAGAGCTATGGATGTATGAAATGAAAGCCAGGTAAAATAAAGCTTTTAATTTAGTTCAGTGTTACTTCTTCAGCAGAAGTTTTGTAAACTCCTTGATACCACTGTGAAAACAAACAACTGACTTTTACAGAATGATTCTGTAAATGAAAGTAGTATGCACACAACTCAAGCAAGAGCAGAGTCCTGTTCTCACAGGACTTGTGTAAGTCATGGCAAGGAGCCAATATTGTCTGAGTAACTTCCAGTTTGGTAGCCAAGGTGATAGAGATATAAGAGTGTAAAGCAAAGTCATAAAGCAAATCAAAGGCAAAATATTCACAAACAGCTGATTCACCATTGCAGGAGGATGCATTGATCTCTGGCTTCTAGTCCTCACTGATAAACCTAGGAATGCTTTTAGAAGGCCCAGCTCTTCCTAGGTATTTGCTAGAACCTCAAGAAGATGGTTCAGGACTATATTAAGAATGTTTATTACAATAACTAAAAAAACTGGAGGAGACACTCCCAGGGAGCCAATTCTGCTTTTGCAGAAAGGTGTGAATGACCTACCACCTGGGCACACAGATCGTGGTCACCACGTGGGCCCTGCTACACCCCAGGAACCCTTCAAAATAAACTTAGCTGGAACTAAACTGTAGAAAAGGTCATGTGAAATTACTACATAACTATCACACTTTCCCTATGACTTTTCTATAATATGCTTGCACTCTGTGTAACACTTCAAACATAGGTCTGTTCTGATAGGAAGTCGATCCACAATCTGCATTAGATCTTACTTTGAGCCAACAGTTAGATCCACAAAGAGAATGAAGCCTCTTTGCTCTCTATCACAGGAAATTTACAGTTGCACCAAGTCCTATCTTCACACTGACATTCTGCACAATGTTTATTAACTTATGGCTAGTGAGCGCATGGTCCTCTTTTATGTCCTTTATCTCATGTTCCAGTTATATTTCTCTACATGGAACTGGAAATCCATCTATTCACCTTGAAGCCAAGCTTGTCTAAATCACTCCCAATTTCATCACTTGCTACGGCAGTTTCATCTCAACAGAGGATTTCATCATGTTTCAAGTTCTTTCTCTTAAATCTTGAAACACATACCAAACAAAATGCTCCTTAATAGCTTCCTATCGGGAACACAGTCATTTCACCTTTCTTGTAGCAGACTGCAGCCACTCACATACTCCCTGGCTGCTAGTCTTTCACACAACCCTCAGTCCTCTGCCACAATTTCTAACTTTGAGCTTTAGTCATTTAAGGCTGAATCCCAAACTATTATTCAAATAACTTTCCCTGCTGTCGACCCAAACAAAAGAGAAATCTTTTAACATCTCTCCACGAAGTTTACTATATAAAATCCTCCAAAACTTCAGGCTGGGGGGGTGGGGAGGAAAAGAGGAAAAATTACATGCGGTAAATTGTTCACTGCCAGAGATGTCTATCAAAGGGATCACTCTCTAAGCTCCAGATGGCAGGTCTCCTACAGGAAGCAGCTGGTCCTTTGGCAGCATGTCCTCAAAAAGTGCCAATGGCTAAGTCTGTCTGTGCTAATTCAGGGCCACCACAGGAATTTTATGCTGAAATTATTTCAGCTGTACAAGCTAAACCTTTGCTCTTCAGCAGACCAGAGACAGTAGCCAGACCCACTGTTCTATCACATACCACCCACCACGCCAGAGATGGTCTCTTCTCTGTGAGGGGGCACATGGGTTTACCATGTGCTATGAACTCCTTTTAACATAACCACAAAGGTTGGCAAACTTGATTTATTAGTCAGGACACTATATGCAACACCTTCATCACTGGATGTGTAAAATAGAGCACAAACCTACAGTAATAAGGTATGTGACAAAATGAACAGTAGGTCACTTCTTATACACAGGGATGAAACCCTGATTTCCTTACTTGATTTTTTTACTCAGCCCTTAAGTACAAGAATTCTTATAAGTTCAATATTGCTTGTTTTATGACCATTTCTAAGCTTAATACATTCCATAGATAAAAAGCTAACCATAAACAGATCCAGCTTTCAAATTTCTTACTTCTGACAGCATATTTGGTGCACAGTTCCACTCTATTTCCTCCCTTACTCCACCCTATCAGTCCTCTAGAAATTCCTTAGGACAGGAGATAGGTAGCCTGCTTTCAATTGCACATTTTAAAGCCATAAAATGTGTAGTTCCTCTCCCTATTTTATAAAATTCTCCTCAACACCTTGAAGATGCTGATCTGCAATTCCCCATTACAATGTTTGTAAGACGACCACCTAACTTTTCCCAACAGCACTTAACCTCTGTGGCTGTTCAGTAACCTTGTTCTGCACCAGTGTACAATGCGCTCACAAATTCATAGCACTTATCTTCCTACATCAGCTATAGTGGTCGAGAGAGAACGCAATTCCCTAAAAATCAGAACACCTTCTAAGTTACATAAGTACAGTAATAGTTCAGGAAACAGACAATGACACACAATGTCACGATTTCCAGTCGGGATGCAAAACCCTACTTGCTCCACACATCAGTGGCACAAGCTGTAGCCCAATTAAACTCAACAGTGCACAGGTGTTCCCAGAAATGAGTAACAAAAGCGAACTTCCCTTTAGGGTTCTGAAAAAAAAATAGCTCTTTAACTTCTTTAGGCCTTCAAGCGCCAAAATGGATTGAGGAAATAGGAAAGAGACAGAAAATTACATACAGAGGAGTAACAATAATATGAATTACAACATAATGTAATTCAACATATTTATACTAGAAAGTACATATGCTCCCGGTTTACCTACACAAACCAAGACTAATGTAACATTATAGGTCCACTTTTGTTTTAGGTCTCTGTTAAATGAGCTCTTTTAACATGGGAAAATAGCATGCATCACAAAAAACATAAAATACAGTATTTCTAAATAATATTCTAAAGCTTCATCTTTTATCCAGCTATCTGCAGCAAAGGCAATTTGGTGCAAAAGTAACTCAACAACCTGACTACAATTCTAGGCATCATTTCAGTGTGACTGTGAACAGAATGGAATCAATTCACATAAAAGAGGAAACAGAAAATGTGACCATTTCACTTTAGAAATCTGAAAAAGTTCCCAATTAAAATATTCCAAAGAGCTAATTGAAAGAAAAAATGAAAGAAAACAATTCTATGGAAATGTATGAATGGAATAATAGCCTATATAAAATTCACTTTGAATAAGCTGTTTAATAGAAGAAATCCACTTCATTTTCATGTTAAGAAATTAATCAAGCTGAAGATTTAGAGTTTCATTCACCAGTAAAACATTATTATATTATACCAATAAAATTGCTCCAACAAAATGAGCAAATGTATGTTTATTAATTAAACTACTAGAGAGCCAAGCTATTACAGTAGAGTTGTTCATAGATTCACATTCTCTTAATAAAAATAAGCACTTATTCCAAGTCATTGTTTTTATTTTCTTAATACAAGTTATAAGAGAAGTTGTGGGGTTGTACAGTGAACACAAACAACAAAAATTTAATTACACTATCAATGGATGTCTTTTTAATTTAAAGCAATATTTACGTTCATTGATAGGACAAGCCAATATCACAGAATATAACTGGCAGATGGTCAATTGTCTTATAAATTATTCTAATATACTCACTGGCAGACTTTCAGCTCATACAAAGATATTCATTAGTAATACTGTTAATACTTACTCATGGAACAGAACTTTTTGGAAATTTTATAAAGTACAATGGCCCTACAAAATTAATAGGTCAATAGAGGAAAAGTGGGTGTTCAAAAACTCAAGGCACTTAAAATAATGCAGCTTCATTTGGTAGACTATGAGACATTAACTCCTAAACCAGTAATTGCAATTGCAGAATGATAATGTGGAATATCTTTGGTCCTGCAGCTGGGTAGATACAGCCAACTCATTAACAGATGCCATTTTCAATAGTTTTGCTTACTTCTCATTAGTTTAGACAGATAAAACAATACCTTGTGAACTGAATATGAACAATGGATCACTGAGTCTCTGGGACCAGAAACCAGAATTTTATACTGTTCTTTTGGTATGTCAGTGTGCATGACTGTTTACTGACCCATGCCTACTGCATCAAATAAAAGCAATTTCAAAGAGACAAGAAGAAACATAAAGTTCCACACACTGCCTGAAAAACCTATACACATAAATTCTTTGTATTTAGTCTGGAGAAAAAGGCTCAGAGACAGGATTGGATCTTTCTGCGTTAAGCTTAGATTACACTCCTCCTTTGTAAATAGCTGAGGTGAATTGCAGTGCATACACAGAAAAAAAGGTTTTTCAAAGCAATAGATATTTATAGGGGTTTTTTTTCAAACTGCATGCAAAAATAATGATCCCTCTTTCTCATTCTTAGTAGGGTGGCAGATGATGCTTCATGACAATTGTACTTGTGAACAACTTCTGTTCTCTTTTGTGTTTTTTTTTTTAGTGGGGGTTGCATGGAAGTAGAAACCCGAGTGTGAAAATCTCCACAGTTTGTCTGCAGGTTTTACAAGACTTAGTCCATTGTATCACTTACACAGGCTGAAGATCAGTCAGGAAGCTGATCAGCTTTTCAAATAGAACAGCTTTTCACACCCTTGGCCTGGTTCCCTGACAAAGGCCAAATGACAATCTCGCAAACTCTGGAAAACCAGTGCTGTGGACTCCTCAAAACTTCTGCCTAGGTCCAGTCTGAAAAAGAGACCTACTTTTTTGAAAGTAAAATTACTGCTTTTCCAGGACTACTGTGCTTTTCCAAAGACACAAATGGTCCAAGGCATAGTAAATCAAACACAAAGGTGAAAGCCAAGAGATGGCAACACGATGCCACAGTTTTCATAAGCAGCGGCAGTTTCGCTGTTCATGCTTTGTAGATGCTGGTACATTGCTAACGAGACAAAGTGTTTTACATCTGCTTTCAAAAGCCACTCTGAGTTAACAGTGGTGGAACAACTCTTTTCTAAAATCTTGCTTAATACTGGGGAATAACTGGATGAAAACAATCAAGGAATGAATCGGTTTTTTCAACTTTTGAGCTCGTTACCTTTGTTCTGGGTAGCCTGGAAACCTAACTAATGAGCTCTAGACAGTGCATGGAGCTGATATATTGGAGAAGAAATGAGAGAAACTTTGTTTTCCTTCTTTGCTAGTTCATCAGATTTTTTTAAGATGGCTGCAATGAAGCCTAGACCTGGTGGATATCAGATTACAAACACTGAGTGCAGATGTGCCCTTTGGCATTTTCATTAAAAATATTTTTCAATAACACTAGTGAAAATTCTGGAGAGATTACATTAGGGTGAGAAAGGATGTTCCAAAACAGCTCTGGGAAAACAAACAGTAAAGAAAAGCTACAGGTAATCTTAAGTATGTCTCACTTCTTGTCAGGCAAGCATTACAGTGATACAAATATGTCACCTATTCAAAACTAAGATTATATGTGGCAGCAACCATCATGTAAACACAAATTGGTTTGTGGTCACTGGGCTGGGGTTTTTTTGTCAGAATCCCTGCACGAGGGGTTGAAGGCAGATAGAAAAAAATGGCTCACAACAGTTCAGTCATGACTCTCTCAGGCACTTCAGCAATGACATCATTCTTACTGTGCTACAAAATATTTGCAATAAGGGAAGAAAGAGAATCAAGTTCCACCAATAAATGTACATCTCAGAGAACAAGGGAGCCTTACCAGATTCTTAGTTCCTTCTAGGGGAAGCATGACAACTTGGTCCTTAATTTCAAAAATAACCCACTACTTTATCCTAGTTTCATTGCACTCATCTGGTGGGCTTTCGTATAAAGCCTGGAGATGAAACAGAAATAAAATCAAACCACAAAAATCCTTTTCATTGCAAGTATAACCAGGGGAGAACTTAATTTCAGAAAACCTTAAAAGGCATCAAAATATTATCTTTTTTCGTCCCCTCCTTACACAACAGTACATAATCCTCTGAATTAAAAGTCACATTTTATATAGAGTCATAAATTACATTGCTAAAATATTGATACAGTCAGACGTGGTTACCTCAAGCCAGTTTTGCTTCTTATTAAGATTTAACAGAGGTTGAAGCATTTATGGCATGTCATGCAGATTTGGGGACAAAGATAATACAGCAAGCATGAATCAGATGAGAATAAACTAGCAAATGAATTACATTAGGAATAAAGAGAATATTTAATGTGGAGAAAAAATTTTCTCTAAGCCTAATGGTAAGGAGTGGAGACAAGTCCAGCCAGCCTTCTCAGAGAGCTTACATGCGAGCAAGATTTTGGTGGTCCTTTCCCATCTTCCACTTTCTTTGCCCAGTGGGTGCCACTGGCGTGTATGAGAACACCTCCCTATTTGCCACACAAGCCTTGATACCTCTCAGGTTCAACTTCAGACACGATCACAGCTTGCTGGTGAGGTCTGGGCTCCAGGCTATGCGAACGGACAATGTGGTAAATCTAAATGTACTTTTAAATATACTGTGAAATAAAGGAGTTGTTCAAGTAACTGCATTAAAAACACTTTACAAAGTCATCACTTTGCAGAATGGCAGTACGTGCACTGTAACTTTAGATCAATGCAAGATAAAACTCGATTCAATCTGGAAGAAATATTGGCATGTAGTAATTGTGACAACAATAACAAATGTACTCTTGAGAAGTGTTGCAAAGATGTGACAAAGACATCACAGGCAATTTTAAGTTGTCTGTACTATTGGATGCAGCAGACCAACTAAGAGCAGCAAAATACCTTTTAAGTAAGAAGTTTAATGAGGCAAAAATAAGGAAAAACATTGACGCACTCAGATCCAGTCCCAAGATATTCACTGAAGCATTACTATGGTGATGGCTGTTATTTACTATCAGAAAATTGTCTATCCTGAGACTGACAAGATACAAATTTAGGCAAAAAATACCAAGTTTTTTAATTCTTATAGAATCCATGTACCCAATGATGAATAAAATTGTTCACAAGAAAATTATTTGTTACAAACTAAGTTGGACAATCCAAGCAATTGCAGATTAAAAAGAAATAAAAATCATGCTATAAGCACATTTCTAAAACATTAGATCTCTCAACAACCATAAAAATATCTATAAATGTAAATCAAACATTGAATCCAGAAGTTAAGAGAACTTGCTGGTCTACATTGTGACCATGCATTATTACCTCTAAGTAGTTACAAAAGCATGGGAATATCAAGAAAGGGAAAAGAAACATTCTTATTAATATAGTGAACATAGTAAAATTATTATTAAATACCAGACAGAAACAGCAATACTATCTTTTCCAATAGGCAGCTGGAATCTACAAAAAGTCTGACTTGGAATAAACTTATTGCACTTATTTAGAGAAAAACCAGAAAAAGTTTTCTTAGTGGTTTTGAGTTCTTGGAAAATACCCCTCCCTCTGGGTTTCAGCAACAGGAATCAAATTCTGTACACAGTATTTTAAAATTAGAAAATCTGTGAGCAGACTCAGGTTTGCCTGTTATGGCCACTTACACACAGATCAATGTTATAGAGCACATAAATGCTTTGGGAGTTTCAAGGAGCTTGTTTAAGTGAAATGACACAGCTCCAGGAAGATAGGCTTTCTTTCCAGCAGCAAAGAAGTGTGCTCTGCCTGCAATGACAGACCCAGAATTTCTCTGATCATACATTTATCCTTCAACTATGCAGTTGCCTTTTTGCCAGCAGAACAGATGAACACATCCTCCCTTAACATCAGACTATACCACCCATCTGACTAATTATTAAAGAGCAGATAAATGATTCCTTTTTTACTGTACATCAGAACTAGAGTTCTTAAAAATGTAAAAATCAAAGAACGTAACTCATACTGGGTTACAGTATTCATTCACATTACATCTGAAGGCATTTCCAGGCCTTACAGCATGACTAAAATGTAACTCTCCAATCTGTTTCACAAAAGGAGCTTGATGTCACATCTCCAGCGTTTCTGAGTGTGACAGCACTGCACAGCTCTACAGAGGCTAAGCCAACTACAGACTAAATTTTTGCAAACCCTCCTTGAGCAAAAAGCTATGTTGCAGCTACAGTTTAACTGTGATGAGGTAAGGAAAATTTCATGGTGACACAGGACTTCTTACTTGTGCTCTTATTTCTGACAAACACAGAGAGTATAAATAGTAAATAAATCACAGGTCTCTATTATTTATCATGCAGCAACCTGGAACTTCCTTCTGACGTCAACAGAAAAGTAGCTAAAATATTCACAAGTGCCCTAGTTTCCAATATTCACTATAATTGTAGTGAATAACGACAACTGCAACCAAGCTCTCCTGTTTTCACATAGATGTCTTAGCTGATGGATGGTTCCCCTAGAGAAGAGCAAGGCACCATCAGAGGAAGGGTGTTCTCCACAAAAGGCACTACTGTGCAGCTGTTCTGCAGTTCCTCTGATTTCACTGGGTAATGTGACACTGCCATTGGGCTAAGCTTTCTGCAAACCTTCAACCTGGTATTTGGGAAATCAAAATAAAAGAGAGTAGTTTCACTGCCACTAGAATCTGCCTTGTTATCAAAATGTAAATGGTAACACGCTTGGAAGACGAGGTCTAGCCACCTCAAGCAATGTGCTAACATTTTCCCCATTGTATGCTAAGCAGCATGTACCTACACAGACAGTAAAGGAAGAGCTGTCTAAACCTTACAATGTATTCCTCACTTGTTTCTAGAACTGTGGCTGTGTAATGGCATAGGCAAGTCCAGTGAAGATCTGGAAGTATATACAGGTCTATAATTGAATAAAATAGTCCCCGAAGTTAAGGCATTATTCAAAATTTAGTTTTCGGATTGACTGAACAACTTATATTGCTTCTGTGAGAAGGCACCACAAGAGATTTCGAAACGAAACCAGAAGGCAGTATCAATTTTTTCCTTCTTAGTTATAGACCAGAAAACTAACTAACTTTCCCCACGGTATGAGAGAAGAGAAGGAGAGAATTCTGCTAAATAGAAATGAGACTCTGATACTGACACACAAAGGAAATATAGAAGCTTGAAGATAATAGTAAAGCATTTCTTTGGGTAATTCTATGTTAAGGCTACAAGTGTGGTCACCAGGACAATGCTGAAAGGTCTAGTAAATGGCTACAAGACAGACTAGTGAAATTAATGAGAAAAAATTATGTTATCACTGTCAAAATAGATTGCAACTACTTAGATGTAATTAAGTAAAAAATTCAAAGAACATATTCTTCACATTTATGGAACAAACTTATTAAAAAGTTGTGAACAACATGTCAAATTAGATGACAGAAATTACATTAAAGTACTGAAAATCCCATGTTTGTGGGTTTTAAGAAAAAGTTAAAAACTGCATTTCCTTTTACATCTTTCTTTGCGTAGTGGTTCAGACTATTATTTGTTAGGTGGGAGGACAGATCCTACATCCAATTATCACTATTACCACTGTTATTATTATTAAATCAAACCTGGCTTTTACAGATTATCCAATGGTAGCAAAAGAGGCAACAAATCATATTTGAATAAATGGAAGATATTGGTTTGTAGCTGATGAGCAATTAGATCAGAAATGGTAAAAAAGGAAAGGAGGAAAGTTCGAAGGTTTTGCATATCCTACTAAATGAAAATGACAAAATACTGCTGACAAAGTGTCTTCCATAAAAAGCATAATTTATTTTTTTAAAAAGTGAAGAGTTTAAAAATGTATAAAGAGGTGACATTTACTTTACTTCAGGTTTTGTAGAAGAGGCTTTTTCCTTTATCTTGGTTATCCACTTCTAACAAAATGGCTGGTGAAACCTTGGTGCTACCTGCAGGTGCCATTCTTAATCCTTCCCTTTTTGTTTTGGTCCCTGTACAGAGTGACGGAAGGCCTGTTACTGTTCTTAATCATGATGACTCCCAGATGGGAGTCATCCCATGAGGACTGCATATTTGGTAAACACCTGGTATCGGTCCAAGGCCATACTTCAGGTAGAATGCATAACACAGGAGAAAAGGCAGCTTTACTGTCTTTATGTTGGCTTTATGGCAGTTAAGGTCAGGCCATGCCTAAACCCACATAAGTCTTCCCAGGTAAAATTAACCTGTTATTTTATTTGGGCCAAACAGTGAGTGGATACCAGATTGGCAGTTGAGTTAATACGACTGTGACATTCCTGATTTGTGTAGTAAGAGGTCCCCACACACTGTTACAGCTCCCCTATCTAGAAGCACAGTTTCGGTTCTGCTTGGGCAGGGACATTTGGGTTCAGGCATCATTCACTTCACAAAAAGAATTTTTCTTCCCTGGTCACTACTGCCCCCAAAACAACCAATTTTCTGTCTTCCATAGACAAGGAACTGCAAATGAGGAATGACTCACCATTCAGTCCCCCCCAAAGGATTTAGTGTGATGAGACATGTAGAGGCACTAATAGACTGTGAAGGAAGTGTGGGCTAAACTAATTGAGTACTATCGATCCACCAGTACCAGGGAGATTATCATGAGCATTTACTTGCCTAGATGCAAAGTCCTCACAATATGGAAGATTTGTGATGAAGTGAGTAAATTGGGAAAAAATTCAACCCTCCAACTGACTCTCAACTGTGCATTTAGCAACCCTGCTGCAGTAATACTTAACACACACACTGCATAGCTTAATTTATCTTCAGAGCTTCACAAATATTAGCTAATTAATCTTTCACCATTGCAGTTTCACTCCAAAGCACATCTTAATTTTTCTTTATAATTGAAGCTAAAGATTTAAACTGGCACAGAACTATGCACTATTTCTAAGGAGAAAGCTCCATGACCTCATCCTACTTAATTTGTCACAGCAAAAAACTTTAAAAAAATGGATAGAGGAAATATACATATTTATAGAATAAACTACAATCAATCTTCTGATTACTATTTAAAATAAAATGCATGTTGACAGTCATAACAGTCAGTAATCCTGTTTTACTGGTAGTTTAATGAGGGATTTGTGGTTGAAGTTGGTACTTTCGCATTGAAGCCGGTTGAGTGCTAAAATGTCAAGCGCTGACTGATTACTGTCTAATTACAGACCCATAAACAAGTTTATGGCTACAAAATTATTCCCCTAGGTCTTCACAGTGTTGCCATCAAGACTAATTTCAAGGAGGTGCTTAACTTGTGCGCTGTACTTGACATAAAATTTTCTGGTTGGACATTTTGGCATTAACGCTGTTAAAAATCTGGATGAAACTTTCTGAGCTACCTTAGCAACGAAAAGCTTTGTCTCTTGCCTCTAAAAATCATTTATTCATTTACTTTTATTTCTAGAACTTACTTTCTATTGAAGCTGAAAATTGCCTTAAGAGACATGGCAGTTTTGTGAATGCGTAAATGTTAGCTCAAGACAAGAAATAAACAATTCACTGCAACTCAGTTGTGACGGGGGAGAAAGTTTGCTATTTATGCTCAGTGTGTCCCTTCCCACTCAGAGCATTCAAAAACATAACATACAGTGTATAATTATTTACAAAATCATTTATCCCTGTAAGGTTTAGAAACCCTTCTGAGCTCTTTTGAAATCATACACAACCCTCCTCTCTTTTACAGCACAGCAAATGGACAAGGCAAAGTTTGAACTGTGTAAAATCATGACTCTTCCCTTCAGGTGATGCAAAATAAAAAGAAATAGGTAGAATGAGCCAAGAGTGAGAGCAAGACATGAGGAATCTGTCTTCAACTGCAGACAGAGAAAAAATATATTTGTTTCCAATGGGTTGATTTTGGAACTATCTTATGAACTCTTTGCCTACGGCTTTAGATTATCTGACTTTGTGAAATATCTAAACAACAACACAGACAAACATAAGTTCATTTGGATGAGAATTAATACAGGATTAATGTGCCATCAAGCTTTGCAAATCTAAATTGCTCCCAAGAACACTAAAAAGAGATTTTAATAATAAAATATTTTATTACTCACACATATTTTAATAAAATTGTAAGTTATTAATACAATTGATGTGACTTCTACCAATGTCTTACCATTTTTCTTAAACTGGACCATGAATTTAAGTGAAAAGTGACACCCTGTAGGGCATCAGTCTTTCAGGACATTTCTCCTGTTTGACACTGATTCCCTGTTTTAAATAGCACATCTCCTATTTATTTCTTAATGTCTTATTAAACAGCTTATCTCATTACCTAACTATATCACACACACTTTACATCACCACACTGTGAGGTAAACTAAAGTTTTTGTTAAAATGATACAAGAATAGACGATATGATTTCCTTGGTGAATATTTTAAAAGCCAGTCTCAGGTCTGTTTGATTATTTTGTAGTTTATGCAAATAAGCCATTAAGCTCCCAAGAAAAACTTCACATTTCTTAACACACTTTCAACTAATTTTTCCAATCTGAAAGTGTAAACCTAATTTGAGAAGTATATGGCCTCAGTGCCATTGCTGTGTATAATCCACATCCTTCATAGGAGAAGTGATTCTTACCCATTTTTCTAATAAATAGCCTACTGTAGTTACTGCATATTATGTTTTTGTTAGTACCTCAGCATATTTTGCTTCACATAACAATAATAATATTTTCACTGCTGTTTTAAGAGCTCAGTGCATTTTCTTAAGAATTCGGCTGACTGAACAGCTTAAAAAAATGCTGAATATTTGAAACAACTGTCCATTTCCATTGCGTTCTCTACTACTGCTGACTGTCCTGTAAATGTACAGCTTTTACCGCAGAATTGCTCAGTTCAATAAATCTTTAAAAATATACCATTATGTTTGCCCCTCTCTTCTGCTCTTCCCAAATAACTGCAATACAACTCTGATGAAAAAGAAACTCACAACTGGTCTTGACTACTAAGCCCAGTAAGAGATTTGCACCAGTAGTACTGGTGCTTGCAGTGCTGTCAGAACACTCCTACTTCTGTCCTACTCAGCGGGTTTTAATCTTCGCAGTTTGGTTGAACTTACAGTTAGACCTAAATCACATATCTTCATGGTCCTGTGAACAATCTTATTCTAAGTCTGTATAAACATATTAAAGGAAGGCTTTTTTCCCCCCCTGGAATATGTAAAATCAGATTGGTTTTGTGACTGACAATGAAGCTGCTTAAACAGGTTTCCCATCTGTCTGTCCCCTGACTGCTCACTTCTGTCTTCAGGAGTGTCAAAGTCTTTATCTATATGAGGTGTGCTGTTATAATTTATGGCACAGCTGCTCAGTAAACAGAATCCCTAAGTTGCTATTGATTAAAAATAAACTCAAAATTTATTTAAAACTTAACCCATTCATTCTGTGTGGTTTCTGTGAAATGGAAAACAGGTATACAAAATGATCCCAGAAAGCATTGCATAGGCATGTTTGAGTGTGAGAGCATCTTCTTTTGTATCAAAACAAATAAGCTTCTGGCTACCATTTGCCACTATACCCAATGAGAAAGGTGTGAATATCATTTACTCTTCTGCTGAAATGTTTTGTACATCTCATATTTCAAATGTCCTCCATTAGTCAAAGAATGCACAGAAGTGTTATTGCCAGCAATTAGATATTCATCTGCAGGGTTTTTTGAAGATAACTTTTACAACTATTTAAATGTCATAGTTCTCCTTTTCCTAGGAGCAGAAATGTGAATTTATTGGTTTTGTTCATCCTACACTAGAAATACAGAAAAACAACATGAAAGCATACCATTTCCGTAGATGATATTATTATCACAAGTTCAGATTACATTCTGAGTTTTACTCTTTTATGTGAATGCTTTAATGTATCCTGCCTATAGTTTCTGAGCCTCCAACATTTGGAATAAAAAATGCACTAGTGAGCTTGAGTGCTTTCTTTTTCTCCTCTATTGCCTCATCTGCTTCACAACTTCTGCAATTTTTCCTTCCTGCTCTCAGAGATATCCTTGAGAGGGGCTAATAAATCATTGCCCCTTAAACATGCTGCTAAAGTTTCCATAAAGCTGGAGCTGCCTACATTAGTATATAAATACACACATCATCTTTACTCTGCTGACTGAGCACTGTAACATTTGCACCTATTAGGGTACCCCAGGGCATGACATTCTCCCTGGCACAGAAGAAGGCCCCATCAGATCTTGGAGAAAAAGGCAGAAGCCTTTCCCTCTTCATGCAAAACAGGAGGAGAATGGGAAGGTGGACACCCAGGGGATAATTTTTTTAACATTATTGTTTACATGTCCTGCTCAGCTGCATGACCAAAGTCATTCATCTCCAAGCTCCTGCTAAGAGATTCTGGTACTGGCAGAGCATCAGGGAAAGCAGAACACTTGCTGCTCCTCTCAATGATCCTGTGCCACTGTCAAAGGGGAGATTTATGGGTTCAGAAGGAGCACAAGTGGTAGAGGGCATTATTTAGCATCTCTGAAGTGAGGTGACTCAGTCTACATTACTCCTAAACTGGAATCACAAGGACCAGCAACTGACCAAAACAAGAAACCACATTTAAAGTGAGGCTGGGCACTAGAGCTACATGCAAGGAATGAGAGAAGAGAAACAGAAGGAAAAAGGGAACAAAAAGTCTGAGTAACAGTATAGGTGGTGAGATCTTGATTCTACCTAAAATCCTCCTTAAATTACGTATAACTGTGATTTAATGACAATTTTCATTTTGCCTCTCATACTTCCAATCTCTTTATGTCCTGCACAGGTTAGCAGGATTACCACGAACAACTTTCTCTCCATCATGGTTGTTCTCTGTTATATTCCTCGGTTAACCTCTGTACTTTTTCCCAATTATATTTGACTACATTGAACTGTAACATCACTCATTGATTTCTCACCAACTTATTTATTTGAAGCAAGTGCTATACCTCTAGGCAGACATATGTCTCCACTGTATTACTGCTACATGTGGTGTTTATGCATGTGTGGTGAAAATGAGAAGTCTTGGTTAGACAAGATAGCAGAAGTACATGTTTTCCTGGATGAAGTATCTGAAAAAAAATAAATTTAAGAAATGAAATTAAATGAAACAAAAGAAAAAATAAGACAGAATTGCTACTTTGGAAAGTGCTAAATATAGACAATTTCAAAGGCACTCAGCACCATGTGAATACTCTGAGTGGTGACCATGGGATAAAGCAGTACATTTTCCTGGAATAATTTTTTTTCCTGTTGGTCATATGCCCTCATACCGTCCTTCAGGTAACATCCTGAAATCACAAGCCACAAACACCTGTGGCAGTATTTTATCTTAAAATGCAAGTTATTACTGTAAGTCAGAATGTCCTGCTGAGAAGCAGGAGATCTGGAGCCTTGGACATAGATAGCCTTGCCCACACTTTAAGACTTCCAGCAGTGCCATGCATGTGGATCTGTTCTCCTCCAGTGAACAAAACTCTCTATGGCTAATTAGCAGTATGCATAAATAACTTCCGTGGGAGAGACACATTTTGGAAGTAGCAACTGGCACGCTGTCTAGCTTTGATTTGCAGTTATATTGCATGCCTGACATACAGCTGGAAAGAAGAAAATGCTCATTGCCTCAGCCTACTGTAGTATCTACTTAAATAGCTTAGATGAGTGGAAATGGAAAAAAGTGATTATTCCAATTATCAAAGGCCCACAGAAACACATTGAACCATGAGAAATTTACGCTCCTTTAATAAAGCGCTTAAAATTAGCACTGAAAAAACAGCAAGAGAGTTAAAAGCTGTATGAAGTTCAGCTGACCTCACTGCAGCAGCACAGGACAGCAGCATGTACTGAGCAAACAGGGACACATTCATCTTCCCAGCTGGTGCATATAGACCAGAAAATAACAAGAATGACATTTAAATTGTTTGAATATCATTTATCTATTTAGATTTACTGAAACATGATGCCCTTTGCTCCTATCCTCTGGCATTCCTCCATCACAGCAGTGCGCCAAAAATGAATTGTTTCATTAAAATCTGAAACAAAAGGCGCCACTGCTTTGAGTTACGAAAATTAGTCTTTTCAAAAGATATTACTTGTTAATAGAGAATATCTGATCACCATGATTCAGTTCCTGCACTTAATTCCATCAACCATTCATATTCCCAGTGCATTTCAAATTCACCCACAAGCACATTTCAGGGAAACTCTAATAGTATTTTCTTTATAAAATAAAATTACAGATAGATTTGATTTCTTGTTTTTCTACAAAATTATAACAGTGTAGAATTTCAGCTGCTTTGTGAGTGGAATTACAGAAATTTCCTTTAACTTTGGTCTTTGGGGGCTTTTTTTTTTTTTGGAACTTAGTATGTTCTGCATAAATTCAAAACAGCCTCACTAAATTTGTAATGATGTGGGTGAAAGAATACTTAGAAATCTCACAATTTCATGACAGAGTAACATCAGCATATAATCTGAAATATCAGCTATTTACTGTTCAATGAAACAATACAGTGTTAATTATTTAGCATTACATTCTCATGGAAAAATTGTTATTATTTATACTTGTTATATATCTTAGGAATGAAATAAAAATTATAAACTTATGAAGCATTTAAATGCCAAAAGACATATCCATAAAATTCCACTGAGGCAGTTCAAACTGCGAAGATGGGACCAAAAATAAAAGGGATTTACAAGTGAAAATAAGCAGAACAAAAAAGTTCAGTAGCAAAGGCCAGATACAAATAGTATTCCTTGCATAACCTCATTTAGTACTGACCACATCAAAAAAGTATTAGCCTATTCTGTGCACTCATTTAAGGGATATTTGTGATGAAAAATATAATAGAAACTAACATAATCTCAGAAGGTTTATATTACCAGGATTAGAATTTAAGTATCAGCAGCTAAATATAACTTTTCTTTTTCTCAGCTCACTGCAAATTCATGATCAATATACTACAGTAACACTTTGGTGTGAATTGCCTACTTTCTTACTAGTGACATATAAAGCAGAAAAATAGAATTATTTGATAGATTTTATTAGCACTGTTGTAAAGAGTGCTACAAGATGAGGCTTTGCTGTTCGTTCTCAGACTCTTCCCAGAAGCAAAATACAGACTTCTGCATTTCATTTAGATCCTGTTCTCCTCCTCCCTTATCATGTATCTTCCCTTTCCAAATGATTTTCAATGACTACAGCTTACTGAACTTTGACCATCAGACTCAGGTTACGGTAAAAAAAAGGTAAGAAAAGAGCTGCTGCAATAGATTGTCCTCATAAATCAAAAGAGGAGCTGTTTGAGCTTCAGGAGTGATCTTGAGATTGCAAAATGCTAGCAGAATTACAGGTATACCATATGCTTCTGTGACCCACAAATACTGTTTATAATGTGGCATTGTCTCTACCAATATGAATTCAAGAATGCTGAATAATCACCGAGCCTACCAGTAGGATTAGACTCAGTTATACAACTATTCATCCATCTATTACAGGTGTCTCTAGTTATTTCAATGCTGCCAGGTGTTCCTTCTATAGGAAGCTCACTATTCAAAACAAATTATTTTTTAATTATTTTAAATGAAATTACATTTATGCTTTTGCAAAATATGATTCTATAGCAGGTACCATAACAAAGCTATTACCCCATGTGATTATCATAACTGAACAGTGATCATTATCCATTGGCTTCACTGAGTAAATTAATAGGTAATTTTATATCCCACATATTTTACTTTACTAATAAGTAGGGAAAATCCATTAAGATAATGTCATTATACAGGCTGGAAGGTAACATGGAAGAAATGATAGTTCATTTGGGTTTGACCTCACAATAATGTCTCTTGCAGTTTGCACGCTACAAAGCTGCAGCTTGTAGTTATTTTGGACCACATCTTATTTCCTGTCAATATACATCCTGCTTAAGCTCGTGAATGAGGTACTGAGATGAATCTTAGCAATTCTAAATGTTATCGCACAATACAAGAAAGAGTTGTACACATAAATCCAGCTATTTCAGAGTATTACTTTAAAAAGTAGTACTTGCTGCTTTTTTTTTTAAATTCCTAATATTTATTACCATTTTACAGTCTGAAGTTGAGGACCCACAAAACAACTAGTGTCCTAGCAAAAGAGGTACTGATAAAGCAATTTAATTATGTTTACTTGAGAAAATGATTATGCTTTTAAAGTTGTTGCAAAAACATTCGATATAGGAGTGGAAAAGCTGAGATGAACAAAGAGCCCCCAAATAGTCACTGTGTAATTTTCAAGACTTTCTTCTCATTTGGAAAAATTAATACCTCTACTTACACTGCAGCTGAGAGAGTCATAAGGACTGTAAGTTGGTGCAGAACAAATATTAAACAGAAAGGACTTGCATTACAAATGTTTTATGAGATGTACCATCATCAGAAGCAATTGGATTATATTCATTTTTACTAGCTTGGGATTTGGTAACTTGCATTTAGTAAGAACTCTTCTCATTTCTTGTAAGAAGAATGCTTAGAAAGACATGATTAATGTTTAACAAACATATCTATGTGAAATAAATGTGCATAAGTTCATGAACTCACATTAATTACATTATTTTTTATTCCTGAAAAACATGGTTTTCCACTGTCACTAAGAAGTTTCTTGCAATAGCTCTTTAATGAAATTTTCTTTTGCCAAGTGCAAAAATAATCAAGATTCAAGTCAGTGAGGTTCAGAAACATCACCAGAAAGTGATAAAAATTTGCATGTAAATAGGCATCTTCAGGATCTTGCTACTTTCTCCAAAAAAAACCCCCAAAACAAACAAAACAAGAAAAATCAGATAGCCACATAGCAATCTGCACATAACATGTTTCTAAAAGCCACATAAACACTGATCAATGACAGTTTAGACACAGAACTGGAACAATAAGGATTGGCAAAAGCACTAATTTATCCATCAGTGTTTACTATTACAGAGGTTAAAACTACAGCTAAGTATCAAGCTTTTAATGTAAACTGATTGCAATCAGAATAAAAAGTAACTGAGCAATGCAACTCTGGGATTTTACAAAAATACAACTTCATAGCAGATGTTAATCCACTAAAAAGATTACAGGTTCCAGGTTGTGACCTATGGACAGTCAAAAACCAGCATAGACCTGCATAGCTTTTTAGCCCTTAAGAAAGACAGTACCTCTTTGATGCAGAACATTAATTTTTTTAAGCAAAACATTCATTTTAGAAGTCACTTTCCTGCCGAAATGTTAACTCATATACAACACGAAACAAAGGGAGGAAGAAAAGAGGTTCACAAAATAGAAAACTGCTATGCACAACACTGAATCGGTTTGAAAACACACATACATGTTTTCACACACGTGACACTGTACCTGGTGATGTGGGGAATTGCCTTCACACCGTGGTAACGATTACACAGACTGTAATCAAGAATGCAATGCGTGACAATGGATGGATGGAAGGTAAAAGAAAAAAAAAGAGAGAGAAGGAATGAGAATGATATTAAAACATATATAACAAAAATGAACAACTAGAAATTTTTCATGGACTTACTGAAGAATTAAATGCCCCCTCCAAGTCACTTCTCAGATCTCTAAACAAAACTGATTATCTTTACAGACCTCACCCTGATATTTGCTTACTTTCTGCTTGTAACTGCAGTGAAGAAAGACTTGTCTTCAGGGAGGTATTACATTTCAGCTGGCATTACCTTCCATTATTATCGTATTAAAGACTGTGGAAATGAGTCCCACTACTGTCACCAGAATGTCACTGGGTTTTTGTTGTTGAGTACCTTCACCTTACAACCACCTTCATTAGGTTATGAACACATAGAGTGAGGTGTTTAACATTTTTTTCAATCAGTGGAGAAAAAACTCAGCTAAATCACCAAAAGAGACAATTAAAAATTATCTTAAAATTCCAAAGAAGGTTAGTTAGATGGTGTGTACAGACATATATATATATGTGTGTGTGTAAAAATGTAAAAACCACCTCCACTAAAACTTTACCCTATCTCTTGCTTTATAGTATCACTCCCACTATTTTGTGAGGAAGAAGCAAATGGAGATGTAAGAGGTGTACAGACCACACCGAGCTCTGACTCTGGTTCAGCAGGGTACCCAAGGGGAGCTAAACAACATGGTGTGATCCATCTGCTTTCAGAAATCCAGGCATTATTTGACCTTTTGTGAACTTGGTTCCCCATAATTTTTCTTCAGCTGAAACACCACTTAGGAGGTCCCTGTTGTTTGTTTCTTCTTGTTCTTTCACTGATGGGCTCAGGGTCCCTTCTCCCACACAAGGCCACCATGTAACAGAAGGGAAGGAATGTGCTGTGGTTTGGGGGAGTGGGGATGGATGGCAGCAAAGGGAAGGGATTTCTTTAACCTCTGCTGGCAACAAAGCAAGGGCAACATCAAGCAATAGTGAGACTGTTCACAACTCCCATATTCAGCCTTTCCAGTGTTATACAGCCAGAAAAATAAAACTGCAAATAATCTTAGACTACAGTAAACAATGAATTTTAATCTGTGCTTTTTATCTAGTGTCTTAATTACCTCATTACCCTAAAACTGGAATTACAGATTTTCTGATACTTTGGTCCTCTTAAAGAGTAGAATCCATTGCAAGATGTAATCACTGCTGGAAGTCATTCACAGAAAGAGATATAAAACAAATTGCTATGTAAGAATCTGCTGTTATTAGTTGTTATATTTTTTGTTTGTTTCTTTCTTTAACAGTAACTAGTACTGCCTGTGGGAGAAGGAAAGGATTGTGTATTTAAGTGCAATGTCCTCTTATGCATAGGCATTACTCAATATGAAAGAAGCTGAGAGATTGAATTTCTGCACTCACAATTAGAAAAAAGCAATACAGTTATAAGGACTGAGTTACCCTTCTGGTTTTTTTTTCAGCTGGAATATACAGGTTTCATGAGAAATTTAATATGTTAATATTACTTGTATTGCTGAATAATCTCTTACTACGATAGTATTTCTTAGAGAGGAAAATGGTAGCCTAAATTTAATAAAAAATTGCTAGTACACATACAAAAAATTAAAGATTGCTGAATTGGCACTCCTTTGTTTACCAATATCATCTGTATGTCCTCTGCTAATATCACATTATTGTATGTATATACTAAATAATTTGTACATATTGTACATTTTTGTTGTATAAATTGTCTATTTTGTGTATCCACTAATAATGTTCATTTTATGAACACTACTTAACTACAACATTTTGGAAATAAATGTGAAACTTAGGACATTAGTCCTTTAATGTGACAAGCAAAAAAACAATTAACTAATAAAAAATTACAATTCTATTTACCAAGAACTGAGTTTTGCCTTAAGAACTGAGTTTCACCTTATGCATTCTTTTTAAACTATAAGTGCTCTGTAGGGGTTTTGGTTTATATATTTTACTAGTGTAATTTGAAAAGTATAACAAATGAATAAAACTGAGGAATCAAATAAAACCAAAGCAGCCATATAATGATGAAAAATATCAACAATTTTTCCTGTTATTCAGCTGATGTATCTGAAAAAATCATTAATATTATTATCAAATGAATTTAAATTAATTTATAAATCATCAATAATTAGATTATAGACTGAAATCCCAGGTTTCAAAGCAAAACTGCTGCATATCATGCAGCCAACTGATGGTTCAAGGTGAAATGTTGGAGTCACTGCAAGCTGATTCTTTTATGTTACTGTTCTCCTTAGTGCACCATCACAGCTTTCAATTACTGAGAAAATACATCTAAAAATAAAACACAGAACTAAAACGCAGAAAGTTATGTTCTAAAGTCACATATAAATCAAAGAAGTGAACACCACTGTAATAACATACGAAGTTCAAGGCACAGGATGAAAGAGCAGTTGAATCTACTGATGCAGGCAGCAAAGTCACCATGTTATCCCACCTCTTTCCAATATTTTCATTAAAACTCGAAAACTTTTCAATAGTTTCAAATACAGATTCTGCTAAAATTTTTATGGTAGGTCAGTAGAGCCACGGTTAACTGATAGAGGTTAAACACCTTCTATACTAATTGGATACCACTAAGGCCTAAAGGAAAACCCAAAAAGAAATGGTGTTTATCCAAATTGACTGTAACTAAAACTACTTTTAAAGAAAACATGAAAAATGGTTGTCTCAAAAATATATATCTTGTTTCCTGGTTTAGAAAGACAACTTGTTCTTTTCCTTATTTTTTAATGTAATTTCCTTCATGAATATCATCAGTATTACATTTCTTGGTATGTCTTAATTTGAATGGTTCACAACTGTCTTGTCTGTCTCTCTTTACTGGAGAAGAAAAATGTTTTTGCCTGGAAACACAGAATAAGCACTTGGAAACCTTCCATAGGAATTACTGCAAAATGAATGTTTATAAATAGTTCTTTCATATAAAAAGATTTCCTGGCACTTTATAACAAAACTCCAAAGTGAAGATACATAAAGTAAATACCTAACATTTGGTAAAACATTTCATATTATCTCAATGAAGCATGTCTAATAAGTCTTTTGTCATGAAAGGAAATAGTTACAATTAATTATTCCTATGATGGTTAACCAACACGCAAGTACTGCACATTTAATTTTTCATCAACAAATTTTATACAGCACTTTAAGAGAGAGAGATTTATATGGAGACTGGAAAAATATTGCTTTAGTAAAGTTTCATGGTGGTTAACTCCACATCTAGCAACAGCACAGAAACTGGAGGTTAAGGAAGGGGTTTGTGAGGTCAGCCTCGCTAGAAGTTTTGAATGCTTCAGAGTGACAGGACGCAATTTAACAGGGGCAGGTTCACATGGATTTGTATTCAACCTTGAATCCGAAAATGAGACTTCTACATTTAATTCTCAAGGCAAGGGATCAAAGGGTCTGGTGCAATAACTCCTCACATACATCATGCTCGAGTGCCTTACTCTATGAGCAGACACACTGATTTTAATTAATTAATCCATTTATTTCCAGTCAAAATCCTCCTTTCTAAACTCAGTGAGTTCTTCCCTTTTTTTTCTTTTTTTTTTCATAGAAGTAGGAGCACTTTGGGCATCAGAGATTCATGCACAAGATATCCTTTAGCTATCCTTTAGTCTTGTCCTTGGCAAAGCACAACAGCAAAACAACTCTCCTGTAAAACAAGAGTTGGGTGCCAGGCACTGTCAATAAATGGCAAGAGAAGAATACAAACATTGTCCTCTGTGCACTATTTTGGCAAGCATCTGCACCTTGCATCTTCTACAAGGCCCTGTTGGAAGCTGCAGAACGTGCTGACATCCCAGTGTTTAAAGCATAGCTGAAATACAGTTTGCTTAGCTCCTTATCATAATAGAGATCAATGTTCCTCTGGAGTTCTTCTGGGCGAAGACCAAACTTCCTTTTATTTCCTCTTGAAACATCAAGGCTGTTACTCAAATTCATTGGTACACTTCAGCAGCTATTCAAGAGGATGATTTAGTTTCACACAGACTTTCATAGGAATTTCATTTCATCAGAATTATCCCCTCTGCCCACTTAGTAGTACATACTTCTCAACTGAAATATAGTATTGCTTCTCACTACATAAAACCTAAACTCGACAGCAGCATAATTGTAAAATGGTGTCTAATATTTCATCTTCCACCAACCCAGAGAACCAACATGTAGAATAGTATCTATCACTGGCTCATCCCAAACTGTTACTGTTAGAATTTAAAAGAAACAAAGAAGTTATACCATCAAAAGTAAGACTGACTGAAGAACAGAGGGCTGGAAATTGCCATTATGATTCTACATGGACCACAGTATATGCCAACACCCCTTGCATTGCAAGATATGTTAAATACCATTTTTTTGTAGAACCTCAGAGTTTTACAGTGTGGCTAGACCCTCATCAGTGCTAAACACAGCAAATTCTTTAAAATTTTCAGTAATAAAAGCATGTGAAGAATCATTAAAATGCAGTTAGGTACCCTGACTACTACCTAAGCTAGACTAGCAGTTAGGTGTTGTTGCAGACTGCTACAGTTA
This sequence comes from Sakesphorus luctuosus, assembly GCA_013396695.1. Taxonomy (NCBI): domain Eukaryota; kingdom Metazoa; phylum Chordata; class Aves; order Passeriformes; family Thamnophilidae; genus Sakesphorus; species Sakesphorus luctuosus. The sequence goes on from VWZD01008784.1 coordinate 178,504, forward strand.
CATGCTTATAATATTCTTGTGTTTTATACTAACCTATTCAGGGCAGAAAGAGACAGCTGCAGGAGAACAGACCTCTCCAGCTTCCACAATGGTGTTGACTTACTGAAGATCTACTTATGAGAAACCTGAACCCTTTTAACAGAATCCAGAAGTTCATTAGAGTTTGTTGACTGCTATGAATTATGAGTAAATACATAAAATAAACCAACTCCATGCTACAGAAAAATGATCTCGTGTAATTCAACCACATTTTTAAAAAATAAAACAAATAGCTGTGGTGAGAAGAACAAAAATGGAAAAATATAAAAACCCCTGAATGATTACAGTGGGTATAGGAGATTCCAGCACATCATCCTGAATAATCGCGTGAACCTCTGAGAGATGACTCCAGTTAAAGCAAGAGATGTTTGCCTTCTCAATGCACTCAACACCTTCATGAATTGGTCCTGCAGGGGTTTTTGTTTGTTTGCTCTGCAAAAAATTCCTAATTGGGAGTGAATGACAAACTGGGGGCACAAGGGATCCTAATGGGTGAATTTTGTACATTTAACTTGTACAGTGTGTCTAAACACGCAGCTTGCAGCAATTATTTCATCAGCTCTAGTACAAGTTTTTTTACTGTGCTAATGAGTTGAGTGGATGTAAATAAAAAGATACTGGCTGGAAATAAAATGTCTCTCATGTTTCTCTCTGATGATACTAAGACAAAAAAAAAGTCAATCTTACTTGGAACATTTCACATAATTTATGTAATTTCTTCTGGTAAGCTTTCCCATTCCCAGATCTATTCATCTTTACTATAGCACAAAATCCTACTTATGATTTCTAGTTATGAGCATTTGTCTGGATTTTTACATTTTATTGGTCACTGATCTTTCATCAGCCATTTAAAATAAGGATAGTTATACCAAGTTACGTAGTTTGATATTCTTTAACTATAAAAAAACCCAAAGAAACCAAACAATAATATCAGAAAAAAAACCAAGAGTGCCTGACTGGAAAAAGTGAAAAGACTTTTTTTCCAGACATCTTCCAGAAGATCATACAAAACCATAAGAATAAATACTATTATTCCATAGCAAGCTGGAAGTGTCATGCATGTACATTTTAAATAATACCATAATTGTTTTGATGTTTCACCTTACAGGCATACACTCCGTGTTCTTCACAGAGGAGGTCAAAACATGACAAGTAGATAAATCTGTTGAACTGCATGGTTTTATGTACAACAGCATGTCCTGCTATTAGCTCAGTCATTTTACTGACCTAGAAAGCCATATTGGGCACAGTCTTTTTTTTTTTTTTTT
>VWZD01008784.1:179838-196873 GCA_013396695.1 Sakesphorus luctuosus
GCATACATATTGGAAGATAAATTCTAAGTGTATGTATGTGTGTCTATCTCAGAAAAGGCAATCTGGGTTTGAAAAGTCTATTGAATGCTAAGTAGTATTTCACTTACTGAGTATGCCATGTATTTGCAAAAATGCACGGGCAAACTCTCTGAAAGGTAGTAAAGTTTTTACTTCTAGATTGCCTACTGAAAATCATCCAAGAATTGTGGCAATGTGTATACTGTGATTTGTACCATCTTGCTGATTCTTCTGTTCAGCCTCATGGCTAAGTAGAAGAGTTTTCAATGTGAAAGTTTCAGAGATTGGCAATGTCCAAGAGTTTGAACTACATGTCATTTCCATCCCTGATGATGCTGTCAGTTTTATGAGCTGTGGCACACAGAGAACGTACTGTACACTTAGAGCATGCTCAGCAGTGTTATTTTAAAACCATGACAGATGTACAGCCCCAGCAGGATCTCACATTATAGAAGCCAGAGCAACCCTGCCATACAGCTGATCCCTTTGTTCAAGGAGGCAGCGAATCACACAGGAAAACCAACTACCCAAATCCATACAATTTCTCCATCTAGTAAAGTTCCTACTGTATTCCAGCTCAGTTTCCACATTTAATCTGAAACTTTCAAGATCTTCAGGAGACTGAGACAATTACTGGAGATGCTTCCCCTTTACCCAGTGTTCATCCTTAACAAGAGGAATGCAAGCATCAAGAGTAACACTACTCCTAACACAGAAGAATGGTCACTTGACTTGATATGACTAATTTGCTGAATAGGTCAGAAGAGCTCTGAAGTTCACCACCCTCAGACCAACTCACACTCACACTTTTTTCTTCAAGAACAGCCATGATAAAGTCAGCAAAAAAGAAGACACTGAGTGGGAATCCACTCTGCATTTCCAGAGAGAATTTGATGTAATCAAGTGCCAAGGGTGACAAATGAATAAAAGATAAACATCTATAATTGTGAGAACATTATGGTAGGATATTTAGTTGGCAACTCACTTGTACATTTTCTTTTTTCTTTTTCTTAAACATGCCATCTTTTAAAACAAGTTTTGTATATACCAAATTACACATCAAGCAATAATCCTTCTATCTTCTTGTGAAAACAATGATATTGGCACCTACACCAAGCAAAAGCTCATATGAGAAGCAATATAACAATCTGAAATGACAGTTCTGTCATGACAAAGAATCTATTTGAAAAGAAGGAATAACTGTTTCTGAGCACTTTTCCAGTTTTTCTAACTGAAGCAGACTTTCTCTTTTGAGCAGGCTTTGCAGTTGTGGTAATAAATACCAACTGTCTTTGCAATGCAATTTTTTATTATTTTAATTTTTTTATTTTTCTTTTCATTGCTAGTTATATTACACATCAGATAGCCATGGGGATGTCTATTCACCATATGGAACCCCATTTATGAGAACACGAAGTTTTGAATTTTATAAGGAGGCAGCAGGACTTGACAAGTTTTCAAACCTTTTGTGGCTAGAAGAATAAAATATGTTTCTCCTCACGTCACTCTTTCATGAGAGGGAGACAAATATTGCTTATCACACCTGAGAGCCAACATAGTTATGAGCATCACTGACCTATAAAGAGTAACAGTGTTTAAGGAGGAAATCCAAAGAACCCAGCTTATTTGTAACTTCTTTACTTCCAAACTGTGGGTTCCATGATATTTGGCTCCATAGCGCACAGCCACAAAAACCACTGTAACCCTGCTGCAAAGCTGTTACTCTGAGAAGTTAGCACATTAAATCAGGAATAACTTTGGTGAAAAGCTGTTTTAGAGCTGCATTAGAATGCAGTGCAGACAGACCTCAAGACAGATGCCTGAAGAAAATTTCACCAGTAGCAAATCAACTGAATGTCCATTATAACTGCCAGAGACAAAACAATCCTGCTAATCCACCCGGTATCATTCTCACACCAAGACACAAGGCCAAATACTACAAGCCTAAGAGCTTTAGTCACAATTCAAGGCTTTCGCTAGGGTTTTCATTGGTGAATTTCTATGAAGTCAAGCCACATCTCCTGTCACTGACTCCAAGTTTTACTTCATATTTGCCTAAAAAGACAAACCGATAGAAAATTTCGATTTACTCAGAACTGGAGAGGTTCAAAACATGGCGTTCAAAGTCTAGTACAAATCTCCTTATACAACAAAGGATGGAGGGTGAGGACTAGATTCTTTTTGAGTCAAATGTATGTACAGAGATACGCGGCTGGAAAATGCCTATGTTTAGCAAAGAGGTTCTTTCTGACAAGAATGGCTTGTTAGATTCCAGTATAGAGAGAATATTTCTTTGTGATGCAACAATCCTTCAAGATCTATTGAGTAGAAAAATAGCTCACATGAGGGTTTGAAAGTTTGGAAGACTTTTGTTTCAACAAAGAGGGCTACATATCATCAGGCCATAATTTATTCCATAATTTTTTCATTTTGCTAAAAGAAAAATTTCAAACTGTTTTATAAAGAGAACTAGTAAATATTACTGTAATAATTAGGATAATGTATTAAAATAAGAATATGCTAATACTTCTGGCCTATCAGGTCACTTGTTTTCTATCTGTTTCACTAGCTTTCTTCTGAGAATTTTTTTTGTGCTGCAAAAGGAGAATGAAGGTTACAAGAAATGTTTTATAATACTTTCTTTTAAATTACATTGTATACATTTATTTTATTTCTACTGGAATTTTATACTGCTTTATGAGATACAATTGAAAATTAATTCTCAAGTTTCTTGAGTTCTGAAACAAGGTGAATCTATTTAAGTAAAAAGCAATTCATACACATTAAAGAATAGATAGACTGTTTACAATATACTGCATGTTACAAAAAATATTCCGATGTTTGGATAATTCAGACCTCTGCATTAGTAAATTTACTGCAGCAATGTAAATAAAATGCTACNTAAATAAAATGCTACATTAGAAGTCTAAAATATAGCTATTAGTTTTATTAGTTATTAGTTTTAAATATAAACATAAATACTTATTCACACAGCCTTTGGAGTAGCTCCTGGTTATCCTTGTTAGTAGTATTACTTGATTCAGTCTGTGCACCTGTCAAACCTTGTAATGAGAATTTGAATCTAAATCCTTTGAGATAAGCTAATAAACTCCCATGGACATCTGAATCCAGTAGAAATTTTCAGTTTTTCAAAAACTATCACAAATACTTTAAAAGGTTTAAAGCCATTTCTCCTCTTCTTTTTTGGTATTAAAATAGAACAACTCTTTTCCCTCTGACTTACAGGAAAAATAAACACCATCAAAAAGAAACACATCCGAGATCAGGTATTTTGATGTTTGCGATTGCCTTCTCACCACAACAAAGCTATTCAAATAAAGCTAAAGGGTTGACACTGCATTTTCACCGTGAAAACACTGTTTGGGTTGTTTTATTTAGCACCACGAAAGACAAAATTTGAGCCCAACGTTTTCTCTATTAGGGAAAAAGTTTCAACACCTATCAAAACCTAATATACAAGGAACCCAAAACTGAAGCACCGAGTCTATAATGTCTGATACTAATACATCACACACAGTTTGAAGGCCTCTAAAAGACATCAAATCTCACAAAAAAGCATGCTCAGTGGAATTTTCATATCATAGGTGATCAATAAATTCTGTTGACAGCTTTAACATCTGAAGTACTCTCAATAATTATCACACTAGTGCTTCTCCAAAATCAACACCACACACCCAGCATGAGCTAATCATCAAACTCCTTTCAATAGCAATAATCCATCTTACTGGAGTAAGGAGACAAGATAAACAGGTAAACATGATGCCTGCCCAGTAATGATACGTGATCTGCTGGAATAGGATGTTTGGGATAAAACCCCAAACCACACCTAAAACACACTCATACATAAGAAACAACACTTCCCCCACCCCTCAAACATATAAGTAGTCCAGTAGGTTGGAGGGTAGAATTAAGAACAAGCCAGACATGGAAGAACATATTGCGTATACAAAAGGGGTGTGTGTGTGTGTGGGTAATAAACAGAGGCACGACCAGATGGTGGTCTGCCTAAGGATCATGAAGGACCTCAGGAATGAAATAGCTAAATTACTACTTGCAGGATATAATGTCATGCTTGAAACAGCCTTGTCATCTAAGGACTAAAGAACAGATCTCTGGGTTCACAGGCATTGATGTCTGTGCTAGGAAAATTATTAGAAATAGCTCTAAGTCTAGAGATGGTGTACATCAGAATAAATGTTTTCTGCTTGAGAGAAATAATTTGGATGACAGTTTACCAATGGTACTGCATTATCAGGATACAGAGGGCAAAGGCTGACTGTTAAGAATTGCAGGATGGGCATGAAGTGGCCACGGTGAGATTACCTAGGGGTTATGATCTGTGGCTCTATGAAACATCTTCAATGCTCAGCATCACTCAAGAAAATGAAAGATACACTGGAAATTGTAAGAAATGAAAAAAATCTGAAGAATGGTAATAAGGACTATCAAAATATGGAAAAGTTTCCAGTACAAAAACCAGCCAAATAAACAAGAAGACTTCATCCTGAAAAAGAAATTAGGGCAAGACTCAGAAAAAGTTGCAGAAATGGATGATCCACTTAGGATAATAGAAGGAACAAAGAAAAGAAGGTGGTTCCTCATGAAGCACATTGCAAGTCACAGATATGCCCTGCTCAATCAGTGGAAGAACTTGCATACACCCAGACAAATGGATGGTAGGCAAGAAACTGAGGAAAACTGATGGTGTAGCATGCTAACTGAACTCAGCAATAATGTAAGTCAGATCACAGCAGTCTGAAGGCTACAACAAGCAGGAGAAAATGTGGCATGAGGGTTGACTATTTGCAGATGATGTGATGAAACTCTGATTGGAGGCCCGTTTTTCCACAGCCCTTAAGTGCTAGTAAAGAGTGATGGATGCATGTATGAAAGCAAATGTGGGGGGGGGGGGGGGGGGGNAAGGTCCTTACTTCATAATACCAAGGAACAGTAACAAGATCAAAGAAAACACATGGCCACAAATTCCCCCATGAAGACACCTAAAATCCATTCTAATACCATCTACACTCATTGGTAATAGTGACAAAGTTTATTTAACACCATCTTATTTTGTTAGTTAAGTCAAGCCTTCAGCAACTGGTAATGTACAGAGTCCCTCTGTGCCATGGAAGCGTCATGGCAAGCCATAATACTTATCTGCCCTCACTGTTTGGATTACTTTGCACGTTGCTTTTGAAAAACAATGGGATTGGTATGGAAAAATATTCCATTGAGGACCTCAACATAGTTGCCAGCATATATGAATTGGGACTGAAAATACCTGGGCTGTGTGAAATTATGAGGAAAGGCACATTCCTTAGGGACTTACCACTATCGACAGTAACACAGAGAAGGCTGACGTTCATATGCTCCTTTTTAGAAAAATCACCGCAGAAAGCAGTTCAGAATTGGAGAAATGAGGTCCTCAGATCCCTTTCAATCAGGCTGAGTTGTATTAGGGAGACTATGCTGAGAAACACTAACTGCTAATTAAATCCATGGCTTTAGGTAAGATCAGGCTCTCAGGCCAACTGTAAACAGGATTCTTGATACAACTAATTTTCTGTGTATTTTAGCCAAACAACTGAAAACTCTTTTATTTGGCATGACTGAACTGTTAATTCAAATCTCTTCTTCAATATAATTAGGTTCTGCTGTTTTGTGCATGTGTGAAAAGATTCTACTCTTTCCCTATATATGACTAAGCACACACATATAAAAGACCTAGATGCTACTAGTTGCTCCTCTGAAGAATTCAAGTTTCTCTTGTGCTTTCTCTCATATTTAGAAGAGCTGGATTTTATGCAAGAGAAAACAAAGTCAAACAATTACTCTTCCAAACAGAAAAAAAAGATTAATGTCCCATTAAACAACTTATTCATAAAGTTGTGACTCATGAATAAACATCTCTATTTTCTAAGATAAAACTAATGGATCATTTTCAAAACACCAGTATTCTATGCTATTAATATTTAATTATGATTTCAGCCTGTTTTTCTTGTCTAGTATCAAAAGAGAAACAGAATAGTGCAAAGTACTAAGGATGTGTGGGCACATTATTCCTAGCAAAGAAAAAGTAATAAAGGAAGAAAGATTTGTGAATTGGCTCATGCATTAATCATACAGAACGCTGGCAATGCAAGTAAGCAATGTTCAGTACAAAAAATGGGTGAGACCATGAGTCTGATTCGAGACATCACATTACAAGGCTGTGCCACATGCTTTCATCTCTGCTTTTCTGTGGAATGCTAACAACTCTGAAAGCAACCTTGGCCAATAAAATATTTCTGTCTTGGTCTTTTATCTGTCTCACAAAGTTTATGATAAAAGAGACTCCTCTGTTTTCATTGGCCTCATATTTAAAAAGGTGGCAAAAAAAGCAGAACAGAAAATTAACTGAATAAAATGATGGATAATGTATCTAAAACATCATTAACTTCTGTGTGTTGTTTTTGGTGCTCTGTTCTATTAAACAACTTTGCATTTTAGCATGAGGTCAAGCAGCATGATCCAACTCAGCACATCAGAGTTGATATGGTAGTGCATTCCAGTAACCTCAGTTTCAAATATACTTGGGGTATAGTTTATTCCTCATAAAATGAGCACTGTCTTTCAAATGTACAGTAGATCAAAAGCAATAGTAGTTCATGTACATATCCCTATAGCCTCACTTCTCTTTTTACAGAAATGATACATTGTCTAGACTCCCTTTGTATCCACACAGATCACTAGGAAGGACAGAAAAAATTCCTCTTAGGACCTGAGAAAATATCTGGACTGGACCACCATGGGCCAGTCAGCAACTTGGTGGATAAGCTTTCACTTTCCTCTCCAAGACAAAGAAAATTAGCACACACAAAATATTTGTCAGTAAAGGCATTGCATTCCTGTGTCATGACCTACAGAACATATGAAAAATCATCTCCTCTGAAAACGTTACGCCTCATAATACTGTAAAGGAGCTGGCAGGAACAAAAGAAGGCATCAGGTGGATCATAGGGATTTAAGGAGTACTAGATAACTTGTGCAACTGGTGCATCAGTGAAATGAAATCAGATTTCAGCAAATCAAGTCACCCTGAATATCTTCACAATAAGACAATGACTCACCAAGACAACTGGCAGGTAACCTTATGGTGAGTCTCTGAAAGCTGCCCTAAACATCCTGTACTGGTAGTTTCCATTTTAAACAACACACTGAACTTTTTGTTGTTGTTCTTTTCACCAAAACTCACTGATATATATTGCTGCCTCTCCTATTAAAAATACTGCAAGGTTAATAATACAAAAAATATTATTTATGTGTAAGGAGCTTTTTATTAGCTGTCAAATACGTATAGAGGCCAAATTCTAATAGCAAAACACAGGGGAATTCTGGAACCAAAATTAGTGCTAAACATGCTTGAACATTGTTTAAATATCTTTATGTATTAATTACATAACTGTAATTTTTCAAATATCATCCATTGCTAGCAAAGACAAGGTTGTAAATATTGAAACCCAAAATAACTGGCAGATTTTACAAGTTGTATTAAGAGAAGCCGCAAAAGAGTAAGCGTCAAAAATTATTTTCTCTGTCTCTGCACTTCATTTTCATAACTGCCCAGAACTGTAATTACTGGTATTTTCCTTCCCTCAGGCATATGCAAAATACAAAATCGATGTGTGGCATCAGAGAGAATTGAAAATAAAAATGCCCACTTCTACATTTAAAGGGAGCTATAACAGACACATGGGAGGTTTTTTTGCTGACCCATAATGAAGCTGCCATACACTGACAATGTGTGTAGTACAACCATGACCAGCTCCCCTTCTCTGTCCTGTGGTTACCCTAGCTTGGTTTTAAAAGTGATGGAATACAATTAAGAACCCTGTTGAACAGACACACTTATAAAGCACACTTCATTGTGTGTCTGGGTTAACACAGATACGTCAAACTTTTCAGCAGTGGGTTTATGCAAATTTGGTTAATGTAACATACAGTGTAGTAGTGCCTACTTTAAGCTTTCCAACAGTCTTGTTCAAGACAGGTATGGAGTTGTAGCATGATGACATTAAGAAACATCAGTTATAAGTTCAACTATCTGCAATCTATAGTGTAAACATATACTGACGATAGTCAGGAACTAACTGATGTGATCTCCCTCTAAGAGAGGTGCAATGTGCTGGGAAAGCAGGGAAAGAAAACGTTATTCCATAATTATGATATAGTTGGTGCCACTTGTTTTTTCAGTTGATGGTTATTAGGAAGCCTGTGATTATTTGCACAAAAGCAGGAATAAAACAAAACATTAAATGAGTGTGATAAAACTACAGGGGATCCACATAAAAACGTAATTAAATCCCTCACAAGAAGTAGTCAAGGCATGAAGAATTATAGGTATCTTGTACAGAATGTTTTTGAAGCCCTGACTTCTTTGTATAAGAATATATGATATCTTCATAATCCTCTTCAAAGGCTATGCCATCAAAAAAGGTTATCTTTGTAAGCCTTTTTCATATTGTGTGGAAGGATTATTTATATTTCAAGATACAAAACTCATTACAATAACTACTTCTATGTAATCAGGTAAGTTTTATAGCAATTTATTACAGCATCTAATTTGTATTTTCAATATTTTATAAGAAATTTATTATACCCATCCTGAAAATAATGAATTTAGTAACAAATGAAAGAAATGCTGTCACGAAAAACTATTGGTTTGTAAATATAACTGTTACTTTATCATATTACTTTCTGCATTTATGATGAAGTCATTATCTGGTTTTGCAATTGAATCTTCACATAAAAAGTTCTCAACTTCCAGGCAAAAAGTCATGCTGTTAGTATTTCTGCAAGGCTTCACAGCACCTGTACATCAACCAGCAGTCCCAGCTGAACTCTGAAGCATTTGCTAGATTTGGTACTTAGACTCCATCAAATGTGATTTTGTATGTGGAACCTGCCTGCACAGCTTATGCAACTGTTTCATGGCGTGAATATTCAGTTTGCAAAACTGAAATACATACATATTAGAGAATATGCATATTCAGAACTTGTTTAGGGAGCTGGCAAGGTCTTATTTTTATGGGAAGATACTGTCAATATAATAAGTTTTGGTACTTGCAAGCCCATGTTCTTATTTTAAACAAATAGGTTAATGGATTTACAGAGAGTGTGACCAAAACCCATGGAACCATTTCTAGGGATTAATTAATCTCAGAACAAATAACAGAAGGCAAAACCTCCAAACTGTACAACTATGAAGAACTAAACCACTGTATTCAGAAGTGATTCTTATTCTAGTCCTAAACATACCACATGACTCCAGACACATTGTTCCATTTGTGGAGAGAAAAGAAAAAAAAAAGAACAAAAGGAAGACTTAGTATTTGATGACCATGAGGTAAAAGAAATGAAAGCATTTCTAATCTCCCCAGAGGAAGCAGTGATGGCTGCAGCACCCTGTGAAACCATCTTGAGTCAGGAGACACAAGCACAGGGCTCCATTTCCATCTCTTAGAGCACTGTGTGTTGTGGGGGGGCCTGAAACCTCTCCTAGCATCAGGTAGTCCAGCAGCTTAACGTCCTGGCATTTCCTCTGCTTTGTGTCTCGACTGACTTCAGTAAACTTCTCTGTTTCCTTGTGCTATCTCTGAGATAGTTCCAGCTCTCTCCAATTATTTTACAAATTCAAGTTTGCATAAATTTTACTGCATCATCATTTTTCTTTTGTTTGACAAGGTACTACAGTTTAACTTAAAAATCAACTAAGAAGTTTCTTTCTCATTTTTCATTATGATACAGTAACTCATCCTCAAATTTGTATCCTTTCTTTTTGTACTGAAATGTTTTTCATCTCTTAACATGACCACCTGTTGTAGTTTGGGATTCTTATGTAAATTCTCTCCCCTGCCACTAACTGCCCATGCTAGGAGTTAACAAAAAGAGTCGTTAACTGCTGATTTCTTGGGTGGGGGCAGGTTGTCTCTTTTGTTTTTGGGGACTACACACGGCTGAGGGGAAGGGGGGTTGGGAGGCGAGGGGGAGTCAGTTGCCTTCCGGCCGGGACGGCCCCTCGCTGGGGGTTTTTCTGCTGCCTGCCCGGACTCCTGGCCGGGACTGTGCCTCACTCCTGGCTGCTGGGCTTCTGCCTGCTGGGCCTGCTTGTGGGGGACGGCTCCTCGCTTCTGCCTGCTGGCCTGCCTGCTTCCCTGCCGGGGCTGCTCCTCGCTGTTGGTTTCCGCCTGCGTGCCGGACTGCGCCTCGCCGCTGGCTTCTGCTTGCCTGCCCGGACTGCGCCTCACTGCTGACTGCAGGCTGCCCCGGACTGTAACACTGATACTGCCATAAGTATAACCTCTTTGTTTGGGTGGTTGTTTGGTTGGTTGTTTTTCCCTTGTTGGGGAAGCGGTTTGCTCTGGTCTGTTTACATAAATATACATATATATATATAGCAGTTAAGAACAGTTATCCTTCTTGTATTAAAGTTCCTTCTTCTAAATTTGATAAAGAGTGGCGTGATTATTGTGGAGGAGGCCCCCTCCCCCGCTTGTGGGTAAACATTTTTTGGTTTTTTTTTTTTTCCTCAAACCAAGACACCACCACCTACAGTAAATTTGCTAAAATGTAGTGAAAAGCTTTGTCCAAAATGCTATAATATTCTGAAAGTTATGTAACACAAAATGATCATTACTTTTTAATTGTAGATGTCTGGACTCACTGCTTTGTTAGTCAGACACGGTGGTCCTCCACATGCATGAAGGTAGAGCCTCAAAGGGAAACAGCTCTCCCTGGCCCCTGACTATGCCATTTAGTCCTCCTTTCTTCCTCTTCCATAGGCAATGTCTGGCACTGAGCATACTAAGGCATTTGTTACCATGACTTAACACCTTAATATGCAACTGAACGAGCTGATGAGTTGTATTATTTCTGGACATGGGAAACTGCTCAGAGCTGACTCAGCCACTGGTTCCCACAGCACCCTATCCCTCATGCACCACATGTGGTTCACTTTTTTCACCAGATGCAATCAAATTATGAGGTTATAGCTTGTCTGGGAACAACTTTCTCCTCAAATTCTAGTCTCTAAGATGACAAATTTTCAAAATGGGGTTAAGAAAACCATGAAACAAAGGAAACAAATATTAGGGATGCTTTATACGCACACACAGAGACAGAGTCTATGTATGAAGCTACAGAATTGCATCCTGCAGCACAGTAGGAGCAGGGCAAACAGGACACAGCAATTCATTTGCCCATCTCTCCTATGGATAGACTAATTGGATTAATACTGAAGGGTAAGGAATATCCTGAACTCTGTAGGCTTAACAACTTGGTAGAGATGCTTAATCCTTCACAGGAATTCCTCTGTGAAAGGAGAGAAGTATAAATCACTTTACCATGATCAGCCTAGAATATAGCATCCTTTTCAATTAAGCAGCACTTTGCTGCATTCACTGACTGAGCACTGATAGAAAGCTACTACAAAATGGGAATTAAAGTAGCCACATTTAATCTTTAGCTTTAAAAACTAACATTTGATGGTGATGAAAAATATATTACACCTCAGGTGTCATTTATGGTTTTGCCACCCTCCACACAATTAAAGAACTGAATTTATTCATATAAATAACCCCACAATTAATATTGAGTATTTCTGGTCCTGGAAGTGCTACCTTCAGCTATAGGGAAACAAGTCACATTTTTTTTAAGAACTACCTGAATAACAGAGAGGAATTTACTGTAATACACCACTAGTGACGGGATGTCAGTTACTATCCTACTGTAGCACCTACACCAAAAGTCATCAATCTATCGTAAGGGATGATCAGTATTTAAAGAAATCTTCCTAAAGCCATATTTTCTATAACTCAAGCATTTCACTATTCTGACTAAGTTCACCAAGAAAAGCATCTTCTGTGAGAATGAACATGGCTCAAGAACAGTTACATCATGAGTGTTGCCTGTGTGTAAAGCAATACCTACACAATTTATTTGCAATTGTTTTTATTCAATTACTGAAGTACACTTCACAGATATTTCTCTTTACCTTTCTTATAGAAGAATCTCAACTATATATAATAATACACAATTATAAAGTAATTATTTCCTTCTTGTCTCCATAGTGAATGAAGCACATAATATTTAGTGTCTTCTTCCCCTAAACACTAAACATCTTATTGCACCTTTATGCAATATAATATAATCCTCCACCTCAGAAGTATCACTTTGTGTTCCACTCACATACATGGATGGATGCATGTCAGAAACTTGTAGCTGTTGGTCTTGATTTGAAGTTTGCTGTGTCTGTGGGGCCTTTCCATAGACTTATAAAATTGTTCTTCAATATGATACCACCTAGGACACGGTAGCTTGATTTAAACAGGGAATAAATGCCACTTCTCTTTTGAAGTTTCCCTTCAAAAACTAATATTAAATAAAGGTGTAATTTTAATGCTCAGGTTGCTATTTAAAAGGGCAAGCTCCCCTGAGAGATCATCTTTCTGTTTTCCAGCATTGAAATCAATAGTGCCAGCAATCTGTATTGCTTTCCACAGATGATGAACACAGCAGTTTATCAAGTATATTCACTCCAAGATCAAATGATTGGCATTTACTTTGAAGCCTTTGAGCACTTAAGCAATGCTATCTGAATATCACCTAATGACTATATTATATCAGAACCCACAATTTTCTTGAATTAAAGTCCATTTATCACATTTAATGACATTCACAGACACTAAGGTTTTCTAAATATAAAACAGAGCTATTGGTTAGAAGGCAGCTTTAAAAAATAATGAAGTATGCTACATCAAAATTTTTTTTCTCCCTTATATCCTATATTCTTCTTGTATTAGAGCTCTTACAAGAAAGACTGCAAACACTATCTTCTTAAAAAAACAAATTATTCCAGCATCACCTCCTGAGAGAGGCTACCTCATGTGTGCTTCACTCAAAGGGAATGCTATTTGGTTATTTATTATAATTAAATGGAACTTAAAACACTATGGATTCAACATAGCAGTACAGCTTAGATACTTTAGTCTGTCATAGGAGTCAAATTCATACCTTGAGGAGTTTCTGGCTGAAACCACAAATAATGAAATAAAACAAAGCAAAACAATTTAAAAAAAAACAAACTGAAGAAAACAAATAAATGGTCAAAGTAATACTGTGTTTGTGAGGTCTGCTATGTTTGAATAAATGTGTTTCTACTCAATTTCTCGGGTTTCTTGTGGAGAAGGGAGAAAAACAGTGCACACCTGAATTTGAGAACAGGCGTGTTTAAAAATACTGGGAGATATGTGGAGGTTGGGAAGTGACTCCGCAGACAAACTGTGATTTTGATGGATTTCCCTTACACTTAGACATACCAAAACGAATGAGAGTAGGAAGCAAAGTGATTTGTCGTAGCTCTTTGTTCAGTATGAAAATCCACTAATTTCCTGCCCGCAACTGTTGGAATTAACCAGATTCCTTGAAGTCAGTCAGCAAACAGTTAATGCTGGCCTCAATGAGCCAGAATAGACCTGCAAAAGGGAATTAACATCCATCTGAACCAAGTCCAAATAGTAGTAGTTGAGCATAAATAAGTGCTTAAGGTTTTGGTATCTCCTTGCTGCCTCAATCTCAGACTACAGCCCTCCAAGCAATGCCCAGTTCCCTAAGAATAACAGCAGCAACAACAGTACAGATAAGATTTACACAGGTTAAAATTATAGGTGAATATGTATTTCCAAAATATTTACTTAGTGCAAATCTTACACACTCCATTTATGGTGTAATAAAGAAACCCATTAATTTATATACATGTTATCATTCTGCATTCTTTAATGCTGAGTACAACAGAAAGTTTGTCTTGGAATATCACAGCAAGAAGGAAAACTTCCTTGAGAATAAGATGTCTCTGGCTTGAAAGTTATAATGCGGTTACCAAGAAAACTCTAAAATCATCGAGTCCTCAGTTAAGTTTCACTGACAAACAGTAATATTTCAGCCACCTTTATAAAATTAGTTTAATTGGAAGGCTCAGTGTAAGATTTTATTTTATACAATGTGCCCTGACTGCTGCTAACAAACACTATGTGGGCTGATATCTCAGACAGATCATAACCAAGGATATGAAAGATGGTCTTTCATCTTGTTTTTCCCTTTTCATCCTGTTAAAAGATCATAGGTTAATGCATGTTTAATGGCATCCAATTATACTGAACGACTTATATAGGAAAGTACCAAAATTAATTCTCATACCAACAGAGTTGCCAGAGAAGTCATACAAACATAGCCTCACTTTTTGGTCTGACCTAGGGCTGGGCACAACCTAGTAACATACTTTGAAGCTGTAAAGCCTCAAATATAATTGTATCTCAGTTATGTTATTTAAAATGTGTTACTGTTCATACTTCAAAGGAATTACAATCCTACTTTGTGTAAAATTTGGTGCAGCTCTTCAGCTAAATCAAGACAGGAAAACTTTATCTCTCCTTCCATTTAGCAATTCACTGATCAGAGTAAACAATAGCCCTTGCCCCACACTATCATTACATAAAGTGTGTATTAATAGCAATCCTGTACATCAAAACAATGAAAATGATAAGCTATCCCTAATTACAAGAAGATAACAATGTATATTCACATTACCTACTATGAACCACAGCAGGTCTTAAGAAAGTAGGTGACTTCAAACGTATGAAACATGTATTTATAAATGTTAAGCATTTAAAAATTACTCCCACAGGTGCAAACAATCAAGGAAAAATTATGACAAATAAAATTGCTAGTAAAGCTAAAATCATCAGTGTCAATGGACTAAATGGTAAAATAGTTGATAACCGTGGACCAGCATTTCACTGTCCGGGTAAAGTCAAGCACTTACATTTTCTCACTGAGAAATCCATAGTTTATACTTCTATTCACTTGAATTTACAATGAACAGAGAGAATTCAAAGCAAAATTAAAATCTGCAAGTCTAGGAAAAAAAAAAAAAACAACAACAAAATTTAAGATAAGTCTGAAAATAAAGCTGTTGATATTTGCCTGGAGCACAAATAAGCTACTTAATACTTTTGACGTCAGGATCTCAAGGTGAAACCAGCATGAAAAATTTTGTAATGTGAATCACCCTGAAGCCTTTGCAAAATATGTAGTGGAAATAGGATTGCAACAACTCTGTCTGGTTTTACAGATTTGCATTCTTACCACTGATTTCAACTGGGAGTGTAAAATTACATGATGTATTTTGTGTTTTACTTCAGTGGTCTGATTGTGGACTATTCTGTTTACCTAAGAGGACTTGCAGTGTTTCCTTAGTGATGGCTGGTGATCAAGAAGGAAAAAAGCCTGTGATACCATGAAATAATCCAATGTTTGCCCAAGCTTGAAGAGGGCCCCTTTTAAAACTCACCTCAAAAAAAGTAAAGTACAGGCACTGTAAAAGTACAGGTACATTTCCTGGTATGATGATAAATGGGATTGCCACCATTCATGTAAAAAAAAAAAAGATCCCTCAGGAACTTTAGTTCGGAGGATAAAAGCTGATCTTGAAGCCCACCTATGGTTGAAGGACCTCCATCTCTATGTTTAGCCTTAACATTGACTGTATAAGCTTCAGAAAAACATCTAAAGCTACTGTAGTAGAACTCAAACTTGCATAACTCTAAGTAAATGCAGTGAGGCAGTTTACTGCAGCATGAAGTCAAACAAAGTAAACTCTTTTGACGAAAATGCTCAGATGCCCTACTTTATGACCTCACCAGCTGCTTCCAGGGGGCAGAAGATTTGACATTTGATCTTGCAAGACAAGCCAGCTGTGGAGTCAAAAGCGCAGCCAAGCACATCTGGACTGATGTGAATGAAAAACATCACTTCGCCGCCTACTGCCTTTATCCCCTTAACTGAAAGGCGATAGCTTAACGAATGCTCAGTTTAAGTCAAGATGAAGATGTAATGCTAAAAGAGCCTCTATCTGTTTTGTCCAGGGCCCTGCAAGAAGGGTGACACCATGGAAAAATGGATTCACCTCCCATTTTGGTCTTTGAAATGTAAAGTGCTAATCCATTTTTAGTAAAGGATCAGCTGATCAAGACTTACAGGCTTGTTTTTAGCAACAAGTGATGCAGCACTTGTTGCAGGTACTAACTGCTCCTTTCTGGTACTATTCATTCTTCCGAAAGAAATACCCCTAGACCCATAGAAGTCCTCACAGTAAAGTCAAGAGTAAGGACATATTAACTTTCCTTGTGTCTTTTATCATTGCTTATACTAATCACTTATCTCCCCATTGCTTACTAAAATAATTCAGGCTGTTTATGTGACCTATGAGAAAATAACAAGAATGTGGAAAGTAGTTTCTTTCACAAAATATGTTTATATTTCTACACTTTTTCAAAATGTAGCAACTAATGTTAAATTCTGACAACCTGATTTTTTCATTTTCATTACAGATTCTGAATGGTTAGGAGACAATGTACTCTATTTTCAAATACATTAATGTCAAACTGTACGAGAAAAGGAATAAAAACAGCAATCAGGTGTCATTTTGAAAGCACTTGGTAAGGCTAGTGTCATAGGTTTGGCTGATGGGCCTAAGTTTGAGCCTGGGAATTCAGATTTGGGCCTGAAATTGTCAGCTGCCTTCAGCTAGGCTGGGCTAGCTAGCAGCTGACTTCTTCTAGCCAATGATGTTGTATTTCATACCATCTTACATCATCTCAATAGGAGTAAAATCCAGTGTGTGGGAGTAGCTTAGCTCAGTTTCACTTCGGCCAAAGTACAGAGCAGACACCGTGCTGTCCCAGGAGGGATGGACAGGCCCAAGCCCACAGCATCGGCTCACCATCATGTTATCTTAAGAAAGTAAAATGTTTGTTCTTAGTTCTTCTCTTTGCTTAAGTTTGTCTTTAGGGAATCGACTTTTTTTTTAGAATGATTTGTAGTCAGAATAGTAAAATCTGTGCTTATTAGAGAGTGAGAAGTTATATATAGCTTGTGTGTGCTATATTGTAGTTTTCTTTTA
>VWZD01008786.1:1361-65803 GCA_013396695.1 Sakesphorus luctuosus
ATATACACACCATGGACAGATAGCACACACATGCAGAGAGAGGAATCTGTGTATTTATTCAACAACAGAAAATGTTTCAAACAGCCACAATAGTTTTCCATGAGGAATGTTTATGCCTGTCAACCATTTTAAATGGTTTTTTCTCCCAGAAAGAGAGAAAGCCTAAACAAAACTCTGAAGGACTACAGAGAAGTCAGAAAATTAGTGTTGCTGACTCCTTGCCAAATAAGCCATTTTTTTTTTACAAATTAAATAATTTTGGAGATATGCTACATTCCTTATCTAGGTTTCACAAATTACTTTTCTTGCTTTTTCTCAGCTGTAATAAAAATTCCAGTATAATAAATTGAGAGAAAAGGAGAGGTGAATCTGTTGAGAGGCCCACTAATGACTGCTTACTGCAGCATTGTTTCCATGATGTCTTAATTAACTAGTATGGTATATATCTACTATCCTTAGTGACTACTTATTAAGACTTCTATGTACACTCACACACGCAGTTTTAAACACAGCTTTTAAGATACAGGGGCACTTTTTTCCTTTCTTTCTTTTTTTCATGATGCTTTTCCTCTAATTCTCATAGCAATCTGCTAACCCTAATTATATTTAGTCTACAAAAGGCTGCTGTATGCTGTTGTAATATGCCACCCGAGAGATACCTCCTTGAAGTTTGGTAGAGTTTAATAAAAAAATGGTTAGTGAAGCCTAAAACCCAGAAAGAACTAATGCCACAAAGTCACTTTGCTTACATGGGAATTCTCGCTTTGCCATACAGTCACATGCCGCTCTTTAAAGCTCCAACTGGTGTGATAAATTCCTGCTTATTGCTACATTTCCTGTTTAGCCACAGTTACTTAAGAAATGCTATTTTGGATTTGTAGAAGTTTTACAAGTGTTAAATAATTTGCCTAGAGAACTTTACGTAAAGCAGAGGGGTTTATTTTTCTTCCTCTCTCAAATTAACAAAAATAATATCACTGTTCTCTTACATCATAAATGATACATTGCATGATACAGAGCATGTTTTTATAATATTCTGTAAAGTATAATATATTATAAAACATATGATTATTTGAATAAGAATCAAGTTACAGATAAATGGAAGTAAGTCATATGCTCATGTTTTCTGTTGTCTCACCTATGATTAAGTTAGCCTGCACAAATATCAATGGCAACTTTGTGATGTAATAAAACTCTACAATAAGAATTTGGTCTGCAAAGCAGCATAGCAAACATTTTACCTTCCTTCCAGAATTCTCCTACTCCATATCCCATTCCATTGGACTGGGATTTTCTGCATAAGACAGCTTCATGTGTAGACTTGAGGCCATTGTGGTACAACATCATTAATCTGACTATACTTTAGAAGGCAAATGACTGTCAGCTGATCAGTCACAAAACAATAGCCACTGCCATCAACACATTACCTTTAAAACATAATTTAAATTATTAGCAAATTATTTTGAGGCACTTTTCAAAGACTAAATAATGACCCTGATTTCAAGCTGATTCAAGCACCTGTAATTCTTTTAAAGAGACTTGAGTCCTGTCATTTTGTATGCTCAAGGACTGAGAAAAGTGACTGTTAAAGACTACTACTACTATTCATAAACCAGAAACAGGGTACATGAGCCTGAGCGAGGTCCAGCTATATCACTTCCAATACTTGAGATGTTTTATTTATAAAATTAAAGAAAATATTTCTACCCTGCCTTGTTTCAGGTTAGAGGTAGGCACCTAAATGCAATATAATTTATATACATATACATATATATATATATATATGTAATGCAGGTTGTATCTACATTTGTGAATATCTACCTGTGAAAAGGGCACTGTTCTCTTATTAAAGGGAAAGTTGCAATCCAAAGTAGGTCAAAGGAAAGGAGCACCTGACACAAAATTTCCAGATACCATAGCTAAAACTCAAAACCACCCATCTGTGGTGCCATTGCTAATGCCAAGCTGAACCTAGGTGAAAAGGTTGCTTTCAGGAAAGAACTAGGAGGAGGAGCAGTACAATAAATACAGTGGCACACGCCTGCTTGCCTTTCGCTCAGCCCTGATACCCCTCCATCAGTCATGACTGATGCCTGCATTACACTCTAATTCCTAAGACACATCTCCTGTCATCTGAAAAGATCAAAGGAGATGCTTGCTCAGGGACAAGAGAACATGTAAATTGCAATCCCACCCCTTTGTTTGTAAATCCTTTGCAAGATTCCATTTGCCGTGAATTAATTACATTGTTTTTCACACAGTGATACTGATGCTACCTGTTTCTTTCCTTTTTATGTTTGTTTTTAATCTCTTAAAAGAAATATACATTGTAATATGCAGACAGCATTTCAAGAACGTCAATATGATCTTGAAGTGCTATGATTACAGAGCACTGGGAATCTACATATGAGAACTGCATTAACATTTCACTTACTTAACCTCCCAGTAGAATTGTGAAGGTATCATTTATAAGAATTGTATGGGTAGTATAGGAATAAGAGAGGATTGATTGATTCAGGAGGGAAAATCATATTTCTTTCAGGCATATTCCTAAATTACTTGACACACATTTGCTTATATGTGAAGGCTAGATTTGAAGGAAAGCTGATATCTGGGCTTGAATAAAATATGTGTCAAGGTAGAACTGGGAGAACTGGTAAGGAAACAGCTGACTAAACAAAAGCTGTATATGTAAACAAGAAATTTATACCAAATTTAAACTATTTTTTAATCCACTACAATTTGACACTCATTTACTGAAGTTTAATTTAAACCATTTCCTCCAGCCTCATTCCCAACCAGCTTAAACTATGTCTACCTTAAATAAATTGTTGCAGTTCAAGGAGCCAAGATATAGAACATGAACTTAACTCACACACCTGATCTAATATAAATGCCTAGTACAGATTCTGTTTATCAGCAAAAAATGTCGTTTAGCTTGAATTGTTTCAAGACAGAGAATTTATTACATTGATACAAAGGTTCAGTTTGGTAAAGACTCCATTAAGAGCACTTTGCTGGTTTTCTGTATTGGTATTTCCATAACAGTAAAGTGTTTCTAGTATAGGTATTTCTGTGTAATAAATTGAATCAAACCTGATTTAAACTCAGAATAAGAGCATCATTACAGATTTCCACATATAAACCACACCTGTGAAAGACTGAAGTAAAAGGATCTTGTTAATCCCAATAAACACAATATTCTGGAATACATCTTGTGATGTCACTTTGGAGTTAAATAGCTGTGAAGGCCATATTCAAGCTTGTCAAAATTTGCAAACTGCCCCTGAAGTTAGCACAGCTAACTCCAGAATGTATGCATAATTGTATTGGCTTCTTTCTCATTTTACAGGTATTTACATTGAGCTTTGAATCTCTATGAAGAAAAGCACTTTCAAAAGGATTTTCAGAATGCGTTAACTAGACAACAAAATAGAACATTAAAAGTTAAGATGTGGAAGAAGGAGACAAAAACAAGTCCTCAAGGGGCTCATTGATTATTTGAGTTTAAAGCTCTTTAAAATAAATAAATAATAATAATAAAAAAATAAAAAAATACAAATAGGAAAAAGAAAAGAAAAAAGAAAATAATTAAATAAAAGATTTTAAAATTACTTCTCTTGTTACTGTGCTACTTGTGTGGTATTTCAAGAACTGATCTAACATCTCTAAGTCAAAAAAAATTAGCATTGTCTTCAAACTTAAATTCTTATGTAAAGCAATGTTTCTTTCTACGTTGTGAATTTTCTAGAGTTAAAAGTCAGTGCTAGCACTCTTTAAAGTTTCTTTGTGCATTTTCTGGGGTCAATAATCCTGAAAGTTTGTTTAGGCACATCATATTAAAATGTTATAGCTTATATACATAAATATTCAAACAATTTTAGCCTGATTTTAATGAAGTTATGTATCCATTCCTGCCTTCCAGAATTCTAAAATAAAAACATCTCTTTCAAGTTTTTTTTTTTCCTTTTGGGAAATAAATGATTGTAAGTCTATCAATAAACATTCACCTATTTGACATGGGTAGAAAAATCACGCCAGGTGAAAATGGCTCATGTCAACACAATGTTAATAATTAAAAGAAGAGTCAGGATGGAAATACAGTGAAGATGTTCCTTTTACTTATCTTCTTCATGCCACTGCTGCAAAAGTAAGGTAGAAGGTGATTTTGGCTCTTTAAAATTTTTCCGGTCTTGGTAAAACTTGATGTTATATCTTGGAGCCCTGAAAAATAAGGAAAGAAGAGAATGTGTTCCTTGAGTATTTATTTAAATCCTATGGATAGCTGAAGGTATTTTTATTGTTTTATACTAAAATACAGAAGCCCATATGGCCCTGAAGCCTGCATCAACACTCATGTTTCACAAGTAGCAGACATCTGTGTCAAAGTCTTCTCCATGTTTTAATATGTTACACTTTGTGGTGTCTACACATTCCTGAGAGGGCAAATTCCATAGTTCCCCAAACATATAACAAGACCAAAATAAGCCCTTTCATTACTTCCTTAATTTCCTTTTTCTTCAAGGAGAACCTGTGTGCTTTTTTCCTAAATTCCATCTCCTTAATTTTGCCTGTCCAAAATAATTTTATAAAAACCACCATCCCCTGCCATGTCACCATACAGGAGGAAGGACATATTGCACATCTCTAAGAGGCTTTGGTGAATGACTAAATGAATTTTACTGATGAAGTCCCTTTTTCTATAGATTTGTTGAGAAGCCAATAAAAGTACTCCAGGAAGTAATTATCTTGGTATATATCATTTCACTATTTTGGGATGAAATTCACTACTCTCAGCAAGAACCTGCTTATTTCTGAGGATGAAAAAATTAGCTCGAAGAAGGGTATATCTTTGTAATTACCTCAAAGATTCATATATCATTATATCTGATGCTTGTATTTGTTTAGCAAAATGAATCCCACTCTTTCTGTTTTGCTACACTGTGATTTTAATATTACAGCTTTGGACAGTGCCTAAATTATCCATCCAAAAGGTAATTTTAAAGATGCTAAGTGTTTAGGTCCGTCCTGCACAAAAAAGCATAAAATGGATCTGGGCACAACTATGCACATTTATAATTTGTGTCATTATTACCTATAACCAGCTCAGTTGAATAAATGTGCTTTGTCAGCAAGCAATATCTACACAGTTATATTTGAAATGTGCATTTGAACTTAATCAGTGAAGCACTGGTAGGATCTTGAATGTTTAATGTTGTACCAAATAGCCTCACACAGATCTTTAAATTACATATCTAACACAGAAATTGAAGTCCAAAAACTATTTAGTTACTATTTCCTCTCAGCTATCCTATGGTTAAAGGAAAGCCGCATCTTAAACTAACCACATTCCTCCCAGTAGTGGCATCTGAAACAGAATTAAACAAAGGAGAATCTCCTTTAAAATCTTATATTCTGTATCATTCTCAAATCTTTAGGGGACTGGATGATATATAGCCTTAAACCTGAAGGTAGACATCAGATTTGAGAAACATTACCCTTTCCCTTCACAGCCACTAAAATGTCCCCCATTTTATACTCTTATTTATTAATAATATGAACTTGAGGCACTGATATTTTCCTGTTTTCAAGACAGAGAATCTAAATAGTCAATTTAAATGGGGTGCGTTTTAAAGACCCATAGGATACAATAATCTTATTTTAGGTAATAATTTCCCTCTGTACATGTAATTTGGTTTCTATAGGACTATAGATGGAGACTTTTTTCTGAGAGAAAACACTCCATGTCTCTGTTAAGCTTCTTTTCAGTCCTAAACCTACACAGGGAATTAAGCAACAAGGCTGTATAAAACAGGACTTCCACCCCCCTGGCAATAGTGCAAGGCAATCACAGGTTTTCTGTGCTGCACTAAATATTCTACTTAAATTTAATGAAAAAATTTGTATTTATGTCTAGAAAGCCTCTAACAATGTTCTTAACTCCTTGGCTCTCCCAAAAAATGCTGTGTAGTAGTTCTTAAAAGCTCCATTTCAAGGGATCTTGACAATTAAGAAAAGGCAGAGTGATTGTCTAAGTTGTTTTGAAATATTGGCTTGCCGCCTACACAAAACTAAACAAAGGCTTACTCTGGCTTTTAGGTCAAGCCAATACAGGCCAAGCTTGAGCTTTGATTTGCCCCATACGAGGAAATGCAGTGGAAGCAATAGCTACTTAATATAGGAGTTAAAATTACCCATGACTGAAGTGAGCACATCAATCAAAAGTTTTGGCATGTAATGAGCTAGAAAAACTGGTGTGGCAGGTTTGGGGGCAGGAAAAGGCTTCCCTCTGTATTCAGCAGTTTCCAAATTACCATGACATCCCTTTGCATAAACCACCCGACTTCCAGCAGGTGGATTTTACAGGCATTGTGCTGTCAGCACAAAGATGGATCAAGCAGAAGCATTCAAAATAGCTTCCTGTTTTGTGTTCTTAAAATCAGAATTCCATGAAGTCTGCCAAATTTCTCAACATTTTTAGAAGCTAAACTAAACAATAAAAGGGACAGAAAAGCAAGAATGAAAAATGTTATAGGTTTAATGCATTATACTAGCAACAGTGCTTGTCTTCTCTGTCCTGAAACCCCCATTTTTTTAATATTAAGAACTACATTAAAATTAATCTAAGAGAAATGCTCTAATCCTTCTGAGTTGTCTTCCTAATGCATGCATGTCATTCAGTGCTCATTGCAATAACTCATAGCATCTCCTCTTTTATCACCTAAATGTTTTTTGATTTATTATTCCTGTCCTTATCTTTTAGAAAAAAATATTGACATGTTTCCAAGTCTAAAATAATTAACTAAAAATCTGTCCTAAATATATAATGATTGCAAAAGTGTGCTAGGGAAGAGATCAGATTCATATTGTGATACTTTTCTAAAACTGCCTTCCAGGCATCTATATATAGGGATTGAAATTTTTCTTTCAGATTACCAGATGCCAGTGTGATTTGTGTGGGAAATCCTTGCAAACATCCCAGTTAAGATCACAGGCAGTGGAGGGCTTTAGCATGTGCTTATAAGTTGGAACATTGGAGGCTCTCTGTTGTGAGAGATTGATTTATTTATTTGTTTGTTTGTTTGTTTATTTATTTTGACAGAATATCTTAAGGTATAAAACCAGACTATGCATTTGCTGTTTGTATCCTCTTTGTTTAACAATAAAGCCATTTTAGTGTGTTTAGCAGTCAGTGCTGAAACACATTTTTCAAGGAATATTAGATTAGACCCTGATGATTCTGCAGGACTGCTGACCCATCCAACTGGATGTTCAGTCTGAGCCACTGCAAAGTGTGCAACACAGATGTTCATACAAATGCTAGAAAATCCAGTGGCCCGTGGTCAAAGGACCATTCCAGCTGCATGGAATGCCAGTCTAGTTTCAGGATATACTGGGTTGTATAATAAAGCATTGCAGACTGGAAACACTTCATTTGGTTTTCTTTTTTTCTTATTTGTGTCACTGCAAGATCAGACCTCAAGATTTCAGGCAGGAGAGAAGATAAGAAAAGGTCAAAGCAAAGGAAGAGGAGAATCAAAATTGAAAGTTACAAAAACTACATGAACAGACATGTTTTGCAGGTTGATAAGTCAAAAACTTAATGCAAATATATCTGGAAGCTGAATAAAAGGCTTCAGTCAACAAGGAGTTTTGAACTAAAATCAGAATATATCTTGAAGAATGATTACTTGAGCTGGACATATCACTGCTAGCTGGCAAAAACTTAGATGAAAACTAGGCTCCATGGCAATCGATAGCTGTATGCCATTGATTTCCGTGGAGGCAGGATTTTCTTCTGGCTTCTTGTCATCGACATATTACTGGAAACTTCCCCTCTTTTTTTTGCTTTCTAACACAAAAATGCAAATCTCAGCACACCAGAAAAATTTGAGCAATTTCATCTGTCGCTCGTACCTTATATTTCTATCCTCCTGTCCTCACGTCATTTGCTCCTTCTCTCCTCACAAACAGAAATTTTATGAACCCTTTTCTCTTCCTAAAAATGCATTCAGTAGCAGGCTCAAAAGAAAAGGCCATCATCTGCTTTATTGCACTATGTGTGAAAGTAAAAGCCAGGGATAATTTTTTTTTTTTTTTTAAGTGAAGGATTTTACAGAAATAGCAACATAAAAAAGCGGATAATCTAGCGGTCTTAATGTTTTACTTTTCATCCCTTAAAAAAATTCTTCATTAAAGATCACATGCTAGAAGTCTGATACTTAATTGACATATACTAGTTCTAGATCAAGAGGATTCTTCTGATGTCTCTGGCCTTCACACCCTCCACAGTGACTAAATCCACAACCCCCTCACAGCCTCCATCTTTCCCCATTCCTACCTTTAATGGGATAAGATTTTCTGAACCAAAGCCAAAAATTGTTTTTAATTTAATCTGTGGTACATCTGTGTCTCCTTTTAAGGGCTGACAACAATTTGGTTTTCTGTTTAATTCATGCAACTTAAGATCAATCCAAATGTTTTGTTCATATAGGTTAAACACCTTAATGAAGAAGTTGTAATATCTGAAAAAAAAAACCCCACAACCAAACAAAAAACGAACACACACACACACACACACACACAAAAAAAAAAACCCAACAAAACCCCAAAGAAACAAACCAAAGCCCTGATGTAACAATAATATTTCCAGGGATTTCGTAGGTAGTTGTTATCAGATCTTTTGCTTCTTGCATCAAATTTCGTACATTTTCTTTTTTTTTCTTTTTTGATAATTACTTACAAAAGATAATTCCCAAAGAGAGAGAGTCTGAAATTTCAGACTTTCAGAGAAAGTCTGAAATTCTTAAATCATTGCTAAATTATTTAAATTCCTCAGCCTCTATATCCAGTATGTTCCTTTTAAAATTAATTTCATAGTCCTGTGTGTTTCTGGGGTAGGAGGGAAGGTCAGGCCTAGGCACAGTTAGGGATGAGCTCTTTGGAATGGAGAACAACAAGCTGCCTGCATTAAGCCTCCAAGTGAAGGAAAAAAGGAAATACTCATTGAAAGTATATTTAAAGAAAAAGAATAAGCTTACAATTAAGATTTTAAAAGAAAATCTTTTGGACAAGGCAAGTTGGTTGAATTCATAGCTGATTTTGGCTAAATGAAAAAGAGATGCAATACTTACTTTTCCTACTAGCCAGGAATAATATCTCCTTAAGCTAAGGGAATTAAATGTCTGTATTTATCCATCTTTTCCCCCTGCAGTACATAATCACTGTCTGTCACACTTTGATGTCATAATCGTCCACTGAAGCTTCACTGTTAAAAAGTAAATCTGCTTAACACACAAAAAAGAAAAATAAAGGAAAAAAGAAAAGATTAAAAAAAGGCACTTGCTTTTCATTGCCTCAGTGGCAACAAATTTGAATTACAGATGTGTGGTGTATGTCACTCTGGCCTTAATGAAACCCTTCTGAAATGCAAAATTACTTTTTTAAAATAATACCTTGATCAGTTCGAGTAGTAACTGCAACTCTTTTCCACTAAGTAAGCATAAAGAGTTTTTTCTCTTGTGTAATATATGTAACATGATCTCATTGTCAAATAGTACTTTGCAACATCTATCTTCAATCAATTTCCCATATAAGGAAGATGTCTAAAAATTAGCATAGACTTCAGTTGTGAAGGAAATACACTTTTATATATCTAGTTTTTCAAAATGGTTTGTTTACCTTTGGATCAACTGTCTCAAAATGAAGAGAATACCTAGTTCATTTCTGGAACAAAGTTGAAAGTTGCCATCCATTTGATGTTATATTTTTATTGCCAAGTCAAAGTGCTAGTTTCTGTTTAAAT
Organism: Sakesphorus luctuosus; assembly: GCA_013396695.1. Lineage (NCBI taxonomy): Eukaryota > Metazoa > Chordata > Aves > Passeriformes > Thamnophilidae > Sakesphorus > Sakesphorus luctuosus. Next base: position 11,167 of record VWZD01008786.1, read on the forward strand.
GTTTCTATTGTTTATTTGCAGTAGTCTCATTTCTTACATTGTTTTTCTTCTTTTTAATTCCTGTCCAGTTTTTATCTAACCTACTGAGACATTTAATGTATGATTCACTGCACCTCTGTGTTAAAATTAAATGCAATACTCAATGAAGAGAGAGGACTTTCTTCTTTCTGGTAATTGTTGACATTCTTCTGATGAACACCATATAATTTGGTCAGCTATTGTTAAAAATAAGAAATGGAGGAAGGAGGGGAGAAAGAAGAATGGGACAATCTGTGTTTAGCATGAGTAGTCCAAATTCTTTATTTAGCAACTTTTCCATTTTTATAAGCCAATTCCAATTTTGCTATAAATGTTAAAAGCTTCTTAGTCTAAAAGTATAAATTAATCTTAATAATCAAACCTTAGGAAGTCACCTCTATCATACAACTTGTGTTTCCTGATTTTCTCTTTGATGTATTACAAAGAAACCTCTTTAAAAAATAATGATTCTAATATTATTAACAACAATAGCAACAAAATGAATTTCCAACACAATTCTAACACAATGTTTTTGGCAAGCACTCCTGAACTGGTATTTATTTTATATAGTGGGTCTGTAGAGAAGCTGCAGTCAGATGCCAAAAATACCTCTTTGCTCCACAGAATACTCAGTGTTCTTTTTATTACGTTAAGGGGTTGATAATTTCAGTTTAATTATCTTTTGGTATGAAAATATAATATTTACAGTGCAAACTGTTTTCCTTGTTATATTTCTCTGGTGTTTTTTCCTGCCAATTGGGTTTTCAAACAGTATTTCTCTGCATACTCCAGAGGTAAAAATAGTGGTTCAAATATATTTACAGTCAATGCAAATAGTACAATATGGAATCAGTTCGTTCACTCAACAGGGTAAGCAGAAAAGATTGTTGCATTTCTTTACCCTTATCATGCAGCAATTTTAATGTAGTTTAGGCTTTGACTGCCTCAGTAACATCCACAGGAGCTAAGGAAAAAGAGGCTCATTTGTCCATAGTCCCTACATTTGATCAACTGCAGTAAAGAGCCATGAAAGGATTCCACGTGAAGGATTGATCAAGGAGTGCAGATAACCTGTACTGGTGTCAAATAAAACTGATGGTGAAAAACTCACCTCAAACTCACCAATGTGAACATGAAATATCTCTCAATCTGTACTTTTAATGACCTAAACCCCCCAAAGTAATGGAAATATAGACACAATGAGTTTCTTGTAAACACAGACAATGAAATGATGCTTTTCTTGAAGTGAAGAAAAAATTGGACCCATAAGGCAGCATCTTCGGGATCAAGGAAAGAAACACTAGCTGTTCTCAGTCCATCTGCCTGTCAGCTTGAATATGATTTAATTTCTTGCATATTATTCTGAATACACCAGTTTAATAACATTATGGACATCTTATTGCATAACAGTCTATTAAAAAAAAGGAAGGAAATAAATTACATGTGGGTGTTTATAAGATCCAGCAATGATTGTTTGAGTTTCTATGCCTGTTTTTCCATTATCCCAAAATGAGTTTTCTTTAAGAGATGGCCGAATGGTTTGACAGAACAAAACAAATAGCTCTCCTCCCCATCCCTATTCGACTCACAAGCCACGTGCAGGTCTGCACTGCTGCACTAAGCACTGTGTCAATAAATCAGTCAATTCACAAACCTCCACAACAGTAGACCTAGCTTAATGGTGCATGCTGCTTTTAAATGTACAACTTTTAAATTATTTTTTCCCCTTGACACTCATAAGTGTGAGAAATCATCAGTCAGCAACATCAGCTCAACTCAAGCCCTCTTCAAAGAAGCGTGTCTGAGGCAAGCTCTAACACTACAAAGCCAACACAGTCCTGATTCACAAGATATCTTCTGTCATTATGAGAAGTTGGGCCATGAAAAAGAACACTGAATTTGCTGGGCAATTTGGGGCTGTGTAAAGGATGCCTAATTCCTATTGGCTTTATAAACCTTTTTCAATGGCAACCACAGCATGGAAATTATGCCTCGGCATGCCGATACGAACAAACACATTTTTCATTAAGTATCAGAGAAGCGATGTCCATATTACAGGACTGCTGTTTACTTTCTGTTCTGCAGTTTTGTATAATTCAGATGACAGTTCACTAGAATGACTAGATGCATTTGAAACGTGAATATGTAAATATCTTTACTGACTCCAACGGAATTGCTGGAATCTTGAAGTTATAAGTTAAGCAAGCATTGCAGAGAGGAGTAATGCCTTTTGATAAAAGCAGTAATGCAGTTGGGGGGAAAAAAGACAGACTTTCAGACACAGACTCCATTAATCTGTTCAATTACCAGTTAGTCTAATGAAAGATCACTCCCTATAGGCCTTGCTTCCTTTTTGGAATTTTGGCCATTGAAGCTTAAGTTCCCCTCCATTTTTGATTTTAGGCATATATTTAAGAATTTGCTGCATCAGAGACTCACTGAAAGCTCTGAGATACTTTACAGTTCAAATGAAAACAAGAATGTACATTATTTTTTTTACATTAGTACTGATGCATCTGTATTCTAAGCCTGAATTTTGGCTCTAAACCTTCACTGCATGTGAGCATGAGCCATGTCATTCCAGGCTGATCTGACATGTGACAATGAGAGCAACAGAGGGACTTGAACTCTTGTTACTATCATGAACATATGTTATGAAAAAAAAAAGAGAGTATCATCCATATGTGGCTTACCTATGCTCTCAAAGTCTTCATGCCTTCATATATAACTTACCTATTTAAATTAGGAATTCATGTTACCCAATTTTGCATGTGTCACTTGTTAAAACAGGAAATGGGAACATTTTTTAATAGAAGAAATCAATCAGGTTATCAAATGCCTTGCAAAGAACCTTTGTTCTTTGAAATTATTCATCCACCTGTGAAAGATCTAGGAAAGATGCTCACACCTATGGAAATGTTTTTACATAAAGACTGCCTTGGAAAGGACACAAAAAGACATAGTTCTATTAAAAAAAAAATACAGTCCTATGAAATCATGAACTCTGAGGAGACGCTTAATGGGAGATCTAGTTTTTGTCACTATAAGATCTGGGTAATATTCGATGAAATGATCAGGCAGCAAACTTAAAACATACAAAAGAAAACACAATTCTTAAACTGATTTATTGTATTTGAAATGGCACTATATGGATTTAATATCTCTTGTCACAAAATCAAAACACTATGTTTATGGTACAATTTCTGGAAATGTGCAAAAATAAATAGAATATGTTATAGTTCTGTGAAAAAAAAAAAGGGATAATAGATTTAGCGGTATTCTATTAAGGCGCTAGTTCTTACTTGCCAGAAATTCACTACTGTTCTTTTATTTTCATAATTATATTTTTGCATATATTGTTATTTCTGGCTTGACATCATCTCAGCTGTAGGTCACAAAGCAGAATCTTTACATTTGAAAGTAAAGTCTAAGAAAAGGTAATGCAAATCATTGGATTCTTTTGATGTTTACAGATAGTTACTGCACCCCAACAAGTACTTCTGAACAACCACTTCTCATTCTTAGTTTTAGATCTTTAAATGCTATATGTATAAACCAACAGCTATGCACTATGTCTACATCATTTACTACAGAACACATAGCAAATATAACTAACTTATTTTTGAAAGATGTTTTGCTAAACTGTTCATAACCTTCAGTGACTTCATTTGTTTGTTTGTTTTAATAGGCAATTCTATTTTTTTCCTTGCTAGCTGGTATACTTGCAAAGACATACTTTGGAGGCAGTAGTGTATGCTATATACTTTTGTAAGAATGCAAAGTGTATCCCTTCCATGAAGCTTCTGTGAAATTGCTGACCACAAGGGAAAGAGATTTTTTTGTCATTAATGACAAAATGAGTGCATATATCAACCTCCCAAATGTACAACTGTGTATCTCTGTACAAAGGATTTTGCCCAAGTGACTTCTTCAAATGGAAGATATAGAGACAGGATTCTTATAGTTAAACGCATCTTGAAGTCTTTGAACTGCTCTGCTATTTTTGCCTTTCTACACATGCCATATCACTCAGCTGCCGCATCATGATGTGTTTCGCCCACTGCAAAAGAATTATCTTCTAAGCAAATTTCAGGTATCTGAAACTGATCTTTGATCTTTTTTTATGATGCGGTCCTTTTTTCTTGTAAGTTTTGCAGCTATACAGCCATGCCTGATATTAAATGTTAGCACTGCCTTTTGCTCCCTGTGGCATTAACAGACAACTCCATGCCTGGAAGATGTCTCAGCAGCTAATCTATTTTACAGGGGTACACTTTATGTACTTGAAAATATATAAGAAATATATTCTGAAAGTTAGTGAAAACAGAACTTTCTTCATTTCTCTGTGCAGGAGAACAAGGAAAAATATATCTCAGTCCATCTAATTTGCTGACCAAACATATGTCCTGACTGGCAGAAAACATTCCACATCTTGCAGACAAGCAGTGATAATCACACTTGATATTGTTCATGAGAACCTTGGTGACGCTGCAAAGTTTACTCCCATCACCTTGTCACCACTGCAATTAATATCTTGATGCATTTAAAAGAGTTGGATTAAAAAACCAAACACCAATTCTTCATTTTCCTTGTCATTTTTTTCATAGAACTCAGAACAGCAATATGCAGCCACTGGTTTTCTTTTCTTGTATACTTCATTGGCAGTAGCATTATCTCTGTTTAAAATCCAATTATATAACTATATCTTTTGAAAAACATATATACCAGATGATAGTGCAGTGTATTACCGTGAGTTCTACTGCTAGTACTGAAAGAGGATCAAGCCAATGTATCACTGATTTTCCTCCGTTGTCCTGATCTTCTATCTTTCTAGAAGAGGAACTCCACCACAAGGACTGTGAGCCTTGATGCACACTTAGTAAGTATGCTTTCCATATCAACAGATGCCCATTTGGAAAAACAAACAAACAAACAAACAAACAAACAAACAAACAAACAACTTACTGAAAAAACTTCAATATAAGTCTATTTTAAAGACCCAGTATGACTCCCACTGACATTAACAGGAATACATAGAGTTTTCAAAAAAAGACAATAGAAAATAAAGCCATATTGGTGCTGATGCAGTTCAATAGTGAGAACTTTGTGAGAATTGTGACTCCCCTTAAAGGCTTCAAATCAAAAGGAACATCTAGTGGCTTGTATTGACTTCATCCTCATGTATTTATGAAAACTATGTTTACAGATCAATTTGAAAAGGGTTTTAGAATTAAAAATGCTACTTACAAATTATTCAATAATATCTTGTGACCAGTTCTTACAGGACTAGAAAGACTTTGGTCCTGAATAATGTATTCAGAACTTAAAAGTAGTTTGTTGTTGAGGTCCAGCAGATTATGAGTACTACTGGTATAACAGTAACAACAATAAAATTAATGAACCAGCTTTAAATGTATATTTTTAATAGTTTTGGAAAACTTTCTTACATTAATTTTAAAAACTGAGAAATACTGGTTCCCTAAATTTAGTCTGTTATATCATTGACTCTTTCAGCTGTTATGTTAGCTCCTGCATTCCTTAGCTGAATGGCACTTGTGAAACTCAATGACACCTCGTGCTTAGGGATGAAATTCAGAAGAGTGAAGAAATCATAGCATTTTTAAAAAACATTTCCTATAAATGGAATCATAGTGATGTCATATTATTCTTTGTCTTTAAATATAGATTATTAACCTTGTATAAAAAGAACTTCAGATGAAGCAGAATGTTGTTTGTGGCTGGATTTTGAATGGTGTTTAATATTTTTTTTCATACCCTAAAATATTTTCTGTTATGAGATATACCACTCAATTCAATTAGTTATTTTGATGACTGGATGGTATTTATTGGTAGTTTTTCTTGACATTCCCGTAAAAGGTCTTCTTTAACCATCAGTTCCTGGAATATATTTTTACATCTTTTATTCATTGCTGTCTTCCCTTCTTATCTAGGTAAGAGAAAGACTTTTCCATATCTAAATACTGGAAGTCATTGCTGGTCCTTGTGTAAGCATTAAAAGCATCATCCTGGCACTGACATGTAGAAATGATTGTTTATTGTAGCAATCATTAATCATTAATCTTGGTGGTTTGTTTTTTTTTTAATTTTTCTTCCCCCCTTTTTATCTGTTAAGACTTTCATTATTTTGAGGATATGAAGACCTAGTCTGTCTTTTTCTTTTGTATGTGTACAGTGCCTGACAGAGTCAAATCTGTTCTACAAAAGTAAACAATAAAAAATAAATAATGATAGTAAAATATGGCCTTAAATTAATGGCTAAACAAAGCAGAGTTTCCTGCTTAAAATGAAAACCACAAAGGGAATCTTCACTGTTAGCAGGGAATCAGAACTCACAATTTTGCACAGAACCCTTTTTCCCTCTCACTTAGACTCATATATAGGCATGTAAGGAACACAAAGGATAATGAAAAGATTTACTCAAGATAATACAATAAGGCCACTAACAACAGCAATTCACCTGCAGAAATATCTTAAATTTTCATTTTATGGACACTGAATAAAAAAGCATTTGATCAATGTTCCTATGAGTCCAAAGCATACAGCTGTAAAGGAGAACTGAGTCAAAAAGAAAAGTAAACTATAGTAATTTGATGAATTTTAGTCTCTTCATTTGAACAAAATAAAACACCCTAAATGCAAGTCAAAACCTATATAAAATTTTAAAGTAATTCTTGTTTGTTGCATTCTCAATTCCAAAATGCAGGGATTGCAGCATTGCAGACAGGAACTTGGTTTTTTAAATGAACCCATAATGCTGAAAAAAAGTTATAATACAAAAGATTTGGCCATTAGCCCTGTACTGCAGAAGAAATTCAGATTGTTTAGCAGGCAGCTTCAGCTGAGGCAGTTCATGGACGAACATGCTAATGCTGAGTTGGCAGTGAAAAAAGTGTAAGTTATGTAAAGCACTGATTGGAGAATTCTGGGTAGATATAGTAGTTGCTTTTGCTCTTTTTAGCCTTCCATGAAGGGCTACCATGTGGGAGCAGTATAACTCCAACTAGAATTTGTGCACCCTGTCCTGATGTGTTATGGTGTCAGGCTTGGTGCTCGCAAAAGTGGGAAACAAAGCTTCCAAACGCTCAGAGTTGTAAGTTGCTGGTGAGGATGGAAAAACCATTCCCCATGGAAGAGCTTCCCCTGGGAGATAAATACACCTCTCCATAGGAAAAGCTAAAGTATCTATCTAAAAAAGGTGCAGAGGAATCATCCACATATATTCAAGACAATGCACATTTGTGCAACTTGCCAATTCACATCTGGCAGCAGTGTGTCTGACAATAAGAAATATATAATACAAAGCCATGTTTGTGTGTTTTTATGAGTGCATACAAAATAACTCATAAACTGGACTCAGGACTTGTAAGTATGATACTGTTTTTACACAGTTTTTTCGATTTAAAGAAAGATTAGGCTTATCAGGAGTTGTAACAACTGCTCATCTGGTATTCTTACAGACGCTTAAGCACCAAACAGTCAGCAGCAAAATTACCAGTTAGTCTTCAGATAAGAACACATCTCAAGGAAGTTACTATGATGTGCATGTGTTTGTGCTTATCATTAATGTAAACATGATAAATGGTCTTGTAAACTGCCCCCTTGAAATATGTAGTTATTGATGTAAATGCAGTGAGCCAAGAAAATTAACTTGTAAGATGACTGATAGGTATTTTTTTTGCTTTTAATTAAAAAATCTTGGGGGAAAAAAAATCATTTTGATCAAAATGATGGTTCTTTTCCATAATATAATGTGCATGGATTGGTTGGGATTTCAGTGACTTTCCTTGTATTTCTCTTGATGACTTAATACAGATGTACATATACGGAAATAGAATTTTTTGTCAATTAAAAAAAAAATGAAACATATGTTAGAAAACCATGCTTACTGGAAGCATTATTTTATGAAGTAGAAAAATTGCAAGATAGGTCACAACCATGAAATAATGAAAGGGGTTTATATGTTCTGGCTGAAATTCCAAATAAGCATTGCATTAACACTCAGAAGAAAAAAAGAAATATTTTCCTTTGAACTCAGTATTTATCTGAATTCACTACACTACCATGGAAGGTACTTTGTTCTGATTTATCTCTCCTTTTTAGTGGAATATTTTGAAATCTTAAGAAAATGAGACAAAAATTATGTATATGTTTTATTTAGCAAAAAACTTAACTGTCTCCTTGTCATTTTTGTGATTGCTTACAATGCTTTAAGAATAAAAAAAAATTGTCCTCTCAGGTTTTTTTCTAGTCTTCTGAAAGCATAGGGTCATAAGCTTTCTTGTACTCTGATGTCATGGAAATGTTTGTGTTTTGGCAAGTCTTGTATCCAAGTTGACATAACCACAACATTTTATCTCTTCTTTTTTCTCAGTTCCATAGCCAATGGATAATGGTCTTTGCTTACATGAAGATGGCATGTCTAAGAGATATATTTAATTTCTGCCACTGTAGCTGTAGTGACTGGTGCATTGTGTGCCATTATATAGAAGAGTATTAGATGATTTTAAAAGCTGCTCCTATCCTTACATATAGAATTATGGATTTCCTAATAAAAAATATGTATACAAAAATTCAGTGGGATGAACTACCCAACACCTTGTAGTCAGTGAAATTTTAGATATCCAACAAAGCCATTTCAATTACAATGAACAAAAATTGCTTTAGATGCACTGTTTCCTGATAGTCATAAGAGCTCAGCTTACTTTAGCATTATCTTGGTGTTGTTTGTTTGTTTCTTCATGATTGTAACCTTCCCTTCATTAATAAACAAAAAGATCCAGAATCTTTTTGTTTATTAATATCTTACTAAACAAAAATAATCTGTCTGAAACATGGAATGCTGCTGTAAATTCTAATCCTGATCAAATAATAATTGAGAAATTTACGTTTTTCTTTACAATACTGACACATTTATTTTGTCACAAACTTAGATTTTGTATAATGTTTTTTTTCTGATCTATCACACTTGGAAAAAGTAAATCCACAACAGAATATTTCTAATTCAGATCACATTAATGGGCTAACTATCTACTCAAGAAAATTAACTAGGACTTCTCCTGTAACCTTTTTTTCTGAAGCTGTTGCAATACACTGAGAGGCCCTGATTTACTTTAAAATTAATATATTTGGATTGAAAATTTTCACTGGAATTGAACACATACCTTGCTTTGTATGCTAATATTCTACCAATGGCCTTGAAGAGAAAGGTTTTACATGAAAATTCTTATTGCCCTTGTAATTAAATTACTTCTAGGATCACATTTGTTCTTTCTGGAGAGATAGATCTGAGACTAACTCAGAATAGTCTCACACTAGAGTAGTCAGAAGGACATCAATGATTGTATGAGCTCCTTTACTCTTCATAATTTTTTGTGAATCCAGATCTTTCCTCTCCCACACTTATTATTTTCTACACTGACTATTTCTTATGATTCAAGCAAGGTTTATGAACTTTAATGAACATAACGAAGGAGAATTCTTTCCAAGGTTGGCATAGCTTCTTGCAGGCACCAGGATTACATAATTACTGTTCAGAGTAGAAATGTTATCTTTTTTATTATCATTTTGGAATTGTTGTCACAAAATTAATATAATAACTACCTTTTTGCAGTCAAACAGTCTTTTTTCTAAACTGTGCTGGTTTAGAGGTAAACCAGCAGGAGAAATGAACTCAACACAAGAGAGATTATGAGTCAGAGCCACAATTTAATAATAATAATACAGTAAATACCCTGACGAAAAGGGGAATTGCTGTCAACTCCCAAAACCCAGCAGTGTAACCCAGTGCCCTGGGGTACAAACCCAAAGGGGTTTGTTAGCCCTTGTATGAGACCTGTGTGGTTCCCCCAAGTCCAAACCAAAAAGAAGTGAAAAAACCTGTTGGTACAGGTGATGGCTGTGGTCTGGTCCGGAGTGGTGGTCTCCTCCTGTCAAGGTCCTGCTGCTCCTCTGGGTCCGACAAAAGGGTTCCCCAGGTCTTCTTACCTACCCCTTTTTGTACCTTCAGGGAGCATCCAGTCCCTCCCCTGGGGCGGGGACTCACACAATGGGTGATTAACTCTGTGAGTCATGGGCTATTTTCGGACTGTTGATGGCCCATTAGCACCTACGCCCCCTCAGGCTGGGAGGGGAGGAGCTAACGACTCCCTGGGAAGCTGCTGCAAATGGGCCATTGACCTTGGGAATGAATAGATGGGGGTAGAATACATAGCTTTGGCCACGCCCACACAGTGACAACTGGTCCCACCTGCTGAACTAGGACATAAACTAAGTCATCCTTTCAATTACTGCTGTATGAACAGTGTATATGTGTATCTTCTCCACTGGATAAAGAACATTGATTGGGCACTGGCTTGTGGTTTGGAGATGCAATACACTGAAAATTTGAACTAGAGTCACAGAACTTGGCCACATTAACATGACTCATCCCATGTGCTATGTACAATCTCTTTTAGATTCTTCTTAATAAACACACTATATTTCAAAAATAAGAAGGATTTACAGGCTGGAGTAATATATTTACCAAGAAGATATGATAGGGACAAGATGATGAATTTGGGAACATGACTTCATCATCATCATCAAGTATATTCTATCTACATTCCTGGTTGCATCTCCTCAGGGTTAGTATTTCGCTGAAAGAGGAAATAACAAATGACTGAAGTAATATCACAGAAGAGCTTTCTTTTTTAGCATCATATCTGCCTATTTTTGCTAAAATATGACTAGCTTTACTCTCTAGAGTAGTTTGGGGCAGGTATATGCTCTAGTTCAGAGATGAAGATATTTTAATCAACATTATTCTATGTGTGGGAAAACCAAGAAATTAAATACATCAATTTCTGTGTATCTTATCCTTGATACAGACGCATGTTTTAAAAATATTTTGTACTCATTATGAAAGAGAAAATCCTCAGAGTTATTATTTAAGGTTATAAATGATTCAGTTAACATTAATGAACATTTTCCACAGTTGTTTCCAGTGAAATGCGTGCAGCCATGCTTTAGAAGATACTCAGTTCAGTGGGAAAAAACAGAACAGAGAAATGTATTCATTATGGTTGAAATGACTTAGTCTGTTAGTATACAAAACTCCAATTATGTATACTAATTGGGTCATTCTTACACTGAGCTCATATTTTGAGGCTAAAATGCAAAGCACAGATATCTTAAAAAAAAGATCAGTGTCTGACCTGTGACCAGAGGTCTGGAAGGCCTACACTGATAATCTGAAAGAAGTACAGAAAAAGTCCCTACATCTAGGGCTGGCTCATTATCCATGAAACATTGCAAAACATTTGCTACCTACCCTAAAAATATGAGTCTCTGTCTGTTTGTGAACAGGCTGCCAACATGCCTGGATGTCTCAGTATCAGTATATTCAGTATATGTGTTACAAAAGTGATTCCCAGAAGAAATGATTGATGCCTTTTGCATTACAGGAAGAAAATGCTCCAATATTGGAGGCACGGATGATTTAAAGCCAGGGTATACAGCTCAGTATTAGTTATAAATTTATTTTTCAATATTCAGACCAATGTATTAGCAAACAACAAAATGGGTCTTACACACCTATACGAACAGCTTTAATGAAGAATTTTATTCAATCTTATTTCCTTACTGTTTTCTTGGTAGTGTGAACTGTGAATTAAGTTGAATACAAAAGGTTTTCACTGCACTGAATTACCTGTTTCACCTTGAAAAGCCACATGAAATGAAGCTCTTAAAGCCTTTTGAAAATGACCTTTTTCCTCAGCAATGATTTATCTTTCCCCTCGAAAATCCCTTTTACAAAAGGGAGTATGATTAAAGGAAGCCAAGCAGCACAAACACTCAGTGAAGATCCTGCTTATCTGGAACTCACTTGACAATGTATGTTTTTGGGGTCGGGAATGCTGCAGGTTCAAGGGATAATTCTGCCTTTCAAGCACTTCAATTTATTTCATGCCTGAGCACTGTCATTGTATGCAGACAAGATGAAACGCATCGTTGTGTAAAGAAATTGAAATGAAATCCTACTTGACCCAGCAGGATGGGGCATTATGTTTGACTCAGTAGTGATTCCTGGAATAATATCTAATTCCAGGAGGAAAATTTCTTGATATGGCCACCTGCTGTGAGTGTCTTTGTCCAGGGATCACAAGTTGTTCTGGGTGACTGGGCTCAGGACATGCCTAGAAGAAAGCAGCCAGCCTCCTGCTGGCATTTAGATCTCTTCATTTTCTGTATGCTGCCATTCAGTGGAAATGAGTGAATGAAGAGCAGGGAAAAGCTGAAGCACTTCCACAGGAAGACACATGCTCCAGCAGAAATGGGAGCTAAAACCCATTTGACCCAGGTTTCTCATAGAGCTTTCTTGAGGGAGATTGGGGAAATCTGTAGTTAAGAATCATTGTTTTTTACCTTGACAGGCAAGATTTGAAATTTTTTTAAATTTTTTTTCTTTTTGTTGGTCACACAGACCAGTCACTGGGATGTCATTCCCCATTCAGCCTCTGTGAAGTGTTTACTTTGAAAAGGCTGCACACCACCAGATTAAATAAAATTGGAGCACTCCATGTCTCACAAGAGGGAATCATGCAGACAGCTTTATTACTTCTGTCATAGAACAAAGGTTTTCCCAGCATGCAGGGGATTATTAGGCCAGCAGCAAATAAACGGAATGCACAGCATCAAAACTTCAAATATGACTAACACAGACAAGAGGGGGAAGAATCCATAATTGATTTCTTTGCTGCTACAGTATGAAGAAGAAGAGTACTCAGGTGATACCACCTAGCCACCTTCACCGTTGGGGTAGAATGAAATTTCAATGTAAAATTCATAATTACCACTAATCAAATTACTACAGAAATTGATAATTACTGCTCCCTCCAGATAGTCCATCTATATAATATGAAAATATCTTTATATGCATTAGAAATAAAGTTCATTCCTGGTAAGGAAAAATAACAGCATTTTCTTCCCTTCACTAGTGGTTTAAGGCATCTTACAAGTTCATTTGAAGACCTAGTATTTATTTCTTGAATTCACTAAATTTTTCTTCCTTGATAATGCATGCTAACACAGGGGGCCTGGTCCCTTTTCTCCTTTTTGTTTTTTTGTTTTTGTTTTTGTTTTTGTTCCCTTTTAATGATAGTTATTAAGACGAAAACCCTACCCTTACTTTTCTTCTTTTATAATTTTCTCTACCCATAAATGTTTGTATTTTCTACATCTGACAGCTGGAGCAGGGGTCAAGGAATTTGACTACATCCCCTTAGTCTGCAGTGCCATATTTCCTGCATTGGCAGCTTTATACAGTGCAGCTGAGAGGACTGCTTGCACAAATGCTGTCCATTCCAATGGCATGAATGAGTTTCTGAATATCATGAAAATTGTAGAAGGTCATGTCTTGTAAAAAACAGATGGGAATTATAACCTGCACAGTAACTCGGTAAAGAACGGCAAAGTTCTAGAGGATGCTCTGACTGGAAGCATCCTGCCTTCTTTCTTTATAGAAGTAAAAGTAGCTTATGCTAAAAAACAAAAACAAAACAAAACACAAAAAACCTCCAAACAAACAAAAAAAAAACACCCCAAAACAACAAAAAATCAAAAACCCAGAAACATTTGTAATTAAAAGATAGAGGGAGAAAAATACCTCTTCCAAATATTTACCTTATTTTTTTTTTTATAATCAGTTCTGCTTTATGTTTTATCCTTCCACCAAAACTGATGGGAGTGCTCAAACCTAAACAGAGTCCTGAATTTACTCTTTGATATTTCAACTGCAGATCCTGCACTTAGGAACCAGAAAGAAAAAATCATGATTGCTGCATTGTATTACTCAACTTCTGTGCATCTCCCTTGCCTTATGCAATACTAGTGCTCATGTTTTCAGGCTTTGTACTGACGCATGAAGTTACAGATCCAAAATGTAAGAGGAGGAATAGACCTAAAATAATTATTTTTTAAAATGTCAAGAAGAGTTTAGAGTCATGAATGCCTCAGGCCATGAAGTAATCCTAGCTCCCATAATGAAAAGAATTTGTCAGACTAAGATGTCATTTACATTAAAGAAAAGGAGTCTCAGTTACAGGCACAACATCCAACAGTTAGGACCAAATTCTGTTCCCATTCAGATCAGTAGGATCTTTTGTCACCAACTTGAACAATAGGAGGAACCAAATCCTTCAAACAATATTTTCATTGCCAGCTTTCTGAGCTTTATGGCACAGTTTGGCATGGCAATGAATTGTATATTGATTATGTGCTCCTGCAATTAATTTTCAGCACAAGAAAATAAGCCAGGTTACCGCGCTGATTCAAAGGCAGGCTTTAGCATGCTAATAAAATATCACCAGTCATAACAAGAGGCATTTCTTGTCATATAAGTCAAATTTGACCAATCAGAATCCAAATGATTATGTGTTTATGTGGCACTGTAAAGAGTTTACTTTCCAGGGAAATAATCCTTTGAAATGCTGATTTGCCAAATGAAAAAAAAAAAAAATCTGCTTTATTTTTTTAACCCCACTGATACTTAGTATAGCACATATTCTGCCAGTTGTTTTTTTTTAGCTTATAAGATTTTACAGTCACAAAAAAGCCTTAATAAATTTGATAATTTATAGCTGTCTGTGAAACAATGTATATATTATCATAAAATCCAGGGCTATAATCAAACTATTGACCTCTCTATTTTTAATACAAGCCTATGTCTTGATAGCCTATCTGCTCTTATATATTTTGGTATCTAATATGACAATTGACATAAACTGAGAAGGTTTCAGGGGAAGGAGAATGTGCTACAATATTTCCTGTAATATTTTTATTACAACTTCATGCATTGGTTTTTGCTCTGCCTAATCTTGAATGGTGTCCTGCAGTCAAAGTGATTTAACTATTTTTTAGAAAAGTAAGGAAAATATTTTAGTTCAACTACATATACTTAACTACCTTGAAGTAACTGATAATTGCAAAGCAGCCAGAAAAAATTGCAAGTCTCTTATCAAGTTTGGAATTTCTATCAATTTTCTATTGGATAGAAGACTTGAAAAGCAGAGCCTGAAATGAGAGAAGTGATACAAAAATAGGACATCAGTTCATGCCTCGCTAAGTGGATGAGAAAGAAGAAAGCTATCCATGAGCAGGTAAATTGAGGGGAGTCTGGAGACAAGTTGCAATTTCAGGAATTATTTTTTCTACATGAATATACATCTAGGTAGAGTTCATTCCTTCACTGCCAGCAATGACAATAGGCAACACCTACACAAGAATAAGAAATGGAACTAGAGGAGAAAGGAGCTGGAGTGGGAAGTCCATTTCATACTGGAAGCAAAGAGCATGAATGGCCTGAGTTTGTAAAACTAGACCCTAGCTCCCACAAACATGGACTGAAGCTTTGTTGTGGACCTTTCAGTAAAATATTTTCCAATTTGATGTTCTAATAATTCAAGAACTGTTTGGATGATAGTTTCAGACACATGGTGTGATTCTTGAGGATGGCCCTTGGGGATGTGCAGGGATAAGAGATGGACTCAATGATTCTTGTGGGCCCCTTCCAACTCAACATGCTATGTGATTCTGTGATTCTAAAGGAAAGAAAGTCTGTTTATCAGATACACACTATTGGCACACAGTGACAGAGAACACTTTTGAGTTTTCAGTTGTAGAAGTACTATTGAGTATGCTACTTCATGAATTTAGATATCTTTGAGTAAGATGTATCAAGAGTTTGATTTTTCTTAATTTAACTAAAACCCACTTTGGACGAAGAATATTTCATTCACTTTTGCGGTAACCTCTCATTTCAGTTATTATGCATATATAACATGTTACAGTTAAAAAATATTACTTGAATCACAAACTTCCTCTCTATTAGTAAGCTGAATTTTAGTCTCAGATATCAATACTGGCACAAGGACAACCATCAATAAACAGAATTTGTTTGCTTTTCTGACACACTGGAAGGTACCGGTGTATATCTTTTTCCTGTGAAAAGCAGATTGAAGACCTCATAACCCTTAAGCAATAGGGAAGCCTGAATTTTAAAGATTCAGAAGTCTTATTCACCTAAGCATTCAAAATCATGAATCTAATCTGTGAATTCAAAATTTCCTTGCAGGAAAATGTTCTACCTGTTGTTAAAATGTGGTCCAGAGAGCTTGAGAACCCAGTTGTGCTCAGATGTTCACTGGCACTTACTGGCACTTTATATGATCAGTCACCTAGTTTCTGGGGGAGGAAAAAAGGGATTATGTCTTTAATTTTGGCTGTACATCTCTATGTATATCTCTGGCACTATAAGAAGATAATTAATAAATACATCCTAGATCTTCCCAGGTGATTCAAATGCTTCAAATTACAGAGTGTGAGTCAGAAACCCCAGAGTGTTTCAGATTTGAATGATTCTAGGACTTCAGAGATGTGCCATGTGCTTTGAAGCAAGATTAAAAAAGAAATGCTTAAAGCACCACGAAATTTGAAAGGCACTGCTTCAAAACTCAACAGAAATGCTCACAGACCTGCTTCAGTATGAGTGGTGTCAGGTACAGAGGTGCAAGTGGCAAGGAAAAAGGATCCTGTCAGTTCTCAGTACAGCTAAACAACTGCAACAATAAAAATCTCAGCTATGAAACGAAGATGAACCCCAGGGGATTTTTCCTCATAGTTTTGCTGGATGTGGCTGCTGCTATTTCCATTTCCAGCTCAGTAGTGAGGCTGAGTGTATATTCAAAAGACGTAAACACATGGGCACACAATAGAAATACATCAGGACAACATGCAGATCATCATAACTAGGAGAACAAGGCCTTTCCTGAGAGCCACATCAGACTAACAGCATTCACATGAACATGGACACAGACAGGCCTATACTCTTCCTTGAGTCTGATTGACTGGGCTTGAAGTTTGGGAGTTGACACATGCATACACCTTCACTCTCATGATTCACAGGCAAGAGTCCCTCAGACCAGACCTTAAGGCAACATCCACAGATTCATGTCCAGACCTTCAGCCTTTTTTTGTCTGGTCTCCAGCTCTGACCTTGAGCCTTCGCAGCTTCTGGTTCCTTCCTTTCCAACTCACAAGCTAGTCCATTGTAAACTATATTACAAAACTACCAAATACCCCCAGACTGCATCACAGAGAAAATGGTTTTTAGTAAGTGCATAGGAGAAAGTGCAACACTCAGATGCAGGTCTTGACCAGAGAATTTTACTGAAGCACAGTTTACACATGACCAGCACATTTTGTCCACCCTCCTCCCCATTTTCTCACATTTGTTCCTTCATAGCCTAGATTTGGCCCTCTTTTTTTTTTTTATCATCTGTGATTCTCTTATCAAAAATTCCCAAGTACATTTAGGAAGATTTTTATATCTCAAAAATCCCTTATAATATTGTATTACAAGTTAATTTTGTCATGAGATATGTGATAATTTTGCTTTTCCTTCTTGTAACAACATTGTTTTGGCTGATTTTTTTCTGAGTTTGTGCTTGAGTGGTTCCCTTCCAACAACTGGCCCAATAATTTCAGTCACCCAAGTGACCTACAAATTGTCCTCTTTGATATTGTCTCCTTCTTAATCTGCTTTTAATGAGTTAAACATAAGTTCTTGTATAGAGAAGAATAAGAACTCTTGCATGTTGGAAAAACCACCCCAAGAGAACTGACTAGCTGGATTAAATGTGGCCTGTTTGTCAAATTCTTGTTTGTTCATATAGAAATCTCTCCCATGGAGGTCAAACTTATCCACAGCTTTTACTTTTGCTTCTGATAAACAGGCTGTCATGCTCTCTTCCTCAATCAAATATTGCAAAACCCAAGTCCCATGTTGCCTTCTTTCATATGGTCACAGAATTTAAACAACAGCATCAAAACTCAGTATAGCAATCCAACCAAAAATAATTGTTTTCTCTAAGGTACTCTCTGTCTTACCTGTTTAAAAAAAGTTTGTTCTATTACTTTGACCTGCCATTATGTTCCAGAAATATGGATCAAAATTATTATATTAATTTTTTTTAAATGACTGAGCTAAATGACCCTGCATCAATATGTAGTATCTTAGAACTGTTCAGTTTGGGTTTTTTTTATACATCAACTTCACTAAGGAAATATGTCTCGTCATATACACTTCATAAAAATTTTCCTGAATTTACAGAGGACAGAGGGAGATACTGTTATCAGTTTTAGCTTTTGGTTTTTGACATACTTTTAGTATTAGAAAATTATGGCAGAAAGGCACTGGAAACTTGCTGTTTATGGTTAACACCTCTCCCATGACCATCATTAAGTACTCTCAGCTACTGCTGACATGTGCAGGTAACGTAATGTGCAGCAGAAGGATGTCAAATGCAGCTTGAAAATCAGTGAGGTGAGTGTTTTTTAAAATGACTGTTCAGAAAGATTGCAATGAGAGGTAGTCCTTGAGAGTTTACTAATGAAAGATCTACAATAATTTTTGGAATTATCCTTGAAGTCTTAAATGTCCAGTGTTTAAATTTTCTTGATGGCTCTTTGCCTAAAATTTGTTTAAAAATTAAATTCCTTAACACAATCTGCTTATTCTTAAAATCCACTGATGTAATAAAACATACAATAGTATTTTATTTACCTGCACCAGTATTGATATGCTCCCTTGTATTTTTCATTGTGTGTTTTTATTTCTTTTTTTAATTACCTGGAAGAGGTTAATGTTCCAAAGTCACACAGGAGCCAATGGACAGAATTCATGGTATACTCCAAGTGATTCAATTACAGAGTAGGAGTTTACAGTCTCAGTGTATCTAAAACCACTTTTCTTAGAGCATATTTCCAATTTCTAGGCAAAAAGAAGTATCTTTACTTGGATGCATGAATCACGCTTAAGCTAAACTATCCATATGTATGTGAATATATCAGTATTTTGTTCCTAGATGATATTCTTGCAAAAGACAAGAACACTTCATGGGTTTTGAGTTGAAATTATAGTCAGGTTTAAGAAACAAAAAGCAAACAAACAATCAAACAAAAGAAACCCCAACCCTTTATTGAAGATACAGCTGATAATTAAAACATTTTTACCACTGTCTTAATCATGACCATTTAGCATTGGGTGAGGAGATGGTAGGAAAGAGGCACCCTCAGCCGATAACAAAAGTAAAAAGATTATGCAGATTTAATCATAGAACCAAGAATGAGATCATTCCTGTGCCTAAACCTGTTAGAAACTGTGGTATAAAAGGTGAAATACGTTCAGAATATTAAGAAGCCTTCACATTTGACAAAGGATGTGTGTTCACACAAACTTTGAGAAGATCCCTTAGGAGTTACAGTTTAAAAGTCTCACTAGGTGTTTGTTCTCAGGATGATGATTAGATTTTAATTAGCACAAGAGCAGCCAAACTCCCAGAGCCTCAATTACTTACTACCTTGGACAGTGGATGCTATTCATATCAAGAAGATATAACTGGAGAACTAAATCCACATTGAAACTAAAATTAGCATTTTCAAACGCAATAAGTAATCACCCTTATTTATAGCATTCCCGGAGTACCTAGATATCCTTTGTAAGCTTTTGTTAGACACAGAAACCTCCAAACCCCTATAATCAACACAAGTTTCTTTGCATATGCTGCCGGTTTGTGCAAACTTTTAAAGTGTTCACTGCTTACCTTTATAAACTGCAGTTTATAAAGTACAGCTGCTGTCTACATAGCTTAGATCCTAGAATACAAAGACTAAGAATATTTTTGATTATAACATGTATGTAGCATTCTATTTCTATAGATGTCTGTCTCTTTTTTGCAGAATTTCTCCAACAGTTAATGGATGTTTTCTAATCATTTAGGTGGATAGATAGACCTCTTATGGTCACCTAGTTCATTCCTTGTCTCAAAACAGTGAACTACAATAGGTTGTTTAAGATCACATCCTCTGAAAATCTCTAAGGACAGAAATTCCATAACCTCTCTAGGCAATCTAGTTTAGAGATTAAATACCATCATAACTGTTGTGGTTTAACCCCCACCAGCAATGAAATATCACACAGCCACTAGCTCACTTCCCCGCTGCTGGAATGGAGGAGTCAGAAGAATAAAAACTAGAAATCTCATGGGCTGATATAAAGACTGTTGAATATGTAACACAAAAGCAGTGCATGCAAACAAAGCAGAATGAGGAATTCATTCACCACTTCCCATGGGCAGGCAGCGTTCAGCCACCTCCAGGAGAGCAGGGCTCCATCAAGCATAATGCTTACTTGGGTAGATAAACTCCATAACTCCAAATCTCCCATCTCTCTTTTGAGGTGGTGGAAAGACACATGCACTTCTAGTGCATAACTCAGGATACAGTAGAAATTTTTTAGGCTAGAAAACATAGGCAAATGTAATTTCCTGATGAAAATCAAGGTAAAATGAATTATCAAGAATACATTGCCAAGAATGCTTTTGATTACCACATGAATATCAACTTTGGTTTTTTTAAAATGGAAATTGTCAGAATATAGAGACAGCGATAACATGTACTCAAGTTGTCATTTCTCCATGTCTCATGATATTTTTATAAAAATTATTTGCATCAATTTTTCTGGGGGCCCAACTTTTACTTATATGAAAAAAACTAGATTGGGATATGAAAGCATGAGTAACTGTTGTAAAAAGATATAAACAGGTTATTTTCAAAAATGGTTGTGTTCGATGTCATAAATATTTTTCAGTGCTTCATCATCAGCTAAAAGAATCTTTGGTTCTAGCAGTAATGATTTCAGGTATAATCCAGAGTTATATGGCTAGTTCTCACTCAGAAGAGAAAAATACCTCTGATGAATAACAAGTTATGTTCTCTTTTACAGCTTATTAGAGGATCTTTGGAGATCCTAGTATCCTAGCATACTGGTTCATTTTAGCTTACCAGAATTACTGCTACAAACATATTATAGGGAGTTTATAATAACTGTCTAAAGTATATATTATATGTCTGTATCCACACACTATATATATATATATATATGTAAAAATCAACAAATCCTAACCAGTAATCCAAAATAAGCTACTAGTTAATGGAGTGATAAGAAACACTTTCGTCAGACTTAAAGATAGAGGTGAGAAATTTTATTTGACACATGATGTATTTGGGTTTTTTCCATTTGATAGACAACAAGACCTTTTTAAAGTGAAAATTTATACAGTATTATGTATGTGTGTGTATAACACAGTGTAATTATCCAAATATTTTGGTTAAGGAGAAGGAAGCATCTTTAATTTAAGAAAAAGGATTTAAGAAACTTTGTTATCCCCAAATCAAGACAAAAAAAAATGTTATACTTGTGTAATTCAGAATTCAGAATAAAACTATAAGACACAAAGAGATCATACAATAATGATACATTTAGAATTCAAGTGTATATGTTGTACTAAAACTGCATTTTAAAGACAAATTAGGCTTTTTTAATGTTGTAATTCTGTGAAATGGATGACTGAAAAGGAGCTTGGCTGAATGTGACTGCAGATGAGAAAAAAAGCTCTGCATGTCAGGCAAGAAACTGAACAGGAGAATAACACCTGCAAAAGTACCAGTACCCATGCCAAAAGCCAAACAGAAGGGCTACACCAAAAGTTAAGGAACCTCATGCAGTGTAAGAGAGGAATTGAAGCTTCCCTGCAGTAAATGGTACAATATTATTTGTAGAGCAGACTATATCCTTCCAGCAGGATATTAACTAATTGCCTTGGATAGAAAATTCACTAGGACAGACACAACGAACAAGGCCTGTGGAGTCCTAACATTTTCTAGGGACAAAAGACGGCTAAGTTTTGATAGAATAAGCTTGAAGCTTTTCTCATTACTACTTAAATGATACGGAAGGGCCTTTTTCAACTTGAAAATCCTTAAAATGTTTCCAAAGTAAACTTACACTCTTTTAGAAGTTTTACAATTGAGAGTTAGATGTATGTGTGTGTAGATAGATGTGCATTGTGCATTAGCATCTGTTAGAAGTTAAATGCCAACCCACCACTCACTGACTTCTCCTCAGCAGGACAGAAGGATATAAGATGATGAGAAAGCTAGTGTGTTCAGTCAGCAAGGTTGCTTACCAGCTACTGTTGTAGACATAAGAGACTTGACTTGAGGAAAAATAATTTATTGCAAATTAAAATAAACCTATAAAATTTAAAACAGAAAGACAAAAATTAAACCACCTGTTGTTTCCGTTCTGCATGCTTAACTTCACTCCTTCGCTGAAGACACCTCTTGTGCAAGGGGATGGGAGTCTATGGGCAGTACACAGCAGTTTCCCTTTGCTGTTCCTTCCTTCTTGCATTTTTCCTCTATTCCAACATGATCCTCTACAGGTTGAAGGAAATATTTGTTCTACCATGGAGCATCTCCTCTTCCTCTTTCTCCTCTGACATTTGTGTTCCCTTTCATGTTTGTTTGTTGTTGTTGTTGTTGTTTTGTTTTGTTTTTTTCTTTTCTCTTTTGGGTTTGGGGGTGGAGGGACAGTGTTTGCTATTTTGTTGGTGTTGGGGCTTTTTTTTTAATCCTACTCTGCCCATGTGGCATTTTCTGTCCTTTCTAAAATATGTTTTCATGGGGTTGTCACACATTTTGTTGCAGGTTCAGCTGTGGCCAACAGTGAATTTGTTGCAGAACCAGCTGTGTCCAGCACAGGCCAGCCCTCCTTTCTCCCAGAGGCCACTCCTGCAGCCCACTGCCACTGCCACAACTTACCACCCTAACCCAATACACACACTCTGTATGAACTTGCTTTTCATCATTATCTTCCATAGAATCCTTAAAAGCGGTTCATGGATCATTAAGGGTCATTCTTTGCAGACAAGCAATGACTTCTCACATAGCTGTATTCTTGCTTTCCACTTACCTTTGCAAATTGTTATTTCAGTTTAATAAACTGTATGAATACATAGTTACACTGCTCAGGCTCAATGATGCCTGATGTAGAGGCATCTGATTCACCTCCAGCAAACACCAACTCAAAGTGAGGAGTTGTAAATCAGACTGACCCGAGATGATGCATCCATATAGATCAGTGCAACACTGGTTGAAGATGTAGATTGGGTTATGAACTTTAATCTTGTCACCTAACCACAGTAACACAACCTTATCACCATGTTCAGTGATAAAGATATATTTTTTTTATTATTATTTTGCTCTCACAGGTGTAGTTGTATGCTGATACAACACAATGTTTTCTTTACTTAAGTGTGACCTTGGACATTACTGTGTGGTACATCTTTGTGTAACATGAGGCCCTGAGCAACCTGGTCTAGTGGAAGGTGTCCCTGCCAATGGTGGAGTGGTTGGATCTTTAAAGTCGCTTACAACCCAAACCATTCTATGATTCTATGATGTTTTCAGATGATATTTGAGTTTCTGTAGGAATCCATGCAGATTTACCACTTACGCTACTTAGTAGCTCAAGCATCTTCAACTCTTGCCTGTACAATAAGAAAGATTTCAGTTAGTATTGTAAATATAGCACAATATGTTGTAGTTTTGCCTATTACAATAAAGTCTACATTAATGATAGTATGATCACATCAGGCACATACACAACCAATCCTCTCTTATTTGCTAGATGTTTGCTTTGCATTTCTAGGTGGGAATTAACACATATAAAGTTATGTAATCTGATGATTAATCTGAAAATGTCCAAAAAGTTCAACCCTAACTACTAAAAACTATCTCTCATTCTTTACTGTACTGATGCAGTTGAAATGAGCTTTAGTAAAAAAGAGAGAAAGCTGATGGCACTGATTCTTTCTGTGGGGGCTTTTGGAATCAATCCCCACCAGTACTGAACTAGGCCAAATCTATAGACATTGAGGACACATTTCACATGTCATTTTCCCAAATGCATTTAAAATTAGGTTAACAAGGGAGATAAGAGACTTGAATTTTCAAATTGCGTGACTCACTGTTGATGGATTGTATTAAATACTACTGTTTCATTTGTCATGTTAGCATATTTTTTTAATAGGTAAAAGCACTAAAAAGACCTAGACAACACCTTAAAGCATTTATATAAAACAGAATGAGTAAATTAAATACTTCAAGGTATGTCTTCAAACTTTTAGTGACTTGATATAGAAGCATATTACTAGAAAGAAAAATGGATGGATACTTTTAGTGAGGAAAGGAAAAAAATAACAAAATCAAACACAAAAGAACCTTCACATATGTAGTAGTTTGGGCTTTAGTTTTAACTAGGCCTCAAATTAGCAGGCTCAGAGAATCTACATAGATTAGGAGAGACAAGTATCACCTGACTTTCATACTAGATGATGCAAACTTGAGATATGAGTACAGAAGTAGGAGGTGTTCACTCAGTTCCATCATGGCTGAAGTACAAGCAAGACATGCAACTGCTGTCATGCTGGGGTAGGCCCTGTTGCTGCTGCTGCCGCTGCCACTACTTGCCTTTTGTTTGAATTTTCAGGAAAGTAGAAATATTTTGTTGTTATACTTTCTCTTTCTTGCTGCGTGTCTTTTAGGGTGCTTATAGGTCTGGAGTAATAGAGTCTGGTTTTGGTTGGAGGTAAAAGATTGTTGTTATATCTAACTTGTATAAGTGTGTGTTATATTGTAATTTCCTTTAATTTTCTCATTTCTGTATAAATATATATAGTTAGTTTAAGCATAAGCATAGTTTGAAGAGGTTTTTTTTTTTTTCCCTTTCCTCCCTTTTCTCAGCAGAGAGGGAGAGAAGCTTTGACTCTACTTGGGCAGTTGGCTTTTTGCCAGCTCAACCCAAGACAACATAACATTTGTATCTCCAGCATGGGAGTCATGGACAGGAAAAGTCTTAGAGTTTTCCAAATAATTGACAATGAAATCGCCCTGTTGTCCTTCAGTGAAATAGTGTCTCTGTTTTTGCAGAAAAGTATGTCTCATGAACTGTTATGTGGTTGATTTCAAATGTCATGACTTGTCACTTTTGGATTTTGGCAGAATATAGTCCATAAATGAGGCAGTGGAGTGAGCGTTATAAGCATTAAATAGATTAAGAGCATCTGGAGGTGGGTCTCCGGAGAAGCAATCCTGGATGAAGACAGAAATTATGTGATCCAGGCAAGAGGAGCATCCCTTTCTAGAGCTGTGTAAGAAAGAAGGTGTTAATAAAAATATTTGCAGATCTGGTTAAAGAAGTGCAAGGAGGACAGTGGAGATGGGAGAGAGACGAGCAAAGGAATAGTGGGTGCTGTCCTGAGACTATGGGAGCATGAAGATGCTACTGGATGTTTTGTGCTTCTTATGTATTCTTGTGAGCTTTAAAGACAAACTGGTTGCTGCATTTGACTCCTTTCTGTTCAAAAAGATAACAGATTGTTTGAGATTATTTTAGTAAACCTTTGTAGGATTTACTTTAAGCAATTAATCCCAATAATGTGGAATATAACAGGGAGGAAGTTATTTGTTTTCCTTCTAACAGATGAGTTCTGTTTCCAGTCAATTTAGTTTCAGAACTAAACCATAGTTTTGAACTAGGATGAATTTCATACATGTTAAGAAACTCTCTGGTTTCCTTTTGGGCTCATTGTCTGTTTGTTGTTGACAGAATTGTCTCTAGCAAAAAGCAAAATATTCAGTTACTTTGTTATTTGCTTCTTTGTGATTCTTAAAGATTCTGGAATTGCATTAGCTTGGAGATGCTGTATGGGTACATATGGTACATTATCAGGCTACAGCTGGTCACACAACAGTGTATGTTATAAAGTGATCTGTAACTCCAGTGGGTGTTGCACTTTGTCACCAGCTCAGAGAAGTTGACTTTTAAAAGAGATATCTCATAGCTTTTTTTTCACTGTAGACAACTAGAAGTTTCACATTTGCAAAAAGTAAATGATAAACACTTTCTTCAGTGAATCTGAACTGTTTGCCTAAATTAAAAATGTAATAAAATTTAAAAAATAAAAGATAGATAACAGAGATTAAAATATAATATATGTATTTTCACATACAGTCTACAGCTTTGTGTACAGACTTGGGACAATATTGTGTAGGGAAATAGAGAAATAGGAAGGATAATTCTGATTCTGCTTTGCATAGCTGAAGTCGATAACATTTTAGATTTAGTAAGTTTGACATAGTTGTAAATGCAAATGTAAAACATGTAAAAATTAATGAACTGATATAAGATCCAATAAAAATGAAAAAAAAAATCGGTCTGACTTCTGAAAGGCTTTAGAAATCTTTTACCACAGTCAATTTCTCAGTACTTGTATGCCCCTAAGCATCAGACAAACTACCATTTTTTCATTTAAAAAATAACTCTGTTTATTAATATCATGGTTCCTGATATACATCAAATCAATTCCTTATGTGTTGCAAGTATATTATTGTGTGCTGAAAAAGATATAAAATCCCACCTCTTAGACACTGGCCACTGGTTTTCATATTCTACAGCTGAAGGGTCTCTTGCCTAAGACTGCTAGCAGAGGTAGTTTACAAGCTACATTATGAAAGACAGATGAAAAGCTATGGGGAAAATACAGTCCCCACCTTTCCCATTCCCCTCACTGTGAAGCTGGCACTTCTCACTGCAGGAGTGGCCTTTATGGCATGGCTTCTAAGCACAAGGAAGCAGAAATTGATAATCAAGACAGATCCCTGCCAAGCAAGCAAGCAGTGTATGCAACCAGCACACCAGAAAATAATATGTGACCACAGAGTTTATAAAGAGTGAAATTTAACATAAATCTGACCCAAGGCACCACAGCAAAATTTAACTAGGCATTCAGATCCAAACTGTGCAAATAACATCTCTCTGGAGTTACAGGTGTGGAAATTGCATGCCACTTCTGCACTATGGGAAGTAATTGGATTATTATAGTATAGCTCTGTGCATATCAACTGTTATTTGTTTTATTCTTTTATTCAGACTGAGGTGAGTGTTATGGAAGATCTGCAGTTTGACAGAGGGAATTCACTGAAAACTATTTTCATTATCGTATGAGTTGAGTCATTGTACAATTAGTTCAAGATAGTCATACTTTGTGGAAATTTTCTCAAACAAATGAGCATTTTTGGACAGCAAGTTTATTTCAATTTAATTTTATTATTTATATCTATTTACTACATATATGAATAATCACATAATTAAGGCCTTACATGCCAACCCACACCATTCTATTAAATTACAGAATTATTGTCATTATCAGTCTGGTAGTATGCTTCAAATTTTACAAGAGAGATGGAGCATAATTATTCATAATAATTTCTCATATTAATTGGACATATACATAAGGAACTGGTTATAATCAGCAAAGAAAGCAGAAAAAAAGGTAGAAAATATTTCAGATTGCCTAAGAAATTCAGTTGTGATTGCACACTGGTTTGATGAATGAATAGAAAGTTCACTTGCTTAATTTATTAGTATGAATATTTCAATTCTTAAATGAAAACAAAATGGCCAAAATGTTGTCTAAGTGTAGCAGAAAAACACAATATGAGGAAGAAACCGTAATAGAAGGTCAGGTTTCATCCATTCTATGATAAATGTACTACTCTACTGTGGATATATTTTATTTGGAATATTCTTCTGGGGAAAAAAAAAAGAAAAAAAGGAAATTTGCCTTCTTATGTTCATTAGGCAGAGAACAGAATGTATTTCAACCCATCTTTTGTGTCTCCCTAGGACATATTCTAATCACTGAACTTTTCATTATATATATACATATATATGTGCATATCCTTTAGCTGGAAAAGATGAACTAGAAAATGCCTAGCAGGGAATATGTGCCAGAAAGAACATTTAGCTACTTATACCTTTACAGAGTCATCCCTTGAAAGAAAATACTCCTTGGTATAGAGAATTTTGCTGAGAGAAGGCAAGCAAATAAAAATTAAATAAACTGAGCATCTACAGAGAATATGGGGTACCAAAGCTGTTAGGTTGCCTAAGCAACCTAAACTGGATGATAATATCTTTTAAAGATTTACACTTTTTCCCTGCACAACCCATTTGACAGAATGAAGCAAATCCACACGAGGCCAAGGAATAATCAGGACTTCATACCACTGCTCTTCTGACCAGCCTCAGAGCCAGTGCTGGCCTGCATCTGAGCAGACACATTCCTGAAATAATTTTGCAGAAGCACCCTGTAGCATTAAGGTAAAGTACTGAGTGTGTAGCCTTTCGGGATGATACCTGATGTTCACCCTTGGATATCTTCTTGTGAACTGTAACTGCTCTCTTCCATTGATTATCTTGCAGGGCAGAGATGCAGTGCTAGGACTTCTGAGAACATATTTTCTGTAAAGACACTTTTTCTAGTGTTGCAAAGCATACAGGATGCTGTACCCTTTTGTGGCTGCTAATGAGAAATCTGAAATGAAGGGTGTAACTCTAATGAGTTTTTAATAAAAAAAACAAACAAACCAACCAAACAAACAAAAAAGTCAATCCAAAGCCAAAAATCTTAAACAATTGACAGTATTAGAGAATGAAGCTTTTAAGGAAGAACAGGTCTTTCTGATGAGTTTATCAGCTGGCCAAGATAATTCCTTAAAAACTATTAATCAAAACATACCAAGAAGTGCTAGAATTCTTGAGACAATGTCTGTACAGGGAACAAGGAAGCTGCCTCAATAGTAAATATATCTTCCTGGTTTAGTAAGTTATTTTATATTCTGTCTGGAAGGTAGTCAGTGGTGAAACTGTCACTAAGTCTTGTAATGTATTACCCTAAAAATGCTACTTTATGTTGTACATTAAAAAGGCAGACCCAAGCTACGCTGTGGATTTTTAATGCTATACAGGCTTATAATTAAGTGCCAAGAAATTTCTCACTCATAGGAACCAGATAAATCAGGATAATAATGATAATCAGGGAAAATATAATGAAAATAAAAACTGAATTCAGAGGACATCTGAGCAACACAAAACTCATAAATAATGCTTGACAATGGCAGAGAAAGTTTCTATCAAGTTCCTAATGGCTATGATGGATGCTAAAGTGAGCACAACTCTCTTTTACAATGAAAGAGGAACATCAATCTCTAAAGTAACACATAAATAAAATTTAGATTCCTGAATGGTTGGTCACAGTCCTAAGCACACCGGTAAAGCAGCTGTCTACTCTTTACTAATCAGGGTGTACTCTAAAGTTTCATAAAGGACAGTTATTTGTAGATCTCAGTTATGACAGAGTTAAGCAATGAAGCATATCTCTGGATCCAGA
Organism: Sakesphorus luctuosus; assembly: GCA_013396695.1. Lineage (NCBI taxonomy): Eukaryota > Metazoa > Chordata > Aves > Passeriformes > Thamnophilidae > Sakesphorus > Sakesphorus luctuosus. Next base: position 40,377 of record VWZD01008786.1, read on the forward strand.
GACCCAGACAGTCTTCTCTCCTTGTTATCAAAGAGGCTTGATATAGTGATCATACACAAAATGTTTTGAATGCTCACCTGAGGGATTAATCTCAAAGCAGAACATATCAATGAACAATACTTTATTTTAAAGCTTAAAAAAAAAGAAAAAAAAACAAAAAGAAAATTAATAAAAAAACCAGACCAACATTTCTGGCCTCTTTAAAATAACCTACAGAAAATATTCTCTCAGACCAAGAGATGACAAACTTTTCTAAACTGCTAAAGAGGATATTTTGAGAGGGGGGTTTTGTTTGTGGGGGTTTTTTTGTTTGTTGGTTTGGTTTGGTTTGGTTTTTGTTTTTTTTCTGTTAAAACTATGTCACTGTGAATGAAAGGAGGAAACATGAGATGGAATGACTAACACTTGCCTTTGTCCTCTCATTGGCATTCTGTATGTTTTAATTTTCTTTGAGTTTTGGTTTAAATAATATTGAATTCCCCTTCCTACAGCACCTAAACAAAATTACCTACACTAGCTTCCATTCCACTCTGCTTATACCACTTTCTGGTAAGAAAAAAGACATGGATTTAAATTTATTCAAATGGAAAAGGGATATGGATTACCATTCTTGAAATAACTGCATTATTGACTGGCCTATTTTATAAAGAAAGGCATCTTTATTCAACATCTGTTGTTTTAAAACAACTTGGTTAAAAACAAAAGAAAACAAAACAAAAAACAAACAAACAAACAAAAAAACAAGGAACTATTTTCAAGCAAATGATGAGTTGAGCATTGTTTGGAAAACTTGTCTGGGACAGCTATTCAGGAAAAAATAAATTTAAGACCCTCCATCTATAGTTAAGTAGGTAACTGTTGGTAACTATCTAATTAGAAGCATTGTGGTGCCGTTTGGAGGTGCTGAGAGACCTTTAATGCTGAACAAACCCACTAAAAGGGTCAGACACTGAGGCATTCATTGCTAAAATTTTCTTACCATTAAAGCTGAAAAAAAAAAAAATCTAGGTTAAATCTAGTTCCAAAATGAGTGCAAATGGAAATTTTGGAAGACAAGTTCGCAATAGGTGGCAAAGAAAGATTGCTTTGAATCTCAAAGAGCTGAATACAGTTCATTGTTATCAAATACAACCAAATTTTAAATAACAAGAAAATAGCAATAAGAATGTGGCAATTCAGGGTTTCTACTAACCAAAAAGCTTTCAATTTACTGCTTAGCTAAGTAGGTCAATAAAGTAACCACACTTTATACCTGAAGGTGTAAATTCTACTTTGAATTTTCTACAATGCCACTGGCATTAATCAGGTGCATGGTTACAATCATTAGAGAAGACAAATTAAACAGTACTTTAAATGGAAGATAAATATATAATTTCTATATTGTACCTCTCTTGCTATGGCTTTTACACCTAGATGTATCTGAGCCTGCCTTTCAGTAAAAATTGATACCACTTCTATGGGTATATGGATCCATTATCAGTTTTAAAAATATTTTTATAGCAGTGACTCAAAATCATTAGGCTTTACTTTCTCTTGGATATCTAATATTGTTGGTGGTCTAGAGAGCTGATTTGCGTTTGAGTCTTTCTAGGTTTGAAGACTGACATGAATATGCAGGATTTTCCAGTGCTAGAAATGTATGTGCCAACAGAGAGAACTTGCTCTTGTTACTAAATGTCAAGAAATAAGGATGCTTATTCTCTGAAGACTAGCAAGGGTTTTAATTAACCTCTCTCTTAAAATAGCCCCAAAAACCCTTTGAAGTAAATTACTATGATGTGAATGGTAATCACAGGGTTGGGATTCTGTGCTCTCTACATATACTGCAATCATAATCCTGTAAGATCTTCAGATGTGTATTAATCATAACAATGCAGTCTGAGGAACTAGAGGAAGTCTCCAGCAGCCAAGGAATAAGTAATGTCATGAAGCGCTTATATGGGCAATCTAGAAAATATAAAAAACCTGATCTGAGAAGGACTTTTTAAAATTTCTCCCATTGATGAAGAAAGAGGAATATTGTCTGTGTTGCACCTTACTAAGAATGGTGGTCTCACTTTTAAGACTGTCATCAGTTTCTGCTTAGAAGCAAGAATTCATCAGTAGTTACTATAAATTAAATGCCAGCAAAATCATATGTGAAATGCTGACTCTATTTCACCCAAAATGTTTTAATTCTCTGACATGCTTCCTATCATTGATTGAATATGATGCCTGCAAATAAGTGTGGTATCCATGTAGTTTGCAAACATGGAACTGTTGAATTCCTCTTCTACAGTTTTTGGGGTTTTTTTTGTTTGCTTGTTTTTTGGTTGTTTGTTTGTTTTTTCTTTCCCTGAAGAAAAGCCTGGAATTACACAGACAACAAAATATGCTTCAACAGCATGCTTTTGAAGTCCATACATTATGTGCCATCAGAAGAGTGTTACTGAACAAAAGTCCTCCTGATGGTTATTTGGCCTCCTCCAGCTGTACCTCTCCTAAGGACAGAATTTCTTGGCCATTCTTTACCACTGCAAGCTGACAGACTGTTCTAAAAGCAGCTTAGACAGAACAGAAAAAATAAATTCTGGGATTGTTGAATAGATTTTGAACAAAACTGACTGCCAGTTTCTCTCTGCTGTGTTGTGCCTTAAAAATGTCAAGAATTTGGAAGAAGAAAAGTGAAATGGAAAACATTACCAACCTACTTAAAGACCAGCTTAGGTTCTGTTAATCCCTCTTCAAAGTGACAGTTTTTTCCAATTACTGATTTAGTGTAGATTAAACAGCTGAAATCAGAGAAAGAATGGGATCTGTAGGCCTTACCATTAACTTCCCTAATGAAACAAGTTTTCTGTGGCAGAAGTAACATGGGTTTTTAACAGCTCAGGATTCTAGAGTGAAGCTGATGTGGCAATAGGCCAATCATATTCTGTCCTTAAGGTTAGTCATAACAACTGAAACGGAACATAAATCTTAGATGGTCAGGGGTTTCTTACATTTGTCTTTATTGTTGAATATAATTTGCTGATGTAACTGAAAAAACATCTTTATATAACAATAGAAGTATGGTGGTGTCCTAAGCTGCAATCTCCAACACAGTTAAATCATAGGACACAAGAAATGTTACAAAAATGTCATGGTTCAGCAATATGTGAAGCAGCAGCTTGGAGTCTAAACCATGCAAGTTCCTGTGTAGCTGTCTCACTGTGACCTGCCTTGTGCTCAGTGTCTGACTGAGTATGAAGAAATCTTAATGCTAATAACCAATTTTTCCTTTGCTTTCCATTCACGGTTGAATTCTACTGTTTTCTCTAGGGCAGAAGAAACCTTTTTCTTTTCCCAGAACACAGGAATACATAAAATATTAATTCAGTGCCTGACTTCCCTGCTCATCTGAAGTGTATATGAGTCCACTGCAGTTAGAAAGGTATATAGTCCAGCAGCCTGAAACTGCAGTGCTTTCCCAGGGACCATCAGGAACACAGCATGTTTTTATAATGTACATTAGAAAGGTGAATCCTCAGATCTACACTTCATTTCACTTTCATTCCTCAAATCTGGAAACACAGTTCTGTGGTTATGCTTTTCACTTGAATAAGACCAGCAAATAATTGAATGAGCTAAATAATAAAATCTCTGTATTTTACACTACTTCTGAACACTAACTACTGATAGCGCTAATTTTCCTGTGGCAGCATTAGCTAATTATTAATAATGATAATGATGATTATTATAATTTTAATATTAATAATGATAAAAAATGTAAATGCTTACAAGTCTACCTCTAAAAGTAGGCCATAGTTTCAGTACCTCCTGATATTCCTTGAAGAGAGATAGACTGGACATTTATTTTCAGATCTTTACAATGATCGTTTTCTCTCTCTCCTTAAAGTTCAAGAAATAAGGAACACTGGTAAATAACTGTCTTACCACCTATCACACTGACACAAATAAAGTCTATTGTGATCCTGTCTTTCCTTCAAATCAGAGAGAATAATACAACTAGTTTTTTCTTTTCTTTCTTTTTTTTCCTAATACTACAATCAATCCATCTCTGAGAAAATGTTCTGAATTGTAATTGTCACTTGTAACTTAATCTTTGCATAGCTAATGACCAGGGTTTGTAAATCTTTTCTGCCCTCAGGAAGAATCACATGCTCCCCAGTCTTGCTGCTAATCTCCTGGTCTATGCCTCTGCATGCAAGCTCATGAGCTGTACTTAAACACGCAGTATAAGTCAGCTACTCATCTTGATATATTCCATTTGGGTAGGAACTTCATTATCCACTGAAGAAACCAAATTGCAAATCACAAGAGAATGCAGTTTCGAGTTCGGTTCACAGGTGAGCTGATAGAGCTTGCAGGTCATGAAGTGTAACACAAAAATTATCTTGGTGTTGTTAGGAAATGCTGAACAAAGAAACACTATTCTAGTGTCATACCTAGTTTTTCATAGGGTAACAGAATATTAAGTTAAATTAAAGCACTTGTGTCAGACTCAGTACATCCTCCATTCTTGTTCCCCTTAGCCTCTGCCATCCCTGCCTTCCTAACCCTGCCCCCAGGTTGGACACTGTGATAGATAGGTGATCAGTATAAAATTTCCTTGTTAAATTGAGTTGGTAATTAAATAGAATTTAATGAAAGATATTATTTTATTAAAATAGGGAAGTAGAGTTTACAATGTTATTGTGACTGTGCTCGCCGCTTAAGGAACTTGCAAGGCTCGAACCACAAGATAAACTGTTTTTAGCATACTGTGTAATGCTTGGTATAGGCATATAATAAATGTGAACTGCGCATGAGCCTGAAGACCACCCTAAGACCACTCTGTGACCAATCAAAGGAAAGGAACCCCCCAACAACAGAGCCAAACCTACGCATAGAGACCGATAAAGTGAACATCACGAGCCATCACGAGCTCGATGAGGTAGAAATCCAGAGCCATCACCAGCCAAAGCTGGGAGGGACTAACTGAAAATAGAGACTAAGAAATCATCAGTAATGGAAAAACCTAAGCTGAAAAGAAGAACCATCATAGTCTATAAAAACCAAGCCTATAAGTTGTACCCTTTGTGAGCTAGCTGGGAGCACTAGGCCCCCACGCTGGTCACCCAAGGCATTTCCTAGGATGTGCTATTTGCTTATTTGTCTAAGTGGTTGATGCAGTGAATTATTTGTCTATTGTTGCTGTAATAAATTACTAAAAATTAAGTTTTGAGTGTTGGTGTCAGAGGAGACCAGAACGAGAGAGAATTGCAGGCGCCGGGCAGATGAGGACACTGAGGCCCGAGATCCCGGGCAGCACGTGCAGCGACAGGATCGGGACCATGAGACCTCCCGCGTGGATGCTGTGCCCTTAAAAGATGGCTACGATCCAAGTTTCTTCTTCCCACAATACCCCTGGAATTCCCCCACCGACCTCATTCTCCCTATTGGTCCCCTTGCCGCTCCTCCCTCCCCTCCTCCCCTTCGTTTGCATGCACCCAATGGAGTGCGTGACTCCTCCCCGTCTCCTCCCCATCTCCGCCCCTCTTCCCCGCCCTCATCCGGGAACTTTGTGCGCGCCCCCTTATAAGCAAGCGCGGTCTATTAAACTGGGCTTTTTCCTCGTGGACTCCCGCCTGGTCTGCGTCTGTTCCGGCTGGAGGGGTCACGCCGGGCCAGGAGCGGGAAGAGCCGACCCTAGCTTCCAAGGGGCACGATTCTAGGAAGCGCCGCCGGCGGCGGCTCGCCGCTTTCCTAGCCTTGCTCCTGGGAGCCTGAAAACCCCTCCACTATATTAGTGGGATTATTCATCCACTGAGTTGTTGGCCTCAATAATTTGGTCACTTTACCTATAACAGACACTGTCCAATCCCCTCCAAATCCCGCCCCTATCAGGACCCTTATAACCAGACCCCAGCTGGAAATAAAACGCTTTTTATATGTTCTCCACCAAACCTGTGTAGCGGGAAAAACTGTGGGGTTATTCGAATGTTGGTTTATCGGCCTCTTCTAGGCTAGGATGACCGGAGTCAGGACATTATCTTCTCAGAAGTATCGTCAAAACTGCTCCAGTTTATTGTTTACAGTACATTCACACTTAACAATAGTACAGGAATACAATTGGCCAGTAGCTAGGGTGGGTATCTAACTCTATACTTCTGGATTGGTGTCTTTCTCAAAACTATGCCCTCTTATCCGTTACTAATAGAAACTGCCAAATGCCTCTTACTGTTTACTGCTCTTCTTGCTACTGTTTTAAAACACAGGGGCACCGTTTTCCCTTTCTCCCTGGCCTGGGCTGTGCATATAGGCTTCTAGTAACACATTACGGCTTGTGTTACTGAAATATTCTTCTACAAACCTGTGTGTGAGTTATCTCAGGGAGTGTGTCCCCAACTCAGTCCTGAGAGATGGCACCTGAACAGGAGCTTGGACCATGGTTTCTTCAGTGAAGGACACTTTCCAGATTCCACAGGCTCAGACTACAGAGCAAGGCTGGCTCCGCATACTCACGGGACCCCTCTGATCAAGTGGCAAGTGGCAAAAAGAATAGACAACGGCTCAGGTGGGTCCACTGTCAGAGGCAAAACCTTATCCTCTGTCTACCTCAAAATTTTGGAAATGGGTTCTCATTTCTCTAAAAAAGAGCCAGAAGGCTACAGCAGGCTTAAAAACATCATCCTGAGCTGTGGTCACCCCTTGAAAAAGTCTCATTAAAAACGCTAGCTAAGTGGATTGCAAATACCAGCTATCCTGGCCCATGAAAAATTACTCTCTCTGACTGGAACAAACTTCGCTTTAAACTCTGGCGGTCATCTCAGGCTGGCAAAAGGCAAGCTGCTGAAGCCACCTTAGCTTGGAGAGCTATTTTAACAGTCTTGCATGAAGAACAAAAGCAAGGGAAAGATACTAGACACGGTTGCCGCTCAGAATCGCCCTTGGGAGAGAGAAAAGGGAGAGAAAACACCCCTTCTCCATCACCCCACGTGGCTCGAGCTGGCACAAGCTTCCAGGAGGGTTTGTCCTGCCGAAAACCACAAAGCCAAAATGGCTACCATTCCCACCAAAATGACTTCCCACCACCATGTCACGTGGCGCACCGAAGCCATGGTATCGGTGGTGACTCTCAAGAAGGCGCTGCACGTCCATTCTTGCTGGAACCCCCTGATCCCAGGAAACCAAAGCAGCGTTGCGTCCCCTGGCCCTTCCACCGTCCCCGTGGCGTCGTGGCAGAGCTGAGCCGGGAAATGTCAGACTCAGCACATCTTCCATGCTCCTTCCCCTTAGCCTCTGCCATCCCTGCCTTCCTAACCTTGCCCCCAGATGTGCTGTCCAATCCCCTCCAAATCCCACCCCTATCGGGACCCTTATAACCCGACCCCAGATGGAAATAAAACGCTTTCGATATGTTCTCCCAAACTGTGTGTATGTGAGTTATCTTGGGAGCGTGTCCATATCCTGGTCCCGAGACACTTGTTTCTTGCCCTTGACAGTCGAGAACTTTTGCCCTGCCACCAGCTGGTCACAAGCTGATGTCCTGGTACATAAAGATGGAGTGCTTTTAATGTTGTGCAATTTTGAATCTTACAAAAATTAATCCTATTTTATACTTACATTGGAAACTCTGCAATATATTATGTGTGAGTTCCTTGGGTTCATTATCCCTTACAAGAGTAACAAGGTGGTCTTAAAAGTGTTGGTTTTAAACATCTGACTAACATCCATTATCTATGTTAAGGAAATAAGTATCCTAGAACACCTGGCATACATTTTTTGTTGTTGTTTTTGGTTTGGGGTTTTTTGCCATTTCCTGGTCTGAATTCTCCTAAATTCTTAATCTCTAATGACAGAGAATATACAGTAATGATTAGATCAAAACTGAAAACAGTATACAGGGCATATCTTCATTCTCCAATCTATAATGATGCCTAAATCTTTTCCACAGGTCCTCTCTATACGAAGTTTTTCTCACAGCACATTCTTCGCAGAAAGTATTGTACCAATGTAAAAGCAATGTGTTTAGACCTCGAGTTTTCCACTTGTAATTAGAAATGTATGAAAGTATTCATTTTCTTGTTGTGATTATTGATATATAGAAATGATAGTCTTAATGAATACAGATTTACATTATTCTCTCCTATTACTACTTGAAGTTTGGAATAAAATGTTGGGGGGGGGGAATGAAAGAAACTTGAGATTATGGCTATTTCATGCATCGTGATTCTGTTGATTTTAGCTTAAAAATGTTGCCTGCTGGTCTGGACAAGGGACTAAGTTTCAAAAGTGGCCAGCTGGCTGAATATCTTAAGAGACTAAATCCCATTGACATAAGTGTTTTCTTTCTGAAGTAGAGACTAGCAGACTGTTATGATAACAGATAAAAAGACTCTGAAATATTTTAAAATGGAAAAAAATATTCCAGCTGGACTGAGAGTCAAAGGCATTTTTCCCTTCCATCCCCTTCCCTCCCTGTATGAAACTTGAGTAGTCTGACTTTTTGTGGGGACTCCAGGGGTTTGAAGTAACAGTATTTATTACTAGAAGCAGTGGGAAAGGTACAAGGTTGCAAAGCTTCTGGACTGCCTGTCATGTCACTTCGTTGACTGAAGGTTTCAGGCTAACAGAATCTGTACTAGAATAGATCCTATTATATTGGTAGTACCTGCAGGCTTTGATAAAGCATCTTGGAGTCCACTCACATTTATGGAGGAAACAAAAAAGTCATTTCCACACAGAAATTACAAGGGAAGTATAAAATGAGAAAGTTGTGGGAAAAAAAATAAAAATAAGAAAGCAGATCCAGTAATCTATCTTACCTGCTTCATGTGTTAATAGCACATAGCATCAATTTATCTTTTTGTTTGGGATTGGTTTATTCTCTTCCATGATTATCAAAATGAATTAATCAGAGGGGTAACATGGGCTACTAAGTTACAGAGACTCTTGTGTGAACTCTCCACATACATCTGAATCATCCCAGCTCTCTGGTGGTTGTAGTGCTTTGTATATGATAAACAATTTGATGCTAACTGGGACCTACTTTGTCTGATAAATTAGATGTATTTAATATGCTTGCCTAAGGGAATAAATAAAAGAGATTGTGGTCTCAGTATTTTCAAAACCAATTCCCAGTTCTCAAAACTCTGATAGAACAATTTTCTCCAGTTTTTCTGGCAGCTGAATATTTTTTATCATGGCTCTAGTTGCAGAGATCTTGATGGGAACAAGAAAGCCCAAATTTATATGCCAGCAATCATGTGAAGGTGTAATCTTCTTGGAAGAAAAACAGATGAACAATAAGCATTTGAATCTAGTCTACCTGATTTTTTTCCTGATAAATACCTTGTTGGCATGCACAAATGCTGGGCAAAGAAAGAAAGAACAAAAGAAAACTAAAATAACCAGAATTTACTCTCAAAGGTCTCACAGCTCCATCAATATGCATGCCCAGCTCAGCATATATCAGAGCGGTTGCCAGCACTGGTAGCATTCCTAAGGAGGTAGGCCAAGGAAGAGCCATTTTGACCAAGGCTACTTAACAGCTTCCATTACAATCTCTCTAGAAATGGAAAAGTATCCTGAAGTCCACTGCAGTGTAGCAGATCTCTCACTCAATCTGGGCTTGCATTTTTGCACTGAAATTTAGTTCTGTAGATTTAAGTCTATATGTTGTTATTTTAGGCCCTTAGAATTGTTAAGGAATTCAGAGAGAGTTATCTTTTTTCTCCATAAGTTTGGTGATTTTTCATTAGAGAAAATGACTGAAATTAAAGATCTGTGGCAAGGAAACTGGAAAATATTTCCTAAATTTTCTTAAAGACAATCCCACCTCCTACCTCTTTTTAAAATAAAATATTTCTGTTCTATCGTTTGGGGTTTTTCCCCATGCTTTCCTTTTATTTTTATTTTTTCTTGGAAGGAAAAATTAGAAGTAGAAATTACAATGAGTATATTAATTGTTTCTAACAATGTCTAATGGCTGGGTGGAGGCTTGCTAGATAACTGAAAAGTTATTTCTTCAAGAAATGTAGCTAAAAGCAGCAGAATGTTTTTAAGTTTCAAGACTTCATAATTCAGTGGGTTAGTGAGCCTTAAATGGTCTGTGGATTGTATACAACCCCTTATCAGTATTTCACTTTATTACAGCAATTCTTCTCTTTCAGAAATTACTATTATTCAATACCAGTCTAGTGTTCTTCCAGTACAAGTTATGCTATAATAACTTCTACCAGTAGTTGTAAATCACTGAAAGAATAATTATGGACTACATTTTGCTATGTTTCTTGCTGTAAAGGCTGTTTTGTAATTTTTTATTGCTCCATATTCAATGGGGTTTTCCATAAGTATAATTTTGTCCTTTTTTTTTCCTTTGTTTTTCTTTTTTTTTTGTAGGCCATGAGACCAAAAATAATTAAACCCCAGAATTCTTTCATTGTCCTCCAAGAGTCTGTCTGAAATCACTTGGAGAAAGTTCAGTGACTCAAGTATTGCCAGACAAGTTCAAAACAAAAATGAAAACAGATTTTCTAGATAAAATCTGAAATTGTATTCCTGAAAGGTTTTTTCCAGTAGTTTCAGTCCATCCTTTACTCTCATTCAAAGATTATTACTGATATATCAACAGATTGTAAAGTGACAGTCTCCTGGTAAATGTAAAACTATTCTGTACAATACTGACCTTTCAGAATTATCTGCAGGTAGGTTTTCTCCAAAGCAGACCTCATAAATTACCAAAATACTTAGTGGAAAACAACTTTGTTGCGCTATTTTGAAGAGATGGGGATGAATGTATTATCATGACATGAACATATCAAATATTTGACTTAGCATGCCCTTTATCTCAGGCAATGTGACATGTACCCTGTCAAACAGTAGGAGGCTAGAACAAAAAGCATCTTTAGATGGAAACATTTCTCAGAGCTACTTCAACATCCACAGTTTTGTGGCCTGAGCCTTGTATATTTTCACCAGCCAGATACAACTGACACAGGACTTCAGCTAGGAGAAAGTCAGTAGGCAGTAATACCATGCTCAAAACATACAATATTGAGGCCCTGAACTGAGAAGGAATAAAAAAGGTGAAATAGTCATGTCTAAACTGTGACATGTCTGCCTAAGATGCTAGTACCCCAGTTCTCCTGTCTTTCACACTGATACGAAATATAACTGATTGCACTGGAATAGCAAAACAGTGAAAATCATGCCATAGAATCATAGAATCACAGAATGGTTTGGGTTGAAAGTGACTTTAAATACCACCTAGTTCCAACCTCCCACACCATGGGCAGGGACACTTTCACCTTGACCAGGCTGCTCAAAGCTCTATCCAGCCTGGCCTTGAACACTTCCAGGGTTGGGGTGTAGGCATATCTTCACTGGGAGTTATAGGCGGTAGCAGGTAACCACAGCAGCAAAACATATTTGAGTTGCTTATACTGAATAATGCTGCATGCCTTTCTACCTGATGTATATAACACAATGTTACACATTGTATGTTGCTTGCTTTTGGATGACATTAAGCAGATTTTCACTTGGAACTTCTTCCAGTGTGTAGAGAGGAATTTAATTAACCTTCTGAATGCATGGGGATAATTGTGAAAAATCAATAAATAATTGTGAGAAGAAATGAGAGTGCAATCATTAACAGCATGACTAGTATGGTTGGAGCATACAGCCTGTTTTCAAGAAAACATGTCTAAAAGTTTGAATTCACTGGAAACTTTGATTTTCAAAAAGAAACACAAACCCAAAAGTCTGCAAGGGAAAAATAAGATCTAGGAATTCAAGTCTGAACACCTGTTTCTATAAAGTATTCAAACTGTTTAAATAAAGTTACTGACCCTTTACTGGAAAAGTCAAACATGACCTTTAACTGCCCTATCAAGATGTCTTACACTCATCATATCAACTGAATTTTGTGATAAACTTCTTTTGTCTGAAGACTGCTTTATTCTGTTTAAAAATCTGTGCTTTTAAACAATCTGCATTATTTTTTCTAGCAGCTCCAGAAGATTTAGAAAAAGATGCAGAAAAAGATTATATTCACTCGATGCATTCATTTTTTTTTATGTGACAGAGAGACATTTATTTAAAGAGCATGGCCTGGCCACTTAAAGTCTCACAGTTAGACCTTGAGGTTTATGAGCCAAAGAGAACAATTAACAACTCAATTGCTTATAATAAATTAGCAATAAATTGAATTGTTATAATCTGCATTTATATTATAGTCAATATTTCCAACTAAAGTTCAGCAATATTTACAGTAGACTCCTTTAGGCCATAAGCACTACTCAACTCTTACATGCCAAACAGGTAATGTGAGAAAAAAAAATACTATAATAAAATAGAATTAATAAAAATACAAAATTTCAAGGTACCAGGTGTAATAGGCCAGTACTGCATATGATGAAATGCATTATCTGTGCCCTTGGAAAATATCACAGCTATGCAAGACATTAATAACCTCATGCATGCTTCCTTATGATATACAATGCATCAAATAAATCAAAATGATTTTTCTGTGATAAAGACAGCTATATTATACCTAGAGGTAGTCAATTAAGCAATAAGACATGACACTGGGTATATTGCACTAATTCATCTTGCACTCAGTCAGGAAAGGTGTTATTTCTCTCAAGCTTTCCCCCACCCATTCCCAGGACTGTAAAAGGAAAATGAAATTATTAAGTATCTCACAGGATTAAGTCCCCTGTAATTTGCATTTTGGTCTGATACATTCTTAGACAATTTTTCCAGATATTTGGATACCAGTTTCCATTCAGTGCCCGGTTTTGAGTGCAAAATTATGAATTGTCTTCAAAGCACTAATCACTTTTCTTTTTCTTTGACTTGAGGTAAAACTATAGATTTCATAAGTATGAATCAAACTAAAAACATGAGATACATATGCTTGACTGTTTATCAATCTTATAGTTTCAAAGGAAGGGAGTGAAAATACATAAAAACATGGTATGTATGTATGAGACTGCTTACCTTTTTCTAAAAAGTCTATTTTTTCTGATTTTTATTGATACTTGAGTATATACATTGTATGACTGCTGATATGAGTGGTTTACTCTGCCTTGAAGTTGGGTGAAAGTGGATCAGATCTAAATTTACTAGAAAGGCCTGTTTCAATATCTAAAGGGCTAGAAAAGACTATGGGAATTTGTCTGCAGGAAGAGATGTACTAGTGGACTGGCCAAAGGGTAGCTGCACAGCTATCCCTTCATAATTTACTAATACTATGCCTAAATTGATTGTGACTTTCTTTTCTCTCTCTTTCCTCACTGTAAATGGCAAGTCCACCTGTTTCTGAATGGAGATAGGTCTCAAGTCCCTTTAAGTCCTATGTTGTGTGATTCTGCACCTGCTAACCAAGCTGAATCTCACATACCTGAGCTCCCTGGCCACAGCATGAATGCTGGTGGAAAAACCTTGTGGATAGAAAGAAGTTTTCCCCAAATCCCTAAATGCTATATATCTATTCAAGCATCCTCAAAAGCTCCATTTCCTTCTCACTATTGGTAATCTTCTCTATAAATAGTGTAACAAATCAGACTGGAGAAATTTTATGGCAGTGACCAGAACACTACAGAAAATATTTCTTGGTATTGTATTAGATATATATTAAATAAAGCATTCTCGTTGTCAGGCTAAGGAACACTAACAGGTAGTTAACCACAGAGAAGATACAGAAGTAGGAAGGAATCCATATTTAGAAAAATTACTATATATTTACTTTAAAGAGTGCATTTCTGTGCTATTAAATATCTAAAGGAAGATCACTATGAGTTAAAAAGTAAACATGACACCTGTGGGTAGTATAAGAACACGTATTTTTACAACGTCTTTTGAAAGGAGACAACCAAAATGTGATATGCATCTCATAGTCCAAGCCCAGAGAAGACTGCCAATTCAACTTCTGTAAAAAAAAAAGGTATTTACTACATGATGAATTAAAATAATTACATACATATGGGATCCCTTAGACAATCGTTATGAAGTACATGTGAATACAGGAATTGGGTTCCCATGTACAGGAATGTTTTGCCTATGTTTATATTTTCTTAAGAGAGTTTAGCAATTTAAAGAACCTTATGTAATCATTCCAATTTTCACTTCTCTTCACTGCATAGATTAAATGTATTGTAAAGAAGTGTTAGATTATATCCCCCAAAGATATCAAAAAAAAAGTCTTGTCATCAATATCCCATAAATATTTTCAGGCCCTCCTGGGTTACACAAAAATTCTGGTATCCACTTCCTCTTTTCTCTTAATATGACTTTTTGGCATTTTGCCTTCTTTAAAGATACTGAACTGCTAGTGATTAATGGCTCAAACATTTGGCCACCTGCAGAGACCGCCCAGGTGCTCTAAGAGGATTGGACTATTGGTGCTAAAAGCTCTATCAGCTTTGCTGACAATGTGCAGCGTGGCCACCCAGGGCAGGTGCTAAAGGCACATCTGACACCTCAGGCTACAACCTGGTGTTAAACAAAATAAGGAAAGAGGTAAATCTGGCAAGATGGGGTAGAGCTTTTTTTCCTCACAAAGATGAGTCATCTGTGATAGCTCCCCAGAACATTCACACCCAACCTGAAGGCATTCATCTTTGGTTGATGAGCCATAATGGAGTAAGCTGCATTGTCTTAAGAGACAGCTGCAACATCCTAGAAGGTGTCAAAAAACTCCTGGAGTATCAGGTGGCTCACAGTATTACATCATCCAGCATAAAACTCCTCTCCCCAGGGGAGGTACTAGAGGCATTCCCATCTGAACTTGAGCGTGTGCTACTCTGAGTTTCAGAGCTTTCCTCAGCCACCCAGGGCTTTCACCACCACCTTAATGGTTCTAGACTGCAACCACCACTTTGACAGAACTACAATCACCACTTCAACCATCAGAGTTGCAACAATCAGTCTCCTTGCTGGACCCAATGTGTGCCTTGTGGGTCCTTCCAGTCACCTGGGGGGTCCACAGCCCTGCTCCAATTGCCTACACCAGCACCGCAGCCTCACTCCAGCAGATGTCTGCTGATGTCAAATCCCAGCTATTGGCTTTTTCCTGCCAGCACCGAGTTTTCAACCATTCCTGCCAGGTTTTCCAGATATGGGGGAGATGAACCACATGGAAGGCCATCTATCTTGTCTCTGTTTTATGGCTGTGTGTGCTTTTTCCAGGAGGAGGAAAAGGCTTGGCTACCATCTTGATTTGGTCCAGTGGGCAGGGCTTTGTAAGTTTCTCCTCATCAGCTGGTTTAACTCACTTTTATCAGTATTGTTATTAGCATTCTTCTTGGCAAGGAGTTATTTGTCCACTTACATCTGTGCTTCTTTGGTCTCTCTCTCTGCATTGGAGAAACCAGGGGTATTGAATCTGAGGGAGGAGACTTCTGCTGAAGGTCTCCTCCTCTCCAAGTTGTCCCGAACTGAGACACATGCCCAGTGTATGAAGCCAATTAAAAAACATTTAGTTGAAAAAAGTCATTAAAGAACTCTGGAGTAAATTTTCCAAAAGAAGTAATGAATTTGCATATTGTCAAGACATGCTGCATTATACCACAGAAGATAGTGTCAATAACCAAATTATTCAACAGGCAGGGAAATTCTGTTTCAGCTATTCAAGTGTTGCCAGTTTATGTCAGCAGGAAATACAGCCCAAGGTCCCCATGCTACCTAAATTTTAGAAGCAACTAAGGATGTGTAGTATAAAAAGAGAATTACAAGTTCATTAGGCAATATTACCTTTACATCTCAAAGATCAAATAGTTGTAAGAAAGAGCTGCAGGCCATTCCTGCATTGCTATTTTGCTTCTCTCCAGGCCTTGTAAGATCTTATTTTCTTTTAGTGCTCTACAGTGCTGATAAAAAGACAAATCTCTTGACACCATCCTTTTTATGAAAAAAATAGTAATTAAAAAAAAATTCTAGCGATACCTTTTCATATAATTTGAAAATATCTAACTAGCAAATTGGCTTATCACACACGTTGGATAGAAAGTGGAAAATATAACCTGTTGAGTACCAGAGAAGGAAATAAATCTCTTCACTATGATTTTTTTTTTTGAAAACAAATATTTTAACTATTAAAAAACAAAAACAAAAACAAAAAACAAGTAGTTCTGATTTAGTCTGCACTTAGCAGGAACATAAATTTTTTCTGCTTCATGAGGCATTTAAGGAATAGGAGTTCAAACTTAAGTTCATTCATAAGTTTAGTGGAATCAGGCTAATATAGAATAGAATAGCTGTTGATAAGAAGGGTGAGAGAAGGGAGAAGGAGGAGAAGTCCTCAGGAATTATCACAGCAGAATAATCAATTGCAAAAGAACTAAAAGTATTAAGCTGTTACATACAGCTCAATAGCTACTTCTTTGATTTCTTCCTGTGAGATGCTGCCTTGTTTTCAGGAAGGCTAGCCACCGAAATTCAGAACAGTAGCAGAAATTAAACAGTTGTTAATATATAGCAATAGTCTCATCATTCAAACCCACTGCTGTCTATCCTTTAAGACTCTAGTCATACTAGCTATTTCTTTTTCCTTTACAGTAAAAGAAAACACAGTACCTTTTGAGGGCAATTCGTCTCACCAGTTGCAAACACCTTATCTTTGGGTGGACGGAATTACCTTACTGAGATAGCCATCTTTCTCTCATGACCACAGAAGAAGAAGAGATTACTATTTTGGAGTAGACATGTAACTTTGAGATGGCTAATGGTAGATGAATCCTGTTGCTGAGATGAGGGTACAAGATTAAAAAAATCCAAACACGAAAATCAACACCAACAAAAAAGAAACTGCCCACACCACCCTCAATAAATAAGGTATTTAAGAACATGCCTAGGTTCAAGAATAGGAACAGTTCTACCAAAGTCAATTGAAATATTCATTAAAGACATTGGAAGGGAAAATTAAATATTGATAACAAGCTTCAAACAGTTTTCATTCAACAAATTTCAAATTGGGGTCATTTTCATTTCTCTGAAACTATGGATGACATGTTAATCAATGGTTATATTAACAGCTATTAAAGTATTTACTGAAGTCTATTCTTAGTAAAAAGAAACAAAATAAACCCAAAATATTTCATTAACCATATTTTAAAAAAAATCGACAAATACTGATTAAATTTTGAAGTGAAATTAATTATAAAAAACATATCTGAAATAAATCTATGCTTGTGCAGATTTTTTTTTTTTTTTGGTGCAGCCGAAGGAACATTTTAATGGAGACATATGCGGTACTTGGGCCATCTCTACCATTTATAAGCTTGAAACTCAGCACAAGTAAATGATTTTACTGTATTGAGATCAGAACCTAAAGTTCTGTGGAGAAACACATATCTGGAAAAAAAGCCCAGTGGTAAAGCCAATTAGTAAGTGTTTCACCCACTCAGAGTAGAAAGGGCAAATGAGAATTCACATGTATGTTAGGAATTTAAACTCTGCTTTCATTTTTTTCATCCTACTTTTCATAAACTGTTTTTGTCCTTTGATCATAACTGAGATTTACCTATTCACCTGCTCTTGATATGCAATGGTTATCCTGGTTACTCAAAATATCAGTGTCAGAAAAGGAACAAATGAAAAAACTCTAGCAAAAGAGAAAAATTCATAACAGAAAAGATGCAACTGTAGAACCCTCCAGGATGAAAGGGACAACACAGGTCAGAAAATCAAAGTGGAGAAGTAGAGAAGGAAAACCAGACTGGTGGAGAGAAGCAGAGGTCTTGAATAACAGCCTGTTTTCTCTCTCACTAAAGTCAGTGGGGAAAGTCCCACTGACTTACAAAGGAAAACATCAGGCCATCTTTACCGCTTGTGTTTATTCTGGTGTCAAGTTGGTATTAATACTTCTATACAAGTCTAAGTCCATGACGTAGTACTGCCTTCATTTTCTCTTGCACTGACTCCTTTGCATTCCTGTGTGCTTTTTTTCTTCCTCAAGGATGCTAGCTATACTGAATTCAGTTACACTGGTACTTGTATATTTGATTAAAAGATAGTTGTCTGAGTTATTTGAAGTTTTGTTAGAAGAAAGACTTCTTTGTTCAAGGGTTATTATTACCCTGTCTAACGCTCTATTTCTCTCTCTCCTCAGGTACTGCAGAGCCTATAACGAAGTGAATTCAAATGACTACTTTGAGACTGGCAAAGAACCTGCCATGCACACAAAATATTCTTTTAACATTGGTCTGAACTAATCATCCAAAGGGATTTTCTATTTCATTTATGAGATTTGATTCCCCCATGTGTTTTCCCTCTAATGTGATTGCACTGATGCAAAATCAGAAGCACTCATAAAAAGGCAGGCATGCTTTCAGTCTACAGGACTCCATAAAAATTCTGGAGAGGCTGAACTAGCCTCTGGCTGATAATGAGGAAGTCTAATGGAGTAATAGCAACATGGAATGCATTAGGACACATAGGGCAAATTCTTTCCTGTGTCCCTTTTTTACGCTATACAAATGCAAGATGGTGTGGGCTTCCTTCAGTGGGTATAAAAGAGGTGCAGCTGTGTGGCTGCTCGACACTTGAGTTTCTGTTGTCTTTGTACTGTTTTGACTATCACAAGGAGCTGGTAGGTTAAAGCTTCTGCTATGAAGTACTAAATCAGATGATGACATTTTGTCAGTAAAAGAAAGCTTAGGGATAAAGTCACACAATTTAAGGTTTTAATGTAAACTGCGCAACTCAGGATGGATGACATTTAGAGTTTTCCTCTTTATTGTTTGTTGTTGTTGTTGTTGTTTGTTTGTTTGTTTGTTTGTTCTAACAAATCCCCCATAGAGTGAAGTTGGCAGAGAAGCCTGAGCACTGCTACCAACAGATTCCGACAATATTTCCTCTGGAATAAGCTGCATTTTTTCTGTAGTGTTGTGATCAGTATTGTCTCCAACTTCCAGTACTTGTCATGCAGTTTTTCATCAGCTTTCTGCTACCTTAACAATTTTTCTTCTTTTGTTTTTTTGTTTTTTGTTCATTAGTTTGTCCTCTCCCTGTCTCTTGCCATGTCTTTACGATCGACTACTTTTAAATAAAAAAGCATTTCCAACAAATCTACAAAGCAACACATTGTTGTTTCAAGTGAACTTATCTCTCTTTTTGTATATTTTGACTTTTCTTCCCCCTCTTCCCTATCCATTTACAGGGCAAGCTTCAGGCCTGGAGCAATGACTGTGCTTCTGGACTGGATCATAAGCATGGGCTTGGGCATGCTTTGGAAACCGAACTGTAATTATATATTATAGATAGAACTACACCTGTGGCTGAGGAAAGTATTTTCAGCTGTCTTGTACCTGCAGTTTTGAGTGTGCAATCTAACATGTGTAGGCTTAATGTAAGGACAAATAGGAGTGGTACAATCTTTAGCTTTGAGATGTTGCTAGAACACTTTCCCCACTGAAGATGCAGCACAAAACATAAGCATTAATTGTACTAGAAGGCTGAGCACAGGGCTACCCATTTCTAAGTGCTACATAATTTTTAAAGTGATTGAATGAAGAGATGTAGAATTTCACTTACTTTTCAACATGTTCTAAAGACAAGATTTCTCAGCACGTGCCCTATCTCTCTCATTGTACTTACACATAGTGCAATAGGCAGAGTAAGGTAGTCTGGATAATTAATGGCCAATCTTCACGAACGAAGATTTGGGAAGGGCTCACCCCACGTGGGTGTGCCCTCCGAGACTACGCAGTGGATTTTTTAGGTGAGGCACAGCGTGCGCAGAGCTGGCCCCACCGTTTAAGTCCTAAGGTTCATTTGCCACGGCCGAGCAAGCTTGGACAGTGACAGTGAAGTCCTTGGGACTGTCTACAGCACCCGGTACTAACCGGGGCTGACCCTGCTTGGCATCCGAGATCTGATGAGATCGGATGGCAGGGAGGCATTGAACTGCCGGAGACGGTCTGTACTGAGACTCGAACTCGCGACCTTGGGAGTCGGAGACCGGAGTGCTCTCCACTACACCATGGGACTGCCCCTCTGGATAATTAGAAGCAAACTATTACAATAAATTTGGGTGTTTTAGGAGGTATGCACATGGCAATATGTGCCATGGTATAAGCTGTGTGGAGGAGATGGCTGAGTAGAGGCTTCACATCATTATAAATGGGTTTGTGTACCTAAACCACAAGGAAAAATGCACGTCTCAGGTAAATGTAAAAATGTTTGTATTGATGCAATAGATAAAGAGCATTCACTTAAGAAAAGAGGTCCTCAGTATGGACAACCTACTTAGGAAACATAGACTAAGAATATTTTCCTTCTAATTTAAAAACAAGGTAGAATTTTTCTTCACTTCTTTCTTTTTCTCTCACAAACATAATTCATTCTGTGGGGTTTTTACCATGCAAAATACATTCAAAAGATTCTAGAAGTCCTCTAACAGTGGAGATGTTCTCTGTGAGGACCAGTAAGTCCCAGGCTATTTCAGTTTTTCAGTCCATGCCCACTCTGAGTACAGAGGCCGAGATTTGGTTCACCTCACCAAGGTTAGTATTATAGGCATTTTGTACTGCTGCAGTTCACTTCCAAATTCATAAAGCCCTACGATAATGCTAATGGCAGATGTAGTCCTTAAACTGGGTCAAGACTAGGTCTTCGTAAGTTACCCAGAGTTCACATACGCTAAGGGGAGAAGAATTACTGAGTTTTCAAATAATACTTGTTTGCGGTTTTGTTTTTTCAAATTTTCTAGTAGTTTTCCCAGTGAATGTTGAGTTCAATTGACTTTACATACATCAGGGCATTGGTGACATCCTACTTTTCCCCTTAAAAATAGACATACTCTACTAAGAGAAACTTTCAGCCTATCAAATTACAAACTAACCTCATTTTTTTTTTTGAAAATTTGTGATTTTAAAACATCAAAAGACAAAAATCTTGTGGGAAAATTATGCCCCATTCCGTAACTGTGTCACTAAATTCCGTTCCTTTTGTTGCTAAATAGAACCTTAAACCTCTTCAATGCCTTTTATAAGGAGCTTTGCTTCTCAGATGTATTAAACCCACCCACTTCCTCTCCATATACTATTGTCATCCCCTTTGAGGTTTGCTTCCCTGTTTGTCCTTTTCAAATACTAGCATTTGTAAAAAGGGTCTTTCAAAGACATTGTACTCAAGCCTTGATGGCAAAGGACCTTATCGATACCACTGCCCATGCTTCATGCACTCTTTTTGAAAAGAAATCTAAAAAAACAGCAAATATCAAGCTTCTAGAATGGATTTTGTTTCAAAGTGTCTTCTTTGTTCCTCTCCAACACTTTAAAAAAAAGTATGTTATCCAGGGAAGGGATTCCTCCCACTAAGGTTGACATAAAATCTGTTTTAAAGCAGGTGAAAGTAGAAGTTGGCCTAGATTGGTTTGTACAGCTCAAGGATGTATTGTATAACTCTATGGACCAGGATAGGTCTATGCAAAACTTATTGGAAACAAAAGGAAAATATTGACCTCTTTTTTTTACAGTTTAGAAATGGAAATAATTTTATGCATGTATAACACCTACTATAGTTTATGTAAAAGCCTCAAACTTCTGTGTATATGTTTGCAGGAGCTAGGTCAAGTATTTTATAGGCTGGATTTGTAGCTCAGGTAAAGAAGCATAAATCAAGAGTAATTACATTAATATAATTAAGTTAGTATACCAGTATAAGCCCGGAAGAACTGTGTGAAGATTGAAACTCTGTAATTATATTTGTTTCCAGAATAGATAGAGCATCATCGATATTTAAAATGACATTGTTCAATAAATTAGTTCCAAGTGAAACACTGCAAAGAAAGGAACCTTATAAGATATCAATTGCTGTTGACCTACTTTATTAATAATTTTTTATTTATTTAAACTTTATCTTAAAAATATGGAAGCTCAGAACCCCTAATGACTAGCAAAATATAATACTGTCAGATGCCCAGTTCATGAAAATGAAGTAAAGAAAATTCACATAGGTTAATAAGTGAGTAAAAAGGCAAAGAATTTGAAATTTTGGGTGGTTTTGTTAGTTTGGGTATTTTTAATCTTTATGTAGTCTTAATATTCAAAAAGTCCCTTAACCAGGTAGTTTTGAGATTTCAAATAGGATTTGTGTAAACTTTGTGTGGCTTTCTCACCATTTGTGAATTCCTTGTAAGTTAACCCTTACAGGACTTAAGTGTCCAAGGGTAAAAAGAAATGGCTCAGGAAATAAACCTAAACAGAGAGTAAATGCTAATAAGTGATCACAGAACTAGCAGGCTGTTACAAACTGTTTTTACTGAAACAGAAATGGATGCCTGGTTAACTAGGAAGCACCAAATTATTTTCTGCAAAATGTTTAACTGTAATAAATCTATTTGTTATTTTAACTTAGAAAAACAGTCCAGACCTTTTTTTCATTTAGAAAGTAACTTTTTCCCCTATGAATTGTGAGATTAAGACAATTTATACTTCACCTATTTTCTGCTTTTTACCTTTATTTATTTTGAATCTGATAGCAAGTTCTTTATTTCTCTACAGAGTGCTAACAAGGAAACACACTAAATAACCAATTAATGAGCTTATTGTCAAATTAATTACATAATTAGAAATGTTATAATTTCTTACTCAGAATTTTACGACACTCTTACTCATTTCTGCAATAGGCTTCAAAAAGAATAGCAAAGTTTTTAATTCTAGTGTTTGGTAACTTTGACGACTGACTTGCAAATACTTTGAACCTTCTACTTTTAAAAGCCTTCCTCCTCTTAAATATTCTCTGCTTTAGTTTTAAAGTAAGTGGTCATTGATGTAATAGTACATTACCCTTTTCAGTCCCTAGTTTGTTACCTATTTCTCATTTTATTTCTATTTTTCATCCTGGTTTAGATGAGTGTTTCATATATAATAATTTTGCTGTATGATAATAAATATTAGCTTTCATTCTTGTCAACTTATAGATGAAGGGATAAAATTGAGAAACTTTTGGATGAAGGAATGAAAATAAGTGAGATACCTTTGCATTAAGTGATAAATATCTACGTGGGCAATTAAATTAGTGAGTTAGAAAAATGTATATTTACTAGATTTGATTCTTGGACTTATTTCAAGACTAAAGGTGAACGGGTTGAAGGAAGAGAAATACTATCTTTGTGTTTTCTTAACCCCTGGATTTGTTAGAAAGATAACCTGTCATTGGAGAAAATTTAAAGTAACATCATGACATTCTAATTTGCACCATCTGTTGATAATTGCCAATTCCCTAACATGTCAAATGTGAAAGGCTGAGAGGAGGGAACAAAGATGGATATGCTTTGTGCATGCCAATCAGTTTGCTTTGTAACCGCGAGAATCTGCAGCATCTGGAAAAGAACTCAAAGTGCTTCAGGTGCCATAAGAAAAATAGCAACATGCATTCCTAAATTGTCACAAAACAAAGTGGAGAGAGGAACCTTTGTCTCCTTATACTTCGCAACAGCAACTACAGGACATCTCTGTAGTTTGTATTTTTAATCAGTGATGATATTTAACAGAACACAAGTATGAAAAAACACGTTCATTCTCAGTCATGAAAATATTTCCCTAAATATCTAAGTTTAAATGGTCTTGTAAAGAATGTGCCTGGACAACCAAACATCTCTTCTTGGATCAGCATAACTGGAGTTGATGTTATCTAGGCTGTACTTATTTGTAAGGCCTCCCTACTAGCAATCTCTGTTGTTAAACAGATGGAGCCAGATGAATCAGTCAGGTGAATCAAATTAAACAACTTTTAAGTACAAGAACAATATGAGGATCACTCTAAAATCAGACATATTGGTACTTTTCATCCTTTTTTCTCAGGCTGTGAATACATTCTGAAGAGGTAGGTTATTCCAGATGTTACTTTCCCTCACCTGGAGGGTACAGTATTAAAGCCCAGCAATGTACTAGTCCCCGTGAGCACTTCCTAATCTGTTTCAAACATAAATCATCTGAGTAAGTCTGAAGAGTTTTAATAGGAAGCACCCACATAATTCTTTCTATCTGCACAATCGCGAGGGTAGGACCTCCAACTAGTGAGCACTAAGGAGCAGATTTGGGCTATTCTACTTGTAAGAACAAGCATTAATCTTCTCTCTGTTCAGCCTAATCCTGTATTCTGAACAGCAGGAGCAGCTAGTATGATTACAAATTCTATTAAAAAAAATAAATTCACTTTTGAAGAACATTTTTGCCAGCCACAGTTTTTGACATTTTCTAAAGGAACTCAAATTTAGTACCCTTTAACAAGCAGGGTATTTCTTTGATATGCTTGTGGCTTTTTTTTCAGTTGCTAAAAGTAGTATATTAGATTTAAAAGGAAAAGAAACATACAGAATCTTCACATTTTTTGAAAAAGAATTCTTTGGATCTTGTCTGTTCCCTAGTGTTTATATATGTAAGTGGGTTTTGCATCCATGTATGAACTTATATAAAGAATCTAGTTATATTGCAGAGAATTAGGCTGATGATATTGATATAAAACTAAAACCAGACTCAATTGCTAAAGATGTTTTTATATTTCTGCATTGTTAACAGAATTTATAGAATAAGGAAGATTCTTGACTGTACTGTAGCTGCTTTTATAGTTCTAGGTCTGTAAGAGGAACTCTGGTTTAGAAAATTTCACAAGTGAATAGCTTGTAAATACAGTAAGTAATACATAAACTAAAGAAAAATAATTATATTAACAGTTTAAAAGAGTCTTGTATTGGGAAAGATATGAAAATCTTATTCATAACTGAAGACAGGGAATATGAAAGAAACTACTGACAGTTGAAGGTGAAAAAAATATATTATTTCAGTTTACTTACCCTTGGTAGACTTTAAATTGTTTCAAGATGAAAGAGTTTTTGTTGGAATTGAGCTGATTTAAATCTGTTTGCTCTGCTGCTGCTCTTTTATAGCATCTGTAACATTAGCTTCTGCTCAGGTAACTGTTTGCTAATGGGCAATAGACTACCAGCTAATTCCAGAAAGAACAAAGAAAGATATTGTACAATCAATATTAAGGTAAAGATGTACTTATTCTCAATTTTCTGTTTCTGCCACTGACTACAGCAACCACACAGTATCTGCAGCCAGACCACTTTAATGGTGATAATCTCAAAAGTTATCCAGGGATGGGTTCATTCCATATTTAGAGAAGAGACTTTCAGGAAAATGATATGATGCACTCAAAAGATACTATAAACTATTTTATATGGACATACTTTCCTCTTAATATCTTTGGAATATAAATGAGTAAGGAGGAATTAATACTAAGACTTTACGAAATTTACTGTCCTAATACAAATTTTGTCAATATAGTCTTCTGCTTGTACCAAATATCAGCTATTTTTTTCTATTAAAAAACTTTATTGTTCCATTAGTAGACTCCTTTCCACCTCTTTCTGAAAACAGCAGTGCCTACTTCACCACTAGTCACCAAATCAACATAAAGCTCTGAAGTTTTAGATGATTCTTAGTAAATAA
>VWZD01008786.1:66056-83903 GCA_013396695.1 Sakesphorus luctuosus
AGAACAATCATCTAAATCACATAAGGAACTCAAAGGATCAGGAAGACAAATCTTTCAGTGCTCCAAAGGTAACTGGGTAAATAAGCAATGCAAAGAAATATTGGAATAAAAGGAGACCAAACACAAATAGAAAGTAGAATGTTTGGAAACAAAGTAGAAAAAAAAAGGAAAAAAAGAAAAAATAAAACCAAAACAAACTGGAGAGGTTTACACTTCTATACTTCCTGTATATTGTTTGTGATTTAAGACAGAAGACATTGTTTCAATCACATAAATAGAAAGGATTACGGATAGAAGAATTAGCACAATGTGCTATGAGAATAAGTTTAATATGAGAATAATATTTAAATTAGTATTTTCCTCATTTTTCTATGAAGCAGGTGATGCTGAACTTGAAAAAAAAAGTTAGGTAAGCAGTTTGGAAATGGACATTATTGCAACTGGAGTAGATGCAAAATATAAAGATTTACAGTGTTAAAATCAGAGGAAACAAAACTTTATATTCCAGAATTTCAAGCAAAATGGAACATACAATTTCAGATTTCACAGCTGGATTTTATTTCTTTATTTCCTGGGTTGTTTCATATCAATGGAGAATAAAAGATGAAGTATGAAAAGGAGGGCAAAATGAAAACCCATTAGATTGATAAATAATAATATGCAAGGCTTCTTCTTAAAGACATTTTGAAAGAAAGAATAAGATATTGCCAGTCTAACCTGATAGTATTCATTGAAAAATGATTGATTTTCTAGATTGCAAAAGAGAACAGATCTAATCAATCTGAATACCACACAGGAATTCTTAGTTAAAAAAGTAGGGGAAAGAAAAAAAAAAGGATTAATCTGGGAATTATAAAGTGGGGAAGGGACTAAAGGAGGGGTGAAAATAGGAGTAAAAAACAGCAGTGAAATCAGGTAGAGGGAGGCTGCCACTGCAGTTCCTCAGTGATTGGTCTCTTCAGTGGTTTCATTAATATTTTCAGTAATAACCTTGAAAGAAATATGATACTGAGTTAAATGAAATGTGTAACTTGTTAGGAAAATTGGGATATCACGCAGAAAGAATTGGATGATCCTGAGTTCTGGAAAAATAGGAACAGAATGAAATTTAATATTATGAAATGTCTGGTCATGCAATTAGGAATTGATAACATTTTTTTTCAGTAAATCAGGAATTCATTATTTAGACATGACTGAGGAAGAAAATCTGACTCTACACATCATAGACAAATATGTACCATCACGACAGTATGACCATGAAAAAGACAAATGTGATCCTACAAAGTATTGTGTGACGTGCTTTCAGATGAGACGGGCAGGAATCAATGACATTGTACAAGGTAAAGGTGAAATGTTGTGAAAAATAATGTATATAATTATGATCACATACAATCAAGAAAATATGCATAAAAACTGGGATAAGTTGGAGAAAGCCACCTAAGACCAGAAGAAAACCTTCTAACAAAAAGAAACAAACTGTTACTGGGTAGTTGAGACAGAGAAAAGAAGGTCAAGAAGGACTGAAAATATATAAAAAGAATAAACACCAGGAAAAAAGCACCAAAATTTAAGCTAAGTGATAATGATTACACAGGATTTAAACAAAGTAAAAGACCACTAGTCACATCATGAATAGACATAGGCAAGAAAGTAGAATAAGATTTCTGCCGTAAGACCAAGGGTGTACCTACAGAAAGAACAAAGACCAAAAAGAAGTCTGACTTATTTTCAAAGTGGACTTGTTTAATTTAGTAAAAGTATTATGTGATATAGATACTTGTAACATCAAAAGCTGAACTACATTTGAAAAATTAATTTCTGCCTAGTCCTATGTTCTCAAGAGTTTGCTGACTTCCTAGAAAGACAGACTTATCACTGGCTAATGTAAATCAAAATGACAGATTTCAGCCTTTTGTCATTCTGCCAGAGGAAATCCTTAATCAACAACCACAGCACATGTATACAACTTCTAGTTGAATTATATGTAGCCTGTTGTTTAGAACTGGAAGTCTTGTTATGTTAGGACATTTCCAATTTTGATTTATATTATTTTTCTAAAACAAAGGCTTTTATTTGTCTGCAAGAAGTGGTGTTGTGCTACTGTATGCACCTTCTAATTTTTAAAAGGTAGGTGTACTGGGTAGGTTAGTAACTGGTAAGATTGCAGGTGTGAGGACTCTGTCACAACATACTGTTTCAGGACTTTCCAGGGACTCCAGTTAGAGCTGTGTGTGTCCCTCTGGGAAAGTAGGAACCATCTGTTACTAATGGGATAAAGCTTCTGTTTCTAACCCTGCAGGGCTGCAAGATATTGAACTTACAGTCTGTCTTATATTTAAAGACAGAATGCATTTCGAAAGGAAGTTTGAGAGAAAGAAGGAAGGAATTCTCTGGGAGTTACTGCTTGAAATAACCCTGAGCTTGAGAAAGACAGAAATAATTCATGAAGAAAAGACACAATGCAGGAGAGACTAAAAAACCCCTGATTTTAGACTTTGTCAATTCATGGGAAGAGTGAGACAAAACATTCAGGTAACTGAAGGTAGGTAGATCATGAGAACTGCAAAATATAAACTGAACTTAGTAAAATTTTCAAAGGAAAAAGCTGACCGTGTAAAAATCCACTAAGATCTAGTAGAAGTTATTTACTAGAGAATAAAATATAGCAAGTCAAAACAAAAAGACAAAGCAAAAAGGTAAAGCAAAGCAATGCAATATCTATTCCCCTCTATTGATGCTTCAGTGTAAACTGAAGAGGAATCCAGCTGCCTAATAGAGGTAATTAAGTATTTCCTCTCCAAAAATGTGAAGAATTGGTTCTTGCAAGGGAGGGTTACAGAGATACCTGGATTCCCTGCACCCTCAGTGGTGTGAGAAGATGCCTCTGGAGGCTTGGAGAGGGATACGCTGCATGCCTCTCTTCAGATTCCGCTACAGGTGAGAGTTCTTGCTGGCAGTATTCCACGTACTGTTAATATTCTACATTGGCAGTATATAGAAAAAGGTGCCTCCTACCATCATGTCATCCTGAAATTAGGATTTTAACTCTTCTCATCTCTTCTTTAGAGAATTCAGGAAGGGGAAACATGAACTGCCTTTGTCATTTGGGATCCATCCTGCTCACAGCTGCCCTTGCCAAGCTGCTGAAAGTTAGCAGTAATGGCAGCCTTGGGAGATAAAACAGAATAGCAGTCCCAGAGTAAGCACAACAATTTCATTCTCATCTAGTTCCTTCTCACTGGGTAAATATCAGTCTTTCTTTCCTCTTACCCTGTGACACTTAACTGCTTGATGGTAAACAAGGTGAGTGTGGCAAAATTCTACAGATCTGATAGTTTGGGCACTCCGTCAGCACATAAGTGTTCAGTGTCCTCTTGTTGAGTACCCAAGGACCTAGCATTGGGCTCTAGCCCCAGTCTGGATCAACCTTCTGTGGAAAAAATTTAAATCCCAATCAGCAGAGAGCATTTCAGAGGATGCTAAATATAATCCTATAGTTCATGTTTGTCAAGCTTCTCTAAAGGATTTTACAGAGTTGGATGTCTGTTTCCACTTCCTGGTGTGAATGCAGTTCCTATATCTGGGCAATTAAAACTATGCACTCAGGGAGCTTTAATCAAAGAATGAAAATACCATATTTTAAAGCCTTAGGAATTAAGACTCTTGCCAAAAGTACAAAAGTATTGGATTTCTTTTAGGGACTTTGATGTGGTCTAGGCAGAGTGTATGTCACCTTGAATTCCTATGGATTTTCAAAAAACCTGCAAAAGATGAATGCTAAAAATGGATTTTAGAAATAAGTTGACAGGTTGTATGTTTCTTGCATATTAACAAAGTCCTGTAAATGGGAATTATTAGCTATAGAAGGAACTGAATCTTCTTTAACTTAATTTTTGGTTTTGTTAAGATAAATATAAAATTGTGCGTCTTTACTTGTGTACATATACTTGTGAATAATAAAGTATTTTCATTACATAAGTTTAAAAGCCCAATAACCTATATAATTTATTTACTATGCAATTCTGAGCAATCCACTTTAATAACTTCTATTTTTAAATACAAGGCAACTAGGAATGGATTAATGAAACCTAATATTATGACAAGAAAATTAATGATACATGTGGAGATAATACCTCATAACACAAGCCAGCAGGGGACTGTTCTCCATTAGAAGCCCAAGTTTTGGGCAGGTTTAGTAGTGCAACTGAATGCATTATTTTATTAGCAGAGAGTTACAATTTGCCGAACTGTGGAAATTCTGCTTTTTTACAATATATTATTTGCAGGTAATGAGTGGAAAGCTCACCCAAACACATTTGGTCCTGCTGAAACCCCCGAGATAATCATCTTTCCCAACCGTCAAAACATAACATGCAAGGTTACAAGAAGAGCAACTACCTTGTCAGAAACCTGGAATTCCTACACCAAATGAAATTTAAAAAGCCTATTGTAGTAGGTCCCAACCTTGTGAAGAGTTCACATTCCTATCTTTAGCTGTGTGTATAGGCATATTGATTTCATATTCAAAAATCTTCATGGGATTAAGGTTTAAATTGGGGTCAGATGTCTCTGATCACTTCTGTTGCCCTTCTTGAACTCCACACCAATACGCACATGCTCAAAATTAAATGTTTGTAAGGTCAGAGTATCAGTCTGGAAACAACTAAAGTAAAAGCAGATATGATAGAGGAATAATTTTGTATAGTGAACAGCTAAAATATAAATCAAAAGCTTCTCTTTATATCCATCTATGAAGATGCTTAGACTGAGTTGAATTAAATATCTCAGAGAATGGTCCTTGGGGAATGTATTTCGTGATATCAGTTTGGATTCTATATCATGAGATTTAGAAAAGCAAATAGATACCTAAGAGACACTTAGATGCTAGTCTTCAGGTATATGTCTATGTAATAAGGTTAATAACTCCAAATTCTATACAGTAGATGAAGATGTATACATTTCATAATTCCAAGGAAATCAGGGCACCTAAAAGAGAACACAAAACCAAAATGATGTGGCTAGATCCCAGTGGCAGCCCAAGCTACTCTAATTGCTGGTCTTGCCTTTTTCTCCAGTGTAGGCAGGATTTTGAGTTTCCTCCTTACCCCAGCTCTGGTGTTGCTCCCCTATTAGCTTTATGACAGACCTTCAGTGCACTCATCAGTCACTTTTATTGTCCAATTTTCTTTAGAAATACTGAGATGAGGTCATGCAAGAAAGTATCCAACAAGTGCCAGCATCTTTAGAAAAAAAACCCATAACAATGTCTGATTATAGGGAAGAAAAAGGAGGACAAAAGTTTCTAGTTATGGCTTTGGAATGTCACAAAACTCTTGAAGAGCTCTCTTTGACCAGAAACTCCTAAAAGGTATGCTTCTCTAAGGACATCACTATACCTGATGTCTGTTCAGCTTTCAGAAAGTCATAGATCTTGGATTAAGCATCCGCATTATGATTGGTGCTTTTAAAATAGATATTTTCCCTGTTCTGCCTTCTTTACCTGCTTAGAACACTCAAAATACAACAAGAAATACACAATTCCCTTTCTTTTCTTTTTTTTTTTTTCCCAAAGTGGTATAAACAATCATCTACTGTGTAAATGCAAACCATCTGGTTAAAGAGTGGGGAACACTTCCATTTCTATACAATGAAACTGTTTCACCCTTTCTGGATCATTTATGTTCCTTTGAAATGGTAGTGATCCCATATTCCAGGTGAGTGCTCTAATTGTTGGGCTGGCAAATTGTTCTGCTCTCACCTGGTTCCTTTGTTATTCAATTATTTCCTGGAAAATGAGACTGAAGAAGATGAGAAACTCCCATCCTGGAACACCTTATCAGTAGTACTCTCAGGCAGGTGTGGGTTCAGTCAGAAGAGAAGTCAAAACTTAGCTCCTTCACATCTCTCCAACTGCTGAATTGCCCCTTTAGAGATATGGAAGATATGGAAGCTTTGCCTTTCTTATAGACTGACTACATTGCGAATCCACTCGGGTATAACAATTCTAGAAATACCTGTTTTATTAATCAAGCTGAGATTTAGACAGGATCTTGGCACGTCACTGTTTAATGCTAAGAGAATTAAATTGTTGTGTGTGCCAAGATTAAGTGTCTAGGAGACTCCACTAATGGGAATTTAGGTGCCCAAGGGCTTTAACCTTGTATCCTGCAGTTAGTCATGAGGTGGAGGGTTGTGAAACCTAGTAAGTGTTATGAACAAAGGTGTGCGTTATCACTCAAGTGTGAAATCTTTGTAGAGTGCATCAAAGTTTCATCTGGAGAGTAAGCCCTTCTCTCAGGAATATAGTCAGTAGAACACAAATGACATCCTATTTTTTAGGCAAATCATATTTCATAATCAAATAGTGATGACAGGTATGACTCCCAATTCAGGTTGCAATTTTCTTTAGCTAGTGTACATACAATAACTACTTTAATGACTCATACTATAAAATAATCAGTGGTCCCTAGTTACTGAAGGATTTTTTTTTTTTGTCTGTGGCTATGAAAGTTCATTAGGGGTTATTTTCTTTTTCCCTGAGCAGTTTTATTCAAGGTTCTACTATGCTGCTTCTTCTGTTATACTTTTGAAGTCAGTATCCCCATCAGGATGCACATATCTGCAATGCTTTTCCAAGTATGAGCTAAAAAAAAAAACAGACAAAAAATCACAAGGTATGCTTAAAACACACGGTAAGACCTAAAGGACATAGCTTACTTGGATTTTGTTAATGTGCCTGTCTACTCACTCAACAAGAAATCAAATAAACTCCAAATATTACTATTTTAGAAACACAGATTTCTGGAAAGCCTGTAAAAAGTGAATACTGAAGTCATGTAAACACTTTTGAAAACCTCACCCCACAAATGGGATTCATCTCCCTTAGTGCAGCTCTGTAAAAGCTAACCCAACCTAAGAAACCTGTAAAGGCCTTCTTTTGTAATCCAGAGAGAGAGAGAGGCATATCCAGAAGGGAATATTTCTCATTTCTAAGTCTTCATGGAAGGGGAGGAAAAGTCTAAGGAGAAGTCTAATTTTTATTTAATTGCCCTTTGATGAGATGGGTCCTACATTTGACTTTCTATAACACTCAATTCTTGTCAAGAGTAAGAGGATTAATATTTTCTGATTTTGAAAAGACTAATGACCAAAACTCTAATGTGTTTAATTCACTTCTACTTCATTCCTCAGCCCACATTCCCACTCATATAGACTCCTGGCACACTGTCCATTGTGCTATATCACTCAAAAGTATGCCAGGCTTAGCATGCTAATTGTGAGAAGTGGAGAATTCTCACCTATTTAAAGTTCAAAGATTCTTAGGCTGAAATTCTTAATTTTGCCTGTTTTGTTTTTTTTTTTCTGATGCATATACAAGGTCAATAATGTATATAGTATAACAGAACATTTGAAAATAAAGAAGTTAACATTGGTTTCCATTAATATATTATTTTACACCGAACATAATTACGTAAATGTTACATATGATGCTAATTGTCACTGGCTTTAGAGTGTATTTTTCTCAAAATTTTCTTCTAAGTTTTTCAGCCCAAGGCAAAATAGCAGCCCACGTATATTTACTGATAAATAAAAATATTTACAGGTACTCCCAATTTCTGTAACAGCAATGAAATATTTTACAGTGATTCTGAATTTGCATAAAAATCAATCTTCTAACATTGAAATGGTGAAACATACATTCATTTCATCTTATATAAAATATGTACAAGAAATTTCCTTTATGTTAAAGAAAACTCTCATGTTATACACGTATTGTTTTAAAACATCCTTTAAAGCATTCCTAAAGCTTTGCAAGCAATGCAAATACTTTGTTCCAAGTATTTTTATATAACATAAAACATGCTCAGACACTTTGCAGTAGCTTTTTCAATGTGTATTTGGTTTGTGTTCACAGCTTCACAGTACTGTTATTTGTGTACGTGCGTAGATCTGGATCTGGATGCAGCTGTGTGCAGGATTCAGCTGATGGTAGTATAAAATGTATCTTTTCCAGATTCAGCTGTGACAGAAAGAAGCTCATATTTCTACAGCAGTTTCACCAGCACAAGTCAAAAGAAACTTAGATACAGTCAGTGAGGTGACTTTGCATTCCCTGTAGTCTAAGTAGTACATTTAGCATAGGACTGCAACTCTAGAAGGCATCACCTGTAGTTTATACTGTACACAAAAGCCGCCAGAATCAGGTAGTAACGGATCCAGGAATGAGAGCTGAGAAAATCTGGGAACAGAAATTAGTTCTACCTGTCTGTTTCAGGAATGCTCATTTATTCATGTGACAGACAAAGCAACTCCATCTTTATTGCTATTTTTAACATGATTTTGAGCTACCTCATATGTGTCTACCCTTGTGTCATATTCATATTTCTTATTTAGAGTCTCATCAAATCATAAGCAAGATGAGACTTTGTTCTTCATGGAGAATAAAACTATAATTTAAAAAAGGCATTTTTGTTCATTATTTATAATTATTATTATTATTGCTATTTCCTGTCAAATCCCATCTTGCTGGTTTCTTTCACCCTTGCTGGGTATCCTCCCCACCCCTGCAGCACTGCCTGCTGGCTGCCTATCACAGGCAGGCTGAAACACCTGGGTGCTCGTCCTGCACAGCTGTACATATGCCACTGCCCAGCCATCTGCAGAGCAGTCCATATGGTGATTTCTCTTGTAGAGTGGGCTGACAGGCAGCTCCATCCGAGAGGGAATGTTTATTCTATAATTAGAAAACATTGCATTAGGATTAGTTACAATAAAAGCAGTATAAAACCTCTGCCCCAAGTCCAAGATCAAGGATATTTAGTTTACCAGTTTGCTGGTAGGGGGTGGTTTTGTTTATTTTTTGAGTTTCTGTACTTTCCCCTGCCACATGTGAGGTGAAGTGCCAAAATGCCATTACAATTGCTGTTCTTTTAATTTTTACTCTGGGTCTACAAATGGAATATATTGAAAATTCCATTTCAGAATTCACTCTTGGGAGTTAAATTCTAGTCCAGCCCAGATAAAATGTAGGGATGTAGTTGTCTGAAAAGCCAAAAGGAAAAAAATGTAATCCTGAAACATCAATAGTATGTGATGTTCAGGTGGTGTAGACAGCAAATCTGGTATGAGACAATGTCTTAACAGTGAATTTAATACCCTTACAAGTTGTTGGGGTCACTGCCGCTTGCCATTTTGTGTACAGTATAAACTACAGTGTAGAACTATAAACTTCATCAGAGACACTTTGGGATACAGTGCGGAGAAAGGGACTGAGACTCTGGAAGAAAAAAGGGAGTGAAAATCTCAGCTGAGGTAAAATTGCAAAGCTTCAGTGACTTCAAAGGGCTTACGATGCCTTGATTCAGATGAATTGATCCTGTGCTTACAAATATTCATATTGCTGAATTACATTTTCCCACACTCACTCTTCTTACTTACTTCCTGGATTTTCACCACTAATTTACCACAGCAGATTTACAATTTGACTGTCTATTAGAGACAGAACTATATTTTTAACCTACATAGTCATGAGCACAAAACAGTTTCTCATCAAAAGAGAGGTACAACCAACATTTTACCCTCCTCCAGCTCAATTAAGAAACAACATGTTTTCCCTCTTACCACTTACATTTTATCTATTCCTCTTCTCATGTTTCTCTGTTATTTTTTTTCTCCTTCATGGCATAGCAGTGGTATTCAATGCTGATGAGGTAATATTAAGTTTAACCCCATGTAATCCTTTTCCTAATTTCTTCAAATACTAGAAACATGACCTACACTTTTTGAGGTTCCCTGCTAACAATAGCAAAATCAGTAAAAAAGCTGATACAAATTTCACAATATCCCTCTTTCTCCAGGACCAGAGAATATAGAATGGTTGTGCTTCCTGAAGAGCAGAAGCTGGGAAACAACACACACTGTGTCAAAAGCAACTGGTACATGTTGTCAGACTTTTTGCTAACTTCTTATTTAGTTCTCTCTTAAAAAAAAAAAAAAAGTAAGATCTGCTTACAAAACAATCACTGATCTATACAAATTCTTTCTGTCACAGTGTTACACTCAAAAAGTGAAAGTCTGCATCAGAAAACTATTTTTATAAGCATCACTTTTTGTCACACACTGAGACTGTAGAAAAATGTCTTATGTTTGAATTTGTTCAACTTTTATAATAGTCAAATTATGGATATTTAAAAATCATAAACATAATGGCATTTGGCTTTTCCCCCCCCAACAAAATGAAAATTACTTGCTTTGTTGCTTATCCTGCAAATAATATATTTTGTTAACATTCAGATTTGGTAACATCAGTGAATTTAGCTTTACTTCAAATCTAACTATAATAATTTGAAAGTTAGAATGCTGAAAGAATTTTCTTCATGATATCGATAAGTATACTAATTTTAAAGGAGTGTTTTTGTTATTATAATACATACTTTTTCTACAATGTATGCTATAAACATATCACTGAAACTTATGAAAATTTGAAAAGACCATTGATTAAAATGTACATAACAATGAATGAAAAATTTAACAAGGCTTTTTTGTTTCTTGCAGAAGAGTGAAAAATATTCTTCTGACCTGTACTGGTTTCTTCATTTTCTAACAAGTATTGATTGCAAATGAAAATGTGCTATCAAAGTTTTCATGAATGGGAGGAAGAAAGGAAAAAAGATGGGCTTATTTGAATTGTCAAGGTAATATGAAACAGGTTTTAGTCTTCATTGAAAATTATCTTAATAGTAGGGTTTCTAATTCTTCTTTTTCCCTCTTATTGTTTTTAAGATTACTGAAACACAGATAAAGGAAAAACATTGGTAAAACTAATGGGGAAAAATACAAAGGTGGAGAACAAACAACTACAAGACTACATCAAAATGCTTTTGTTCTAGGTTTGCAGAGTGTCTTACTATCCTGCTATCCTGCTCTGTTTTATTTTCTCAAATGTTTCTTCAAATATAAACATATGCAGCTTTTAGACATGTTTTTCATGCTGTATATCATAACCAATATTGTGAGTTTGCTCATAAGTTGAAAAATTGCTGAGCTAAAAAGTATATCAAACCAGAAAAGTAAGCTAGAATTTGTGAGTTGTCAGGTTATCTGAATATCCCTTAATGGCATTATCTTACCAGATAACCATCGTCATCTGGCAAAAAAGCGACACTGTTGAACATACTGTTAAAGCCTTCCAAGTTTTCTTTCTGATTATTACAGAAAATCCCTGTTGACATTCCATACATTGTATCTTAGCTTATAGAAACATTTGCTTACAGAAAAACATGTGGACAGTATTATTTGTTAATGGGGGACATGGTCAATTTTCAGCTTCCTTTCTGGGAGCACTGGGAACACTGCACTTGCTGAGGACTCTCACTATTCACAGCAGGGCTTATTGCCAGGTAGAAACTACTATCCTAATTTAATAACACAGGATATTGGTTTCAGATACACTGATGACAGATTGAAATCTAATGGCCTAGAGGTGATAATGTGAAAAAATAATAACCTGGGTACATAACAAAACTTTGTGTATATAGAGACAGCCACTGTGTCAGCAAGCAAGACAAGAAGAGAGTCCTTCAGTACTGAGAGGTGTGTGTGTATATATACATATATGTAACTTTTTTAAACTACAAACATTATAGAAAAGGACCTTTCTAAAAATACTGATGGTGTATAAGAATGGGAATTCTGACACTACTGTATAATTAATTTATGTTGTACAGATGTTAGAGAAACTCAACCAGCCATATAAGAATAATGGATCTTTAGAGAATGGAACAATTAATTGTTGTTGTATTTGCCAGTGAAAGCCTACAGAAACGGGTTTTTTTTTTAGAATGAATTTCAACTTTCAGCTTTAGAAATAGATGCCTGGCACCTAATAATTAGCAAACCAGAATCTATGCACCAAATTATTATAATGTACATATTCATTTCATTAGATTCACACCACCGTGTGGTGTAAAGCGGGAATAATTAAACACCAGATGGTGGTGTAAACTCCAATAGCGAGAGCTTATGCATAATGCATGAGAATGGGATTTACTGTTGTTTTTATCCATTTGGAGCCATTATGCTACTCTTGGACCCCAAACAATGTCTCAGAGAAAAAGATCCCTCTATATTAAGCATTCTTCTATACTGAACAATTTGTTCATTTGCTTTGTCATATCCTCATCAGTTATATTCCTGCTCAACTTCCAGAATTTCTGAGAACACATTATTTTCTGGCAGTGCTCACAAAACTCCTGAGCTTTTCCATCATACAGAAGCACCCACACTTACGGGATATCATTTTATGTTTCTGCCAGCAGTATAAAGTTTAAGATTAGGACCTTTGGAAATTGAATCTGATTTTTAATGATTGTAGTGTCACATTTCCAGCCTGAAATACTTTTAAAATGTCATTAACTGATGTACCATTAATCATTTAGAATTTTTTGACCATTAAAATATCTTTTTTTTTCATTAAAGAAGTAATGAATATGAAAGTGAAGTGAAAACAGGATATATAGTATATTAATGGCTGGCTTGGAGAGCAGATTAGTATGCTTAATTCTCCTTCAATCATGACATTCCCACTTAACGTGGCAGAGAGAAAAAAACAAATTGGTAGTTCCTCTCCTAATCAGTCCTGGTAAAGGAAAACAAGGACATTAACATATGATCACTACCAAGTGAGTCAAAATCAGGAAGACTAGATGTCAAAGCATACTTTTTTAACTTCTGCATAAGAAAACACATTCTCAATAAATACTTTGATGTCTGTAACATTCACTGAACTCATCGTCCCCCACACACAGCAGAACTTCACTTTGCCCACTGCATGCTAATGTATGAAAGACACAGGGTCTGTTACTGATTAGTCCTGCTCCTCCACATCCAACCATTCCCCTTACCTTCTGGTACCCTTTCAGTCTGTCCAGAAAAGGAGAATCAGGATGCCAAGAGGTCCAACTCTTTCACAGATATAACAGCTATATGCAGTAGCAACAATTCTGATGTTATTATTCTTCAGCAAGACTTGTGAAAGATGTGTGCCTTCCAGCACACTTTTGAAATATGAGGAACTCCATGTCTGGGTGACACAGCACACAACCAGAAAGTATATGAATGAGAAACAGAGGTAGTTTTTAGACATTTTTAGTCAGCTCAAGAGTAGATGAAGTTCCATTTCTTGTGGGGAAGAGAGGCAAACACACCTTACAGCTGCATCCCATACCACAAGATGGGATGTTATGGCTCCCATGGTTCTGAGGGGAAAATCATCAAAACGTTTCTCATTAGAACCCAATAGCTTCTCACACTTGACTAAATGCATGCTGTACATGATAGTAAGTACAAAAGCAAACCTCCCTTGCCCCTAATTTGTATTGTCTGAACTCCCCAGAAATATTCACAGGATTAGGTACTGCAGTTAGAAAATTTTTTCAGATTATCTAATAAATCTGTATCTGACTGTGATTCATCCCCTGTCTCAATGGCCTTCTGCAAACAAGGACCATATAGAGTAAGGATAGTTCAAGACAGAAGATCTTATTTTTTCGTTCTTCAGCACTGGAATAATCTATGACATGGTGGGAAAGCATTGTGACCGAGCAAACATTGGAGCAGTCAGAGCTTTCAAGATCAACTTGGTTTTTCCTACAGGGTTGAGTTTCAAGTCTCTTGCCCCATTTTGCTGAAACCAGCTACTGAAATCACAGTGAAGCAGCAAACCATCTACCAAAGAACAGTTCATCACATTTCACTCACCACTGCAGCTCCACCTCTTTAGGGGATACAGTCTGCTTGGCTCTGGAGGAACTGCCTTCCCTTTCTCTGCTTTCTCTAGATGCCAGTTTTTTTACAGATCAGCCTGATTCCTATAGGCTCCATGATCACCATTGACAACTCCTTGACAGTGATTTAGTGGCACAGTCTTTCTCTCTGAGATTTTTTTTTTTCATTTGAATGTAGCTCGTACAATTTGAGCTTATGTCTACGGTAGCAATGCCTTACCTCAGTATTACACTGGTGAAGGGTTTCTGTATTCATGTATCTGTAGCTGACAAATAAATGTTTTATAAGTACGATAAAGTACAATAAAACCATATCACATGCTCTGATGCTGGTCTAAGTATAGGTACTCTATTAACATTAGAGATTTCTGCTGTCACAGCTGTTTCAGCCCTTGTTTTTACCCTGACTGCAGTACACACCTGTGCTGTCAGGGCTCTGCACCATGGACTTATAGAAGCACACTGACAAGAGTAATATTCACTTCCAGGATTATCACTGTTTTCATAGTCCTGGACTTTGAGATAGTTGGATTATTTCTTTTTTTAAATTCAATTCCTTTCCTCAGAAGAGTTTTATGAAAGTTGAATCATTTTAATGAAGCCTAAAGCAAAAAAACCAAACCAAACCAAACCAAACCAACAACATCATCAACAAAAAACAAAAACAAAAACAAACAAAAACAAAAAAAAAAACACAAACCCACAAGTATAGTTCCTATAAAATAAAATATAGCAAGAGACTCTTGATGAAGGAGTTGCTTTGGGAAGTTTTTTTTTTTTAATGAAAATTTTAAGTTCTGAATAGCCAACATTTCTGAAAGGGTTAAGCAAAACAAAGATAAATGTTTCCTCTTGTGAAAATCTAAATTAAGTTATATAATTATATTTAGTAGTCTTTTATTCAATTTCTAACTCCTTCACAATGGTTAATTTGTAATTAATGACCTAATTGTGTAAGGGCTTATGGAGTCACTGTGCTCTCTTTTGCAGTTCAGTGTCACAAAAATCTGGCAAGGAAGAAAAGCCAGAATGGATCAAAATGTGTATTTTGGAGAAAAAAAAATACTTCTATGAAACTCACTGTTACAGGTGAATCCTTGAAACGATTTAGATATGTGTATGGACAAAATAACATAAAGCTATATAATGAAAAGTTAAAGTTAAAAGTTAAAACAAAACTAAAGCAACTCTTTTGGAAAACATTGAAATATTCTGTGCTTCAGGCATAAACAGAGATTTAAAGAGGAGGGAAAAGGAACCATTCATCAGGCAGATAATTAAATAGGGACTCACTACACTGTTTCTTGAATCTTGGCTTTGAAGAATCTGGCATTACTCACAGTTAGTGCTGTTCCTGGATTAGAGGAACAACTGATCTGGTTCAATACAGCAGTTCCCATGACATTACGAGCAAAACTGAAACTGTATATACTTCCTAGAAAATAATTTCACTTGCTTTTTAAGCCTGGTATGAAAGCCAGGCTTCAGTAACTGATTTTGAAACATTCAGGTGTAGGCAAACCTGAACTTGGTAGGAAACTTTTCTAACTCTGTACGCACTCAAAGTGCAGAATGAATGCACCCACCGGTTACAACCATTGAAATATGAATGAAATGTCGTACCCTTAGTGTGGATTTATCTCCTGCAGATAGGAGATAAAGAGTCTTATGAAATTGTAGAAATAGAAAGAGTTAAAAACAACCAAAGTATATTTTGACAGGTCTGGGTTAAGTGACAATCCTGACAATTTATAGACAATATCACTATTCGCACATCAACTATTTCCTAGAATACCATGACTGGTAGATGGCTATTCACTGATTTATTTTTCTGCCTTCAGAATTTTCTTCCTTTACTTTTTCCTTTTTTTTTTCCTTTTTCCTCTCCTCTCCTCTCCTCGAATCTCCTCTCCTTGAATCTCCTCTCCTCTCCTCTCCTCAAATCTCCTCTCCTTTCTTCTCCTCAAATCTCCTCTCCCGTCCTCTCCTCTCCTCAAATCTCCTCTCCTCAAATCTCCTCTGCCCTCCTCGAATCTCCTCTACTCAAATCTCCTCCCCTCTTCTTCTTCTTCCTATTATTTAGGCATAGTTCAAACAGTAATTGGCAACTTTATAAACCTAAGAAACACATCCTTTTTTTGGCAGGTTAATATAGGTTTTTTCTACCCTGAACCTAAGAATAAGGTCATTTTGAAACTCCATAAAAAAGTGCTACTCTTTGTCTTAAAAATATCCATTTTGATTACATCTTACAAGGAAACCAGGCCTAAAATCACTGCAATGCTTATTATAACAGTTATAAGAAGCGGGATACAAAAATGCAGTTTCCAGGTAAAATGGGTGCGCTAACATCCATGATGCAGATAAAACTGCATGAACAGAAGATAATTCTGCTAATTTGGATTACATTAGAGGTGGCATAACTACTCCTGCACAGGCATTCCTTTTGTGTGACGACTCCTCTCTGCTATCTCTAGGAAGCTACAATTGAGACATCAACTTTAAACTAATCAGCCTGGACTCCCTGCAGACTCAAAGAAGGCGCAATTTATCTTCCTGTTTCAGACACCTACTTCAGGATATCATGAACTGTGTCCTGAAAGAGCTAATATACAGTACTATCCAGCACACAGGTTGGTTATCTGAGACATTCACCACCAGAACTATTCAGCATATCCTACTTCTAACCACTGCCTAATATGGCTATAGCAGCGGTTTTGTAATGCAAATTTTTGAATCTAGCAGTAGTGGTCAAAGATGTTACTGTGTAGAACAGACTAACTGGATTGCAGTTACCCTTCCAGCAGCTCAACCATCAAAGTCGATTGATATAAGATATCTCTTTCTCCAAAGAACTGGTCAGCTGCTAAAAAATATCTCCCAAAGGCAACTTTTTAAGACAGGAAACTTACTTTACTGAAGACCATTAAAAGGATTAATGGTGAGGGCAGGTTCATAACTTTGGAGTACCTGTTCCCACAGCTGAATGTAGATTATAAAAGCAGGTTCCTCTTTGAAGGTTTCAGAGCAAAAAAGTCCAAGGTTGCTGTTCAGATGCAGAAGGCTGTAGTACTTAAGAGATGTGGTTATCGGATGAGGGATTAAACTAAGTGGCTGTCACTGGCATTAGCATGAGTTCCAGAACTACACATCCTGTTGTAGCTGTGGAGCTGCTAGACAAAGAGGCAGTGTGCTGACCAGAAAAGTTTCTATTCCTCTATCAGTGCCTGGAAAAAGCCTTATGATTGCAACAGACTGCAGAGAATTTCATCCTGAGTGTTAGCTAAAGGGCTACTGATAAAAAAAGTGCCCCACAGGATATTATTGTGTTTTATTACACTAAGGTCTAGAGGGAGTTTGAACAATTAGCTGTCAAGGGACATTTTTAAGGATGCTACTGTATGAAAGCAGATAACCAAGAGAGTTTATGTAGTATACATAGTAGGTAAAACTAAAGTTATATACATACTCTATCTGAAAAAAATATACTACTGAGCTTAAGTTCCTGTCTCTATCAACCCCATATTAAAGTTTATTGAACTACGTATTTGTCCCAGATTATAGGAGATAGAATTTTTGTTTCTTTTTATATACCAAACTCTTTTCCAATGTTGCATGCTACATGTGTTTTATAATAAATATCCAAAATGCAACTGAAGACATCACAAACATTGTCTTATCATATAGAACTGGGATTTATTTAAACCTGATTTATTGACAGGCTGTGTTGGAAATATGGAAAGAAATTATGCTATTAATATTGTTTGCATATAATCTTCTAGCCTCAGGGATGCTGAATATTAAAGCAAGCAAAAAAGCGACTGCTTACTACAGAAAAGATAGAGTAAGTAAAATTCTCAAAATATACCTGTATGACCTGGAGCCAATTTCCAAAGAATTTTGTCTTTGCCAGATTTACATTTTGAAGAGATGTAAACATATTTAAAATGGAATATATATATTTTGAAAACCTTGTCCACTATGAGTATTTCCACATTATAGTCATGAGTCCCTCTATTCTTTGGCTAGACTAAGATCTAGTTTTGGGGGGGTTTTGGTTTTT
>VWZD01008788.1:0-109095 GCA_013396695.1 Sakesphorus luctuosus
CAGCTCACTGAATCTGAATGCTGCCCTTCTGCCTCATACATACCAAGAAAATTTGGAAAATATCACTGGACCATTCTGAAACATAGTACCGTGATAAACTAATTTTATATAATTTTTTAACTTAAGATTTGCTGTTACTAGAATCTAATTCAAATCCTACTCATCAAAATTTTCAGTTTTCTGTTGTATTTCACTTCTACATACAAGGGGCATAGAGAGATGCTACCACACAAAAAATATGCCAACATTCTTCCTAAGCCTGAGTTTCGTTTTCTTAACTGATTTCTTTACTCTGAATGACTAAACATCCACTGTTACACCAATAGGCAGTTATGCAGGCACTATAAACAACCTGTATTAATACAAAATTACTTGACACCTTGGGTCAGAGTTGCTCTATGTTACTGTTAACTTGCACAACTGTTGTCCATAGAACTTATACCCACACAGAAAATAGTCCCAAAAACACAGTACTCATTAAAGCCTTAAAACAGTAATGACAATACTTCAGAAAGCAGTGATTTAATGTAATCAATCTGAAAATCAGAGAAGCATTCCCAGATCAATGCCCCAACTTATACATTACATATGAGTTGCAGAAAGAATTCAAAACATAAAGACAGCAGCCAAGCACAAGTTTTATCTACTTGTTTTTGCTTATCCTTACTCCCACTTAAAGCCTGAAAGTGAACACTCCAACTAGCAAGACCTGTGTCCTGTCTATGATGTAACTAACACAATACCAGAGAGATACAAAGCAA
Source organism: Sakesphorus luctuosus (assembly GCA_013396695.1). NCBI lineage: Eukaryota > Metazoa > Chordata > Aves > Passeriformes > Thamnophilidae > Sakesphorus > Sakesphorus luctuosus. The sequence goes on from VWZD01008788.1 coordinate 762, forward strand.
AATGAAAGCAACAGACCAAACATACTTGTAAGTAAGAGCTTTCAGGGAATAAAACTTTCAGATCTGCTTTGGCTTTACTCCAAAATTCATACACTTCATCACACAACAGCCAACACTGATGAAGCAGAGCTCCATCATCTTTGCCCCTGAACCACTTCTTCCAGTATAGAAGAACTCTCCAATACAACTTCTAGTTATAAGTACCTTCTATTTCAGAACTCTGCTGCAGACATGGATTCAATATGCGACATGACCCTTCCTTCTTAACCTTCTGTTTTCCTATTCCCAGCTTCTTTGAATTGAATAAAGCAAAACCTAGCACACACCAGTATCACTTATAGCAACACAATTTACTTATCAATTATACGCTTATGCCAGCACACAGGGTTGTCTCTCCATCTCAAACTCTAACATTTATTGAGCAGAGGGCAAACCAACACAGTGGAGCACCATTGCAGATTCTAAGGTGATAAAAATACAATAAATCTTGATGTTCTGATAACTCACTCTGATATCTGCTTTCATTAAGATAATGCAACTGGGGGCCATTACATCATTCGAGTTTATGGGTTAGAGAAGACAGAAAAAATGAGTAACATTACACTAGTGTAACCCATCTACACAAACACTATATTCAATAAGCAGATTCAAGGACTGCAGATTGAAAGAATATCTACCGACTATCTGACAAATAACACACCAAAGTTTCCTAAGTCAACAGAAAAATCTGTTCTGATCCCAAACCACCTGCTTCCTAGTCGTGGATTCATGGGAACATGTTGAAGTCATTTACAGCATAATGATGGAAGTCTGAGATACTGTAAAGATAGTATTTCTGACACAAATTAGCCATTTAAAAAAGAGGTAACACAGACACTTTAAAGAGTGGAGATTTCATCTTTTTTTGCTCTGACTAAAAAAAAAAAACCACCAATTTTCAATGCCTTTTTGTAGTAGTGGAGAATTAAAATCACTGTGTGCTCTACAGTATGTTTTACTGTGAGTAAAATCAAAAGACAATGGTACTGCTAAGCCCAAGATTTTACTTCAATGTAAATGCTCTCTTGACTGGGTACTCCAAAGTGACAATATGTTAAAAAAAAAAAAAAAAAGAGTCCCACAAAGAGACACTCCAGACCCACAAGAGTCCCATAATTCCTGAAACAGGATTGTGCAGAATCTAACAACACAAAAGCTTCATTTCCCCAAAAAGGTACATACCCTGCCTGGAAGAACAACTGCTTTAACCACTCTTGAGATCCCGAGGTCGTACAGACACAGAACACTTCCCTCTGCTTCTTCCAACCCAACCAGGAGTCCAGTTCTCTTCTGCCACGAGAACTCCTTTACCACGCGAACAGTGGGAGGCTGCTCATTGACTCCACTGAAACGATATGCGGAGAGCCGCTCTCCTGTCACAGAGTTCACGACCTCCAGCTGAGGACCACATGCCAGCCAGGCCAGGCCACTTCTGCCTGTAAGAGAAACATCAAACACATACAGGAATGCAAGCCACAAAGCATACTGCAAATATAACCCCTCTAAACCAATTCATCTCCAGTTTTGTAATTTTACTTAACACATAACTAGTCTGGGAAGGGATCTGGACAGCAACAGGAAATTATCTTAAAATGGGCACTGCATGCACAAAGGTAAACTTCTGCAAGCGCTGATCACAGAAAGAACTTAACACGTGTTGCTTCACTGAAGAACTTCAAGATCCATTACAGCATTTCCAGTCATGTAGAGAAGATTCTTCCTGGTCTTAACAGAAGCNCAATGCCTTTTTGTAGTAGTGGAGAATTAAAATCACTGTGTGCTCTACAGTATGTTTTACTGTGAGTAAAATCAAAAGACAATGGTACTGCTAAGCCCAAGATTTTACTTCAATGTAAATGCTCTCTTGACTGGGTACTCCAAAGTGACAATATGTTAATAAAAAAAAAAAAAAGAGTCCCACAAAGAGACACTCCAGACCCACAAGAGTCCCATAATTCCTGAAACAGGATTGTGCAGAATCTAACAACACAAAAGCTTCATTTCCCCAAAAAGGTACATACCCTGCCTGGAAGAACAACTGCTTTAACCACTCTTGAGATCCCGAGGTCGTACAGACACAGAACACTTCCCTCTGCTTCTTCCAACCCAACCAGGAGTCCAGTTCTCTTCTGCCACGAGAACTCCTTTACCACGCGAACAGTGGGAGGCTGCTCATTGACTCCACTGAAACGATATGCGGAGAGCCGCTCTCCTGTCACAGAGTTCACGACCTCCAGCTGAGGACCACATGCCAGCCAGGCCAGGCCACTTCTGCCTGTAAGAGAAACATCAAACACATACAGGAATGCAAGCCACAAAGCATACTGCAAATATAACCCCTCTAAACCAATTCATCTCCAGTTTTGTAATTTTACTTAACACATAACTAGTCTGGGAAGGGATCTGGACAGCAACAGGAAATTATCTTAAAATGGGCACTGCATGCACAAAGGTAAACTTCTGCAAGCGCTGATCACAGAAAGAACTTAACACGTGTTGCTTCACTGAAGAACTTCAAGATCCATTACAGCATTTCCAGTCATGTAGAGAAGATTCTTCCTGGTCTTAACAGAAGCTCAGACATCCAGAGAGGCATCCAGCTCAATTTTCATGTCACTTAGAACTCCCTAATCTGCTTAGCTGCCTTCAGCAACTCTCACTGGGTCATCATCCATGTCCTACTAAATACTTTGGAAATATGGGGGCAGCACTTAACAGAGCTCTCCTCTCCTTTCTGTCTTTTTATTCAGACTACAGAAGAAAAAGCAGCATGTTCTGCCGCCCTCTACCATTGCAGGAGAACTATTTCTGCAAGGGATGTTATGATGGATGTAGAACTTGAGCTGGTACAAAGAAATACAGCCCAAAACAACACTACTGCTGTTTTCAAAACTGCCTTCTATTTTGTTCTAAACTGAGGAAGATTCATTCACTCAGCAGGGTCATAGCATAAAGTATTTTAATAGCACAAGATTGTTGCAGGCTTCTGTAATTTCAATGTTTAACTCTATTAATGGTTCAATATTAGTATTTCCAGTTGTTACAATACCCTGTTTGTTCTATCAGAACCTGACGCATTTTAGCAGAACTAAACTAATGTTATGACCTTATGCTTCAGGCAATAACAACTTTACACCAAGACTGAATTTAAAGGAAAATGCTCACCTCCAGAAAACTTCCCACACAGCACAGAGTCTAAGGTGATCTCATCTTCCCCAAGTGCCTCAACAGTCACCTCTGGAAACTGCAGCAGACTGCTCGTTACCTGAGCTGTTAGGTCTCGCATTCTTCACTGGAAACAAAGAGAAAAAAAGTCAATAATGGTCTCATGTCAGCCACAAGAATTTTTAAGAGTGACCCAAGTTTCATCAGTATGCTGTGAAAAATCTCCTATNCTGCAAGCGCTGATCACAGAAAGAACTTAACACGTGTTGCTTCACTGAAGAACTTCAAGATCCATTACAGCATTTCCAGTCATGTAGAGAAGATTCTTCCTGGTCTTAACAGAAGCTCAGACATCCAGAGAGGCATCCAGCTCAATTTTCATGTCACTTAGAACTCCCTAATCTGCTTAGCTGCCTTCAGCAACTCTCACTGGGTCATCATCCATGTCCTACTAAATACTTTGGAAATACGGGGGCAGCACTTAACAGAGCTGTCCTCTCCTTTCTGTCTTTTTATTCAGACTACAGAAGAAAAAGCAGCATGTTCTGCCGCCCTCTACCATTACAGGAGAACTATTTCTGCAAGGGATGTTATGATGGATGTAGAACTTGAGCTGGTACAAAGAAATACAGCCCAAAACAACACTACTGCTGTTTTCAAAACTGCCTTCTATTTTGTTCTAAACTGAGGAAGATTCATTCACTCAGCAGGGTCATAGCATAAAGTATTTTAATAGCACAAGATTGTTGCAGGCTTCTGTAATTTCAATGTTTAACTCTATTAATGGTTCAATATTAGTATTTCCAGTTGTTACAATACCCTGTTTGTTCTATCAGAACCTGACGCATTTTAGCAGAACTAAACTAATGTTATGACCTTATGCTTCAGGCAATAACAACTTTACACCAAGACTGAATTTAAAGGAAAATGCTCACCTCCAGAAAACTTCCCACACAGCACAGAGTCTAAGGTGATCTCATCTTCCCCAAGTGCCTCAACAGTCACCTCTGGAAACTGCAGCAGACTGCTTGTTACCTGAGCCGTTAGGTCTCGCATTCTTCACTGGAAACAAAGAGAAAAAAAGTCAATAATGGTCTCATGTCAGCCACAAGAATTTTTAAGAGTGACCCAAGTTTCATCAGTATGCTGTGAAAAATCTCCTATATATCACTTGGAGCTCTTTTGCTAGGAAAAAAAGGGAACTCAGGAAAGTTTTTCTTCTCACAGCAGAGCAAAAGTATCCTTCGCCTTTCTGATGCCTATGAGATCATCAACAAAAGGTGCTGTAGAGATAAGGACAAGACAAATAATGGAAGAAAACAATACACTAAGTTCAAGTCCACTCACACAGGTTAGCAAGATGTGATGTCAGAAAAATTATGTATTAAAAAACTTCACAGTAAGAGGCGTAACTTTGCATTTGTCCTTTCCCTTGATTTAATACTTGAATATTTGTTGTCAATTGTCTTCTGGTAGATACTACACATCACTTATGCCCTTGTTCACTTTTTGCATGTTTATTTTGGACATTCAGGAATACAAAGTTCTTGACTATCTTCATTCTCAAAGTTTTCCAGAAAATGCAGTGCTGGTATTTTCAACCACTACTGACTTTCATAACTCATGAATTAGAAAGTATTTTTCCATACACTCAGAAGGTAAAGATAACACAGCACTTCAAAACATTGGGGTTTTTCTGTACTAAAGTCCTCATATTTCTTAGTCCCCTACCTTCCTTATCACATCTTTGCAATATTTGACAAAAATTTCTAGGTCTCTCACACATTTTCATACCTCTGTAAGTGCTCCACAAGAGTTCATATTTCAGTACATCAAGACAGATATTTTTGTGGGAAAATTGAAGAGCTGAACTGATTTACAGGATTAAATAGGTGGCTAAATATGAGATACTCCATACACATGGAAATACAAACTACTTTAAGTATCTATATTTTGCACATTGTCTAGGTGATAGAAAAGGCAAGACAAGACACATTCAATTATCTTATTCAAACAGCACTGCTTTCTTCATGCCATCTCAAGATATTTATTACACAAATAGGTCACTATTCCTGGGTCATGTTCCTGTATCTGCTGCCAACATGACAACAGTGAGCACATGAAGCACAGGAAGGGTCAGCCAGGGTCCTGCACTAACCACAAGGTAACATTTTGAGAAAAACATTGCTGATGGCAAAGCCACTATTGCAGGACCCTGCTGCAGCCAGCCCTGACCACTCTGACAGCATTCACCACTAGCACAGAGCAAGTTCCAAGTCAGACAACTTATTTGCTGTAGTTTTGCTGAGTTTCCTCCTTGGTACTTGCCATCAGTTCCAAGCAACAACTTCTGCACTGCATACAGGGGCTCCAGAGAGTAAAGTGCCCCACCATTTGACCAGCATCCTGACTTAGTTTAACTGTAAGGATTTAATGGATATGTTTCAGGATCAACCTCGAACACCAAACACTAATGCAGGCACATCTGGCTGGGAAACAGCATCTCTGAAATGTTTCAGTGCATGCCCATTGCCTCTCGTGCTGTCTCTGGGCACCACTGCAATGTTTCTGGTCTCTCTTCAGGTATTTTATATGCATTGACAAGATCCCCCCTCAGCCTTCTCTTCTCCAGGCTGAACAGTTCCAGCCCCTCCTCAGAGAACAGGTGCTCCAATCCCCTCTAACCATTTTTGTGGCCCTTTGCTGCACTCTCTCCAGTACCTTCACCTCTCTGTTACACTGCGGACCCCAGACCTGGACACATCACTCCAGCTGTGGCCTAACCAGTGCTATACTAGAATGATCACCTCTGTCCACCTCCTGGCAACACTCATCCTCATGCAGCCCAGGATACCATCAGCCTTCTTTGCTGCAGGGGCAGCACCCTCAGTGAGTGTCCAACAGGACTCCCAGGGCCTTTTCTGCCAAGCTTTCCAACTGGGCAACTCCCAGCATCTATTGGTACCTGGGGTTGCTGTAGTTTTGCTGAGTTTCCTCCTTGGTACTTGCCATCAGTTCCAAGCGACTTCTGCACTGCATACAGGGGCTCCAGAGAGTAAAGGGCCCCACCATTTGACCAGCATCCTGACTTAGTTTAACTGTAAGGATTTAATGGATATGTTTTAGAATCAACCTAAGTGCAGGACTTTGCATTTCCCCTTGGTGAATTGTGGGAGGTTCCTGTCACTCCATTTCTCCAGGCTGACAAAGTCTCTCTGGATGCCAGTGACCCACTGCTCTATCACCACTCTCCCCAGCCGTGTCTCATCAGTCAACCTGCTGAGAGCACTCTCTGTCCCACTGCCAAGAACATTAATGAAAACATTGAATGATCACCACCACACCCTGTGCCAAAGTTGTCTATCAGAATTCTACAGTCAGGTTTCTTTCACTCAAGTGCAGCATACAGATTCACTTGCAGAGATTGCACAGCTGCTCCACAGGCTCTCCAAGGAGTAGAAACCACAGCAGAAAATGAGAAGTAGAAAGGAAGTTAGCACTGTATCCCAACAGCCCCCAACAGCTAAGATCCTGTATCTGATGCAGACCAAAGATTTTATTTCCCTTTAAATAAGAAAACAAACAGAAGTAACACAGATCAGAATTGAACACTAGAGCAAATTTACCCAGCTATTCCATTGGTCAATCCTGCTTTAAAGGAGAACACTGACAACCAATATTAAAGAACTTTAGAAAACAGTCCCAAATTCCTAAATTACTGTAAAAGCTTTTTCCTGTAAATAAGCATGAAGATGTCCGTGTAGTAAGTGTTTCATGATTATTAATACAACATGTCACAGTAATAGCAGGATAATTTTAAGAGTGAACAAAGTTCTTCCAGTAGGGAAGGTACCAGCATGCAAGGAAACTTCTCAGCTCCATGAGTCACCCTGAATGACCCTGCCTGGGCCACTGCTACCTGCTGTGCCAAGAGCCCAGAGTCTTGTGTGGCCAAACTGGAAATCAAATTTGAAGACTCTCTGCTGGGGAGACTGGAGTTTAAAGCAAACCTCTCTCCATTCCAATTTTCCACCATCTCAGAAAGAATTTTTCTCTGATGAAAAGCTCATACTTTGACACAATATAGTCCTGTCCACAGTAGAAATCAAATATGCCTATCAGTCCATTAACACCAGTAAAAAATCATCAAATAATAACACTCCAACACGTGGACCATTCACGTAACAAATAAAACCTCCCACGCATCAGGCTGGCACAGGTTTCCTCCAGTAAGCCAATGGGCATTTTAAACAATTTCATTTTTCTAGAAATCTGGCTTGACTATATGGAACAAAGATGATAAACTTCATAATAAACTATGAACAATATACAGTGATCTATTAGAATATTTTGCTTGCATCACTCTCCTAAGTTCAACCAAGGATTACTGGGAAATAAAAACAGGGGCAAAACAGTGAGACAGAGCTAGGTTAAAGGCATGAAGTCCCTCCTTTACAAGATATATCCAACAGCAACTGCATTTCTGCTTTCTTTGAAAACAACTACTACAATCACATTCTTATTTTCTATGTTGGAGATCAGATTAGGATAAAATGCCACAGGCTTACACCATTTTCAGGAATAAATCAGAATTCAACCTTCCAGCTGTATCCTGCAGCAAAGTGGTCTGTGTGCAAGTTGCCCAAATGCTCTCTCTTCTTCATCCCATGTACTTATGATTTCCAAATGTCATGAACTACTTCCAAAGAAAGAAGCATGAGGTTTCTGGATTAAAAAGCTCCAGGGGGAAAAAACAAAACAAAAAAAACCAGAGAAACTGCATGTTCAAGCAAAATCATATACATACAGCCAAGCCAGAGTTCTGAGATGTCACTTCTGACTGATGGTAGTACATGAAAATCAGTCTCAGAGGCCAACAATGTTATGGGCTTACTGGAGAAAAAGCTAAAAATATGGTCAGTCACAGCTGAAGATATGATTTCACAGGACATGTTGACTTCACTGACACAAAATGAGGGGCATTGCTGCCATCTCTCATCTCTATCTGCTCCTTTGTTTTACTACTGGATTTTAGAAGACATTTCCAGTGCACCACACTGCTATTCCATCACACCACTCACTCTCCCAGCATGAATGTCAGAATCACAAGGAAGAGAAAGATTTGCCAGAACCACTGGTGGTCATCTATTCCAATCTCCTACTCAAGCAGGGTCTCCCAGAGCAGGCTGCCCAGGATAGTATCCACATGGATTTGGAACATCTAATTCTCAAACAGGCTTTTACAACCAGCAATCTGACAAGCTCAACTACAAAAACATTTGCAACCCATGCAACAGGCCCTGGTGTTTGAAGACTCTCTCTTACCCATTTGAGGATTCTATTCTCTCATCCACACAAGTCAGACAATGCAGCAGCACCAAACGCCTATCACCACTATTTCTCTAAAACTATACCTGACACCTTACCAGCCACAAGACACAAAATTCATAGAAGCCTGATCATGTTAATATCCCTGATGGGAAAAAGCCAAGCCCAGGCAAATCGATGCAGGAAAGAGAGCTGAGGCAGCACGTGAATGAGGAGCTGTCCTTCGCAACACAGGATGCAGAGCTGTGCCCAAACCCGTGGGACAGCTGCCAGCCCAGGCTGACACGGTCACCCACGGGCCCTGCAGAGGCACCTGAACGGCCACGCCTGGCCCGACACCCCGAACAGCAGTCCTGGCACAGTCCAGTCCCCAGATTTTCCCCTAATTTACCTGGCACAATCAGGAGGCAATTGAAAGACCTGAAAGACCGACCCTGAGCTTTCTACCGGCAGAAGCTCCAGACCTGGAGCCACATTTTATTAAGGAAGACACACAGCACTTTTGTTTAAGCCAGCAACTTTGCTGCGTGCTGCTTTGCCTCATGCACACACCCAGAGACCCCCAAAAATGGCACTGGATTCCTGCGAAGCTGTGCCCTCCCCATTACACCCATCCCTCGTCCCACAATCGCCGCTCCACGCATGGAGCGCATTTCCCGCCTCCTCATGGAATACAAGTCGGAGGAGGGGGCGGGAAGGTAGAATTAGAAAATAAAAACCCTCCGAAAACGTGACGGAAGGAGTGAGAGCAGAGGGCGTGCGCGGGTGACCGGGCAAGAGGGAAAGCTCCTGGCGGCGGCCGCCGCATCTCCCACGCCCCCCAGCCCGGCGGAGCCTCCTGGCCGCGGAGCCTCCCATGTGCGCTGCCCAGGCCGCGCCGCCCGGGCCTGCCCTGCCGCCGGGGGCCGGCACACGTGTGGCGGGCACGGCGCCGCAGCCAGGGGGTCACTTACATAAGGGACGGGCGGCCGGGCCCTCCCGAGGCCCCCGCGGGCCCGCCTGCGCCAGCGGCGGTGCCGGCCTAGGCGGCTCGGGAGCGCCCGGTACCCGCTGGNCCCCCGGCACCCACCTCGCTCGCGCACCCGCCGCGCGGGGGGCGGGACGGGCTGGGAGGGAGTTGGGGTCGGAAGGGGGGGCGGAGTTCTCGCGAGACCCTCCGCAAACCTCCGCGGGAATTTTCAAATACGCGGGACACGGCCCCGGGCGGTGGCTGCGCCGCGGCCGCCTCCGGACTACGAGTCCCGGCGTGCCGCGCGCCAACCTCTGCCGCTCCCGCCACCGCCTCAGCCTGCGCTCTTTTCCCGCGAGGCACGCCGGGAGCTGTAGTTCCTGGCCCAGCAGTACCACGTGCCCTTCAGAGCCCATTCCCGGGACCTGCTCCCCGGCGCCGCCAAAGGGGAAGGCGCCATGGCTGGGAGATGGCAGGTCTTGTCTACCTGTGTCTCTCTCATTGCAGGAGCCACTCACCCCCTTCTCCCTCCTCCCCACAATCTATCTAGATTTCACAGAATCACAGAATAGTTTGCATTGGAAGAGACCTTAAAGATCACCTACTTCCAATCCCCCTGCCACGGACAGGGACACCNGAAAGAAAGAAAGGGATGAACGAGGGCGGGCAAGCGGGGGTCGCCGCCGCCGCCTCCTCCTCCTGCCCGTGCCGCTCCCCCCAGCGCAGCGCAGCCCAGCCCAGCCCGCTGCCCCGGTACGTGCCGACGNTCCCGCCACCGCCTCAGCCTGCGCTCTTTTCCCGCGAGGCACGCCGGGAGCTGTAGTTCCTGGCCCAGCAGTACCACGTGCCCTTCAGAGCCCATTCCCGGGACCTGCTCCCCGGCGCCGCCAAAGGGGAAGGCGCCATGGCTGGGAGATGGCAGGTCTTGTCTACCTGTGTCTCTCTCATTGCAGGAGCCACTCACCCCCTTCTCCCTCCTCCCCACAATCTATCTAGATTTCACAGAATCACAGAATAGTTTGCATTGGAAGAGACCTTAAAGATCACCTACTTCCAATCCCCCTGCCACGGACAGGGACACCTTCATAGAATCATAGAATAGAATCATAGAATCGGTTGGGTTGGAAAAGACCTCCAAGATCATCAAGTCCAACCCTTGGTCCAACTCCAGTCCGTTTACCAGATCATGGCACTCAGTGCCACGTCCAATCTCAATTTAAAAACCTCCAGGGATGGGGAATCCACCCCCTCTCTGGGCAGCCCATTCCAATGCCTGATTACTCTCTCTGGAAAGAATTTTTTTCTGATATCCACCTTAAATTTCCCCTGGCAGAGCTTGAGCCCGTGCCCCCTTGTCCTATTGCTGAGTGCCTGGGAGAAGAGACCAACCCCCACCTGGCTGGAACTTCCCTTCCACTAGGCCAGGTTGCTCACAGCCCCATCCAACCTGGTCTTGAACACTTCCAAGGATGGGGCATCCACAGCTTCTCTGGGCAACTTGTGCCAGTGCCTCACCATCACCACCACAGCAGAGAACTTCCTCCTAAGATCTAATCTAAACCTACTTTCTTTTAGTTTGAAGCTATTCCCCCTTGTCCTGCCACTACATGCTCTTGCAAAAAGCCCTTCTCCATTCAGGTTCCATTCAGGTACTGGCAGGCCACAAATAGGTCACTCACCCTTTTAAAGGGGTAGGCTATTTAGCTGCAGTTTTTCTCTTACTTGTATTAAGAAAGTATATGTAAAAACCCAACACAGTTAACATAAGGTTAGGCTGTTAATCACTGAAAACAAAAAAAAAAGTAAGTATTAAGTCAAAAATGCAAGTCTAATGGTATTCTTTTCAGTGTGCATATTGTAATGTGGTCAAAACGCTCTCTGATGCTTAAAAAAAACATTTTCAGGTAATTAATAAACAAATAGGTCTAATGGATGGTATCCCTGCCTATGGCAGGGAGTTTGGAACTAGATGACCTCTAAGGTCCCTTCCAACCAAACTATTCTATGATTCTATGAAATCTGCAATGCTTCTAAGAAGTGGCATCGTCATCAAAGGAGTGGCAAAGACATTCAGTTTCTTCCAGCATATGTTATCTCTAAATTACAGCTGTGCCCCTTAATGTTAAGTCTGCCATTCTTTATATTATTATGCAAATGTTTATTGTGGGGGCTGCAGTAGCCCTTTTAGCTCTATTAATTTATAGCATGTAAGACCATGGTCACGGACCAGGAATCCACTACGCCAGGCAATGAGATTGCACTGGACAGCCCAGCTCTTGACCTAAGGGGGAGGTTGTGCAGATAGTCACAAGGTGTCAGTGAGACAGTATTTACCCGCGTAGAAGGAAGCCTAACCCTGGTCACCAGCTCATGGGTGATGGCACAGCTGACTCTGTTATGTGTGAGGGGCTGTGCATGTGACAGACAGATCTGGGTTGAACTACAGAAGGTCTTGAAAGTGAGGACAAGCAGCTCTCATCTGATGTGACAGAAAGTAGGGAGCTAAGGGAGAAATGCAAAGTTAGGCACGGCAGCACTGGAGGACCAGCTAGACTCATATCCATAGCCAAGACATTCAGAGTGATTATGTGCAGGAGGCCGCTGCATTTATTAAGGTCAGGACAAGTGCTTTGGCAGGAAGCACCATTCAAAGTGGCAATTCAGTGTGGATGAGAGCCTTAGCTCCATGGAGACAGAAAGCCTTTGTGTCAGGAATTATTTATAGAACAATACTTTCAAGGCTCAGGCTTGACCTGAATAAGGACACAGGGAGAGGTCTGGACCAAAGATGTCCCTCAAGTTGTAGGCATATGTGATCATTGGCTTAAACAGCAGCAGGATGAAGTGGGCTGGTTTAGCCAAGCTTGGGCTTGAACGGACAGCAAAGCTTATCTGAACAAGCATCAGAGAAGTAGGCAAGGATGTGTTTGGAAAAAAGGTCTGTGATTCCTCTTGCCCATTCTAAAGTATCTATGGTGCAGTCATCAGCATCAGAGCCACTCAGATGGACTTCCTTTTTAGGTGGGAAAGGAAACAGATTCTTCCTGGGTTCCATCCGTTTGGCTGGCTTTAGACACCTCCTGTAGGATTGGCTGTAAAGGGAGCCTAGATGGTAGGTAGAGACACTACAATGTGCCCTTTTATTTTTTGCTAGGTTCGTCTCACTTTAGATGTTGATCTGAATAGAGCACTGGATCTTTAAGTTGCTCAGCAGGTGAATTTATGTTTGTGCTTGGGATTATACAGAGATAAGGTACAGAAGAGAAACAGGACAAGGGCAGAGCTTTATACCACCCATGCTGGAGTTTGGTGAGTGAGATAAAGAGGAATCTCCAAAAGCCATGGTGGTTGAGTGAGGGAAGAGAAAGGGAAGAGGAGAGCTTTGAAAACAGAAGAAATAACCTTTCGTGGAGAGAAGCTCAAGCTGACTTGTGGCAAGTGCCTGACAGTGAATGGAGATGTAGGGGAGAGCTGGAGCTGCCTCAGAGTAGATCATTCAAGGTTCTCACAAAAGCAATGCTGACTGAATCTGGGGGCAGAGGCCATGCAAGGGAGAAGTTGCATGAGGAGGACTCCAGGCTTTCACTGAGCTTACAAAGCAAAGAAAATTGAGGCGCATGTTTCTATTGGCCTTGTGTGGCTGGGTTTTGGTAGAGGTGGAGCTACAGAGGTGGCTTCCATAGCCAGAAGCTGCTAGAAGCTTCTCCTGTGTCCAACCAAGCCAGTGCCAGGAAGCTCCAAGACAGACCTGATGCTGGCCAATGCCAGGCCCATCAGCAGTGGTGGTACTGCCTCTGGGATAACAGTTAAGAAGGTAAAACAACCCTGCATAATTCCAGCCAGAGAAAGGAGTGAGGGTACATGAAACAGCCCTGCAGACACCAAGGCCAGTACAAAAAGAGAGGGAGGATGTAGTTCTGGCAATGGAGCAGAGATTCCCCTGCAGCCTGTGGTGCAGACTGTGATGAAGCAGGCTATCCTCCCTGCAGCCCATGGAGGTCCATGGAGGTGCATATAGACACTGGAAAGAAGTCTGTGGCCCCATGGGAAGCCCACACTGCAGCAGGCTCCTGGCAGGACCTGTGGACCCATGGAGAGAGGAGTCCATGCTAGAGCAGTTTTGCTGGCAGGACTTGTGACCCCATAGTGGGCCCACACTGGAGAAGCCTGTTCCTGAAGGACTGCACCCTGTGGGAAGGTACCTACGCTGGAGCAGTTCATGAAGAACGGCAGGCCCTGGGAAGGATTCACGCTGGGGAAGTTCATGGAGGACTGTCTGTTACGGAAGAGATCCACACTGGAGCAGGGGAACAGTGTGAAGAGTCCCTCCCTTGAGGAGAAAAGAGCAGCAGAGACCATGTGTGATGGACTGGCTGCAATCCCCATCCCTCTGTGCCATGGGGAGGGAAGGAGAAAATCAGAGAAAATCAGGAGTGAAGTTGAACTCAGGAAGAAGAGAGGGATGGGGAGAGAGTGTTTTAAAATTTAGCTTTTATTTCTCATTATCTTGCTCTGATGTAATTTTAAATAAATTAAATTCCTTTTCCCCAAATCAAGTCTGTTTTGCCCATGACAGGAACTGGTGAGTGATCACTCCTTGTCTTCATCTCAACCCATGAGATTTTCATTATGTTTTTTATCCCCTGTCCAGCTGAATAAGGGGAGTAGTTGGTTTGTAAACAATAGGAGTATTAATAGATGCATTTATTGAAATGATAAAGAGTGAGAGAAGTGTAGTCATTTAAAGATATGAGAGTGAGGCAATTAAGAAAATGAGAAAAAGTAGAACCAAGAGAAAGCAAAAGAACAGGAGCTAAAAAAACAAAGAAGAGAGCTCTGTGCCTCTGGCACCAGCAAAGACTTGGAGAGAGATAAGTGGAAGTGGATGTGAGTACAAAGTCGAAATGCTGGAAGAAAGCAATGACATCCTGTGCAAACAGAGAAGGAAGCAGGAAGGAAGATGCAGTGAAGAGGAAAAAAGCTGCAGCTGAAATTATACATAAAGTGTATGCAAATTGAAAACATTCAGCTAAGCTGGAAAAATCAGGCTGCTTGGTGTACAAGATGTCATCATGTTCCATGCAGTTAAGATTGTTGAAAACCTGATGGACAAGCTATATTAGAAAGCTAATGCTCTTACTTAGCTGAGTTAATTATTGCCAAATCTAATTGCTAAGGCTGGGTGGGGAGCCAGTGGAGTCACAACTCCAGCAGCACAGCGCCCAAGATCCAGGTACCAACTCAGTTGGTTCCTGCCTGCTGCTGTAGAGCTGTGAGTGCCTGGACCCTGGGTGCTGATGCATCCCGTGGGGGGAGCCAGCCCTGGCGATATCCCTGCCCGTAGGAATGGGAAGCCTGGAACACAGGGCTGGGCACAGGGAAGGTCTCCTGAGTCACTGCCTTCCCCACTGAGACAGACCCTCTCCTCTGGGAAAGGTGGGAGGAGAACCTGAAAGCAATCTTTGAATTACAGGGAGCTGGAGGTGGGTTTCAGACTGCCCAGTGGTGTCCTGGGCAGCACAACCTTTCTTCCAAGTCAATAAGTCGATATCTAATTATGGGTGAGACTCACTAGCACGGTCTGCTGCTCTGTGCTGCCCTGGCACTGTGGTGCAGCTGTTGCTCTGGTGTATTCAGTGAGCATCCACTTTTGCCTTTGTGTTTTATTTGAGTATCTGTGATTCTGCTGCAGAAATTTAAAATGGAAAGTGTTGCATGTTTAATAGTATTTTTTTCAAATCATTGTGACGACCATACAGTAGCATCCTCTACAAACACTCCTTAGTTGGTACCTATGATCTGACGTTTTTGGTAAGCTGCACCAAAAGTAAGCAAATCCTCAGATGAAGAAACCCCTGTGTTAAAATAAATCTCATACGGTCAGCATGTGTCAGAGATATAAAGGTGAAACAAAGAAAATGCTGCAGTGCTGTAATGATTATTTTCAAGCACAGGATTGTTTATAGAGACAGGATGCTCAGTGATGTGGTTATACTTATCCAAATATGTAATTGCAAGGGGACAATTCTAAAAACAAGAATTAAATACTGCCTTTCAGTAATTACATGGGGGAATCTATTTGAAAAACATATGTAGGTTCTCTAAAGACAAACATTAAAAAGCCTCGGACACAACAGACAGCAGTTTGGGCTTTTTGAGAAGTTTCATTGTGAATTTTTTCAGCTGAGAATTTTGTGGCTTTTAAAAGTCTAATCTTAATTTAATTTTCCGGATTTAGAATGCCTGGTTATGAGATACTAGCAATTAGTTCTATACATTTTTTACTCTTAAGTAGTTGGTAAATATTCTAAGCTTTTATTTCTACTATATATTTCATTGGGAATAAATAGTTACTATTTTTCCTTTAAAATTGTATTAATTGAATTGTAGGGCATTAATAATATTATGCATTAAAAGCATTAATTAGTGCTTTTCAATATCAAACCCAAAGTAATTAGAAACTTAATGAACCAAAAATAATATAACGGGATCTCTTCTATTGTCCACTCGAGCGGCAATAATTTAATATAAAGAGAGGCACTCCAGAATTCCCCAGAGAAAGGGAAAATTAAATGGTGGTTGAAACTGCAGTTGCTAGAGAGTCATGGAGCCAAAGAAAAACGAGGGAGAGAAGTATCTGCATTTCAGTTTAAACAGAAAAAGGGGGGCTTAAGGAAACCTTGAAAACTGCATTTTTGAGCAGCACACTGTTTATTATCTCATCTCCATTTCACCTGTAGAAAATTTTGCAGCTTGATTGTCAGAGCTACTCCCAGCTGTGTATTATTCATTCCAGCTTATATATTATGAAGTTAAGGGGGTTTTTCTTCTGGGTGTTTTGTTTTGTTATTATTGTTGGGGTTTTTTTACCATTGTGGTAATCTGAAACCTAGATATCTTCCTCCTGCAGACTGAAAGCAAGACCTTTCCCTTAAATCAAGTTGGGACAGGAAGGCGCTTTCTGGATCTGATCCTCCATCCTCTCTGCTGTGTGTAGCAACCGGACTGTGGCTAGCAGGTTTAGTGTGAGCTGTGATGCCAAGACCTGTCCTTGCTCTAACACTTCCTTTGCATACATGTGTTCCTAAGTGAGCAGCAGAGAGAAGACAAATACTGTAACTCTGGCTTCAGGGAGGTGGGAACATCTGAGTAATATTAGTAGCTTGACTAATGCCATCCAGGCTTTTAATTTCATAATTTATGGACACCATGTAGTTTTTTAAAATCTACAAAAAACAGTCACTTAAAAGGGAGGAAATAAGAGATTTCAAATATTTTACATTTCCCACATATGCAGGTTTTCTTTCCTCAAGTCAATGCATTTCTTCACAATGCAAAAACCTTCATGTTAACCCAAAGTTAATATGATTCTGTCAATACCAAGGCTGAGAAAGAACATAGATGTACCTTCAAGGGAGATGATTGCTTCTAGAAACAAACTCGTCATTATGACAGGATTTGTCTCATCTATCTTCAGCTGTATGAAACATGAGTATTTAGCTTAAGTGTGCCCAATAGACTGTTTTTCTTCACCTGTTCTGACTGATCCATAAGTCAGGTTTTCTTTGCTTACAGACCTGCAGTGCCCTGGACCTTACACCCTCCCACCTACAGCACCACTGCCAATAAATCACAGGAGTCATCTTGGCTCCTTTTGTAGCTGGAGGGAGGAGTACACATTTTAGGAGAGCTTGTTTGTCCCATTGCAAGAGACACAGCTGGGTAGGTCAGACTTTCTGGGGTGCCTAGTTCTCCTTCTAACATTACAGGGAACCTGGACAAATTGCAAGGAAAGGTTGCTCCACTTTTAGATAGCTGCCTGGCTGGGAGTAATTGCTCTGTTCATCAAGAGTTGTGAAGTGGCTGCTTGTATACCTTGATTAGTGCACAGCCAATTAAATTCCCTTACAGCAAGCTTCTCCCATATGTTGTGCTTGTTAGACTGCTCTAAAACCTTCCAATTATCCATACTGATCATGAAATGAAAGGCAAAATAACCCCCCAGATGCAGGAGTCTCTAATTATATAATACAGTTCTTTACAGGGAAGACCATGGCCTGCATTTATTTATCCTTCCTTTTATGTTTATTTTTAGTTTTGTGCAGGTGAAGGTAGGGGGTTGCTTCAATGTGTCTAAAATAACCAAGCATACCCAGAGTAAGCAGAGCTGATGTGGATATACCTTACACCAGTCAATTCAGAGCAGGAAGTTTCTTCTCAGTTGTTTTGTTTAGCTGACCACTCAAGAAATTCCCAAGTTCACTAGCAGTGTTTCACTTGCCAAGCCTTTTTGATAACTGAGATTCCACATAATGCAGCATGAAAGTCCTACAATGAGAATATCCAACAGTCAACAAAGCAGAACCTTCACATTCTGATAGTAGCACTTGGCCTGCATTGCACATCTTGAGAAAACTGGGGTTTATACTCAATGGTGTAAACAACCAATGCCCCTTTGCATGCGAAAGGAATAGAATTTCCTGCATAGCCCTTGTGCAATGTGGCTGAATTAATTGTGCTGTTTGAGTGTGATGGTTTTTATGCCTGTGGTTTTGCTGATAAATCCCTATGGTCAGTAGTCAAAAATCAAGCTTTTCCCATGAATTGAAAAGGAGAATTTATTCAGACCTGAGGTTGCATTTCTGGCCTCTCTTACAGCTCTGAAAAATACCCATCAGCTTTAATATTGAAACAAGGGGGTAATATGTTTGCACATTTGGAAAACACAAAATTAATCCTTAAAAATATGACCTTAAAATCTAACTTGGAAATAAAGTTTTCCCATGTTTTCGGTGCACAGGGATTTTTGAACTCAGTTGCCGCAGTGCAATAGCAGCAGACAGTGCACTGAACTGAGAAGTGGTTGCTATGCTGAGGTGCTGCGAACTAGCCTGCAGATGCTTTCTGAGGTCTAAAATAAAAACACTTCATTTCCATTGGCACCAGAATCACTCTGCTGAGTACAGTTCATTATCACTGCGCAAATACTGCATGCATAAGATGGTTTATAACATGTTCAAATTTGGAGTGCCACAATTCAACATAAGCTGAGCTGGGAAGGGATCAATTTGAGATTGTTAGTATTAGGCATTTTCTTTGGTGGTTATAGTCTCCATGTGTGACCCTCGGGCAAAGTACCAAAAGGGGCTATCTAGAAAACTTGGAGACAATCAAGTTTAAATTTAGGTAGCAAAACCCCAGGTGTTGGAAAATGCAAGTTGGAAAAAAAAATCAGACTGGCCTCTTTTCATGAGGAATGTGGTCATATATGTTGAAATTACTGTCAAGGACAGATTTTTCCAAAGCACACAGTACCTGTCCATTCCCTTGTAAGCAGAGAAAGCAAAAGTTGCTCATGGCCTTATGCAGGGGAGCTCAAAATGTTTCCTGAAACCATTTGCAACAGACTGGCTCTCGAAAATATTTGAGAGTCATTTCCCTGTGCTGGTAAAGTTTAATGTCAATTTGCCCAGCTGTGTGAGAAACTGCTGAGTGTGAGTGACTAATAAATTTGCCAGCACAGCAACCTCAGTGTGTAATTTGTTGTTGTATGGTCTGTCTGGATAGCTCATCCCTGCAGCCTTTTATTCTGCCAGATGCTGATCACCTCCTGGGAGGTACTAAGACATCTCATTTTTCAATGTGTGCTTGGCACCTTGCAGAAAGTGATCAGAGCCTTGTTGGGTTTGATCTACCAGTACTGAAAAATGAAGGTGGTTCATCCTTGTACAGGGACAGCTAACACAAAGCCAGTGCTCTTGAAAGAGCCACTGTGACCTCTGCTGTGAGCAATTTAGAGGAGGCATCACTCAGTCTGCTGAATCTGCTCATTAACTGCTGAAACAAAGAATCACTGCGAATAAATATATCCTTTTGCTTCTCCTACTCCACCATTTCAAAGCTAGACAACATTTTTCTGAAAGTGGCATAGCAGAAATTAATTGAGTGGCACCAGCCTGGGGTTCTCCCCGGCAGGCTCAGGCATTGGGCAATGCCCAGCCAGGCTCCAAGGGAGCCTGGGGACAGTAACCCACGTGCTTTGCCCTCCCCCAGCTGCATGCCTGGGTTGGTTTGTGCTGGGATCATTATCTCTGGCCCAGCTGGGGCAGCTCCCAGCACTGGCACTACCTGACCTGCATCAAACTTCACTTCTTTGCCTGGGGCTCCAAGGTGCCTCCTAAGGAGGTGTCTTTTTCCTGCCAGAGAGACCCAGCTTGTATGTAGCACCAACTCCATTGAAGCACATCACCTGAGGCAAGGATCAACTGGACTATCCCCTCATGTTTGCTACAAACTACACCAGAAGCCTATACCACATTAATTAAACAAGACAGTACAGCTTTCAGAAAGGGATAGTGATGTCCTAAAACAAGCATTTGAGTATGTTTGCCAACTCATGTTGCTTGCAGATTATAAGACAGTATTTCTTTTAAGTGGGGGAGATATAGTTTTTATTTTCTCCTTTTCTCTAGCAAATATTTCTGCTGCAGGTTGTATGGCTTTCAACATCAGCTGATGGGAAAAACATGGGGTACCCTGGAAAATTGCTGACAAAGAAACAATGTATTTTCTTGACGCTGAACCTCAAAGAGTGATTGAATCTAGGAATTATTTCAATAGCTCAATAAGGATGCAGGGCATAATGCTGCCTCCCTGCCACCAATGCCTCCCCAATAGCCAGCTCCTCCTCCTGGGTGCCACCACTGCATGCTGCAGCACAATGGCTGGCACACCAGTTCCAGGTACCTACATTGTGTCTAGCTTCTTCCTGTGAAGGATTATTTTCATCTAGAATTGCACAGGATTTCAAAAAGGACTGAACATTTAAAAGCTACCAGGGGTCTCCAGAGAAAAAAGCCAATGCATGTGTCCAGTCAGAGACATCACCAGCTGTGTGATCCAAAACTGGTTGTGAGCAAGCTGTGTGATTGCCCTTACTCTCATTTGTATTGCAGCACCTCAGTGAGAGGATCGTGGTTAGGAATCTCACTTACAGCATGTATTGCCTGGTTTTGCTATGTGACTTATTCTCCAGTCCTAGAGGAGATTTCAGATTTCTTTGCAGTCTCACTGTGGCCCCTGGCTCTGCCGCTGCTGGCAAACAGACTCCTGAGCCTTTTTTTTTCCTCCAGATGTACCTAACAAAAAAATCTACGTTCAACAAGTTTGACCTAGGTGCAGTGGCTGAGGTCAGAGTCCCATTTCATTAGGCTTCCGTATATAATTACAGAATTGGATTCATTCTGTCACGCCAAGTGTTTGCACCTTGACAAACTGGAAGGGAAACAGCTACAGTAAGAAATGCCTTGCCAAAATTCATGCAACAGATCGAATGTTGAGCCAGAAATGTTAGCCAGCTATCCCAGTTCCTGCCATCCGAGTAGACCTGCTTCAAACTGGATAGCAGGTGGATTTGTGTACTTATTCACACCAGTGGCTTCTGGCTCTTAAGAAATATGCTCAAAAACTTACACTGTAAAGTTAAATAAATTTTGGAGGAATTGCTGGCCCTGCCTGAGCAGCACCTCAGCCAAGGAACAGCTCCAGCAGCAGCTGCTCGTACTGGATGATGAACATCACCTCCCTTGAATTTTGAAAAGCTAACAGTATACAAAGACTTACTGGTACAAAAGGCCAAATAGCACCATTGACTTCTAGTCCACATTCACCTTCGATTGCGTAAGATAATTTTACCCCAAAATAATCCTTGTGACTTTGCCCTGGCTTTGGAGACTAAAAATACACAGATTTTTCAAGTTGTAATAAAAGAATTCAGTATTCTAATCCCTCTCTGTGTGAGAAGAAATCGCTGGATTTTACTTAGTCATTTCCACATCCAGATCGTGACTTTTGGTCGAATGACAAATTTTGCTGCTGCAGTATTCATGCTAGCTGAGCGCCTCTCACTTCAACTGGAATTGAACTGTGGGAGTGGGGATCCTCCTTCCCAGCCCACTGCCCTTCTGAATGAATGCAGTTTGTCCCAAAGTATCACAAATTATTTTAGTTCCTGGCATATGTGCTAGATTTTAGCTGCTCTGCAAATTTTACTTTATTAATCAAAAGCAGCTCCCTGGAAGGAGGACTGTTTCTAGAATTTTCTTTTAACCATGTTGCCTATTAGATCACAGAAAATAAATACTGCTGTAACTGAAGAAACATAACCCTGGAGACTGATACACTGGATCCCTGAGCATGTACCTAGAATTATATACGTAAGAGTTCTGTTGAGCTTAATCAGCTGGATTCTAAGAAGGGGATTCAAAGTCCTTTGATATCAGCCAATCCATTTTAAGACTATTTTGTAGTGAGCTGATCTAAGTTATTTCACCTCAGCCTGAAGCTTTTTTGTATGGTACCAGAATATAGTGCAATGTACTAGTGAGGTGAGGTACAAAGGTGAGGTACTCAGAATGAAAAGTAGAGAAACAGGGAACTGAACCATGGAGGTTACATACAGTGTTAAAACTCCACAGCCAACTGAGAGCAATCAGGGGTGATGCTGATGACTGTAAGTGAGCAGCTTGGCTACAAGAAAAAAAAAAAGAATAAAATTCAGAACTCGGGGGTTGCATGTACTGAGAAGGTGATTTTTTTTTAATGATACATAGTAATAAGGATTGGGTTTGCCCTGCAAATGTTTAGCTGCCCTGCAGAGCTAGTGCTATGTGGGTTACTGGTTGCTGTAGTACCTGGGCTGCCTTGACAGAGCTTGCTCTGGGAAAACTGTTCTTGTGGCCATGACACTGAACAATTGTACGAAAAAGCTGTGTGCATAATGAAAGAGATGTGTTTCCATCTGCTTCGCCTACTCAGGTAAGGAGATGTGGTATTACTGAACCAAATGTATCTTGCCAGTGTCTGCTCGCAGCAGAGAGCAGAGGGGGAGAGCAGCCACACACAGGGGAGCTCTGCTGGGCCATTTCATTGTCACAAGGCAGGCACTTTCTCATGGCTCGATGTGGAACAAATAAAGTTTCTGTCTAGAAAGGGACTTGCTGTCAAGAGGGAGAAGGAGTGCCATAGCTGATACAGCAGCAGAAAAGAACTTCTGGAAATCTGAGGCAGTGCCCCACCAGGTGACAAAGGTTGATAATTTCTGCTGCTCCTGCCCTTCTTCCAAGGTTAGTGAAAGGGATGAGTCTGGCTTCAGACTATTGTGTCTTCATGTGGCCAGATTTTCTTTTTTTCTTATTTCACTGACAAACATAGAAAACAAATTCAATTCATTGCACAGCTTCTACCATTTGGGGGGCTTATTTTTGTTTGGTCTGTTATAAAATTCTGTATGGAGTAAGCAGCAACACAGTGGACATTACACCTGCCAGAGGCAACAGCTGTTATATTTGTGCTTGAAGAGGAAGAAAGAAAATGTTTTTGTGATGACTACTAGCAACTTCTTCATGCTTTTTTGGATAAGAATGAGACAACAGCTGGTACAGATACGTGTTTCTCTCCCTCCCCATTTTGCATTATTAGCAACTGTTAGTGCAAGCCACAGTAATAGTCATTTGCAGGCAGTAAGTAATTTTATCTGAAAATAGTTCATTCCCTACATGTGAACACATTCTCAAATGAAAAGATACAAATTACTCATGATCATTTTATTGAAGTAAATGGTGGTTTAGGCTGTTTGGGCTGAAACTTGCACAGCATCTGACATTTACGGTTATAGCAATAAAATTATCATGGTATTTTCATCAAATCTTTTGAATGAGAGGTTAGAAACTTGTAATGCTGTGTCTGAGAAACTAGAGACATGACAAAACTCTGTATTAAGCAATTGCAGTGTTGCAGTTGGTAGGAAGTGAGGAGACTGTCAACATCTTCTCAGACTGAGGGACAAAAATGTCACCAAACTACCTTTTGTTATGATTGAGAAATCCTTCCAGTGAAGGATGAAATACTGTATAAAATGCAAGAACCAAAAGGGTTTTGAATCCAGCACCAAGAGCAGGTGACACGCAGTGCTTGGCCCAACTCAGGCAGTGTGCTATGGATGAGCTGCTCTTCCAGCCACCTGCCTTCCTTACTCCTTGCTCCTCAGAGAGGAGCAGGCCCGAAACACCTTTGCTTCTACCATTTCCACATGAGGTAATGTATCATTGCTTCTGTTACCTTTCTTAACTCAAGTAATAGTGGAATAAATCTATGTCCTGTCTTGGGTGCATACTTTTTTTTCACAGGAGGAATCTGCTTTACTCTTTGAGCTCTTCTGTATATGTTTCTTAGCCATTCCTGCCATTTCCCATGACAGCAGCTGGGCAGCATGTTTTCATACTGAAGGACTGTCTGATATAGCAGAGAGGGGAGAGCATGGCATCCACCTCAAGAGTGTGAGTATGCACCTGCCTCTCACAGCAGCTCCCCTACAACAGCTCTGCCTGGGGGATGCTAAAAAGCTGCTTCTTGCAAGGATCAGCTGCTGAAGCTGAGCAGTTCTCCAGGCTGGATGAAGCATCCATCTATAGGAGGTCCTTCCAAGTTGCACAGAGATCCCTTGTGCAGGTGTCGTGGGGTGCATTAATCAACCACAGGACTATCATCAGTCCCCAGTGTGATACAGACATAAATCAAAGGTAAATACAGGTGTCAGATGTGTCAGGCCAGGCATTTGCAGTAGGTTTTGGTGCTATTGCATAAAGGCAGAGGTTGAGGCCTCACCTGCAATCCCATGACTAAGCCTGGTCACTGGTGTTCAGAGATTGTCAGATGCAAGCAGGTGAACATTTGGGGCATCTTTTGGCAGAGACTGTGCTAAAAGGTGCCATGAAGAAGTCCCTACATCTTTTGTCAGGGTTGCTAGTAAGGAGAGTGTGTTGGGAGCCTCTCCAGCCCCACCACTGCCCTGTGATGTAAGGCTGCAGATGGACTTTGAGCACGCTCCACCTCTGAGTCATCATCCTGCCTCCACATGGCCATGAGTCATCCCTCATTGGCTGTTCCTCCTCTCAGAGTTTAAGCATAGAAAACCCCAAACAAAAGTGTGCTGGGTGGAGGAAGAACGGTGTGATTATCAAAAACCATCCCACACTCACTGACCTCCTGGGGGATGCCCAGGCAGACCCACTGCTGCAGTTAAGATCTTTGTTGCTCTCTAGCTCTGTAATTTCCCAGGGTATCTGGCATAATCAAAACCATTCCTTCGATTTACTCAAATTCCATTTCAGTCAGTTCCCAGTCACTGCTTCATGTCCTCTGAGCAGCAGCAGCAAAGCAGTGTCAGAAGACCTCAAGTGAGATGTGCTCACAGCTAGAAAAGCTGAGGAGACATGGTGCTATGGCACCAGCTGCCCTGCAAAGCCAGGGTTTGACCAGAAATTGTGAATCAGCTTCCCTATTTATTGGTTGCAAACTAATGATACAGATTCGTTGGATGGTTATATTTCAAATGCTGAGATCCGTTTAAAAGAGAGCTGAGGAAAAAGCCTTAGAGGCAGGCAAGAGGAAAAGCAAGAGATGTCAGGGCATCAGCCCACACACAGCCAAGACACAGCTCAGGGACTTCCAGCTCAAGTGGGATCTGAAGGGCGACACTGGCCCTGCTGACACAAACCCAAACAACATACCACACCTTTCAAAAGGCTTCAGAAACCTTGGAGGGAGCTGAAGGAGAGGAAACTCTTCAAGGAGGTTTTTCTTGACACGTGAACAGGAAAAAAATGAAGCAAAGCTTAAGTTAATGAAATGGTGCAAGGTTTTGCCATCATGGGATGCTGCGGGAGAGCTGTTTGGGTTGGCCTCCATCCTGCCAGAAGGGCAGATACTTTCAGATGAGCTGCAGGAGTGGCAGTCTCTGCTTGAGCTGGTGGCTAAACCAGACTGGAAAGCATTAGTCTGACAACAAAAACAAAGGGAAGAGCATAGGTGTACAAACTCATTCTATGCTATCCCTCCCTGTAGGTAAAGAGCCCAAGACTTAGGGAGAGGAGCAATTCTGAAATGCTTGTGAAAAACCATCTCAGTCAGAAATGAGGGGAAAGAGCAACATGGTTTTATGAAAAGAAGATTGCCTGATTGCCAGGTTTAGCACATGCTGGCTAGGAATAGTGCTGAAAATTGCTGGCTACAGGCCACTAATACATCTAAACAGAGAAAAAACATGTGAAACCAGAGCTTTGCTGAAGTCAAGGGGAATTTCACCATTTGACATTCTGCAAAGTGCTGGTTGCCAATTTTGAGTTCAGCCCAGTGTTAATAGCACAGCTAATAACAGTGCTCCTCTCAGTTTTGTGATAGTCCCTGCATTTTCCTGTTGATGAGTTCACCTACAGATATGCTTGTAACCCCTTGGACTCAGTCTCTGGCTTGCTGGCTGTGAAGCCAAAGTTGTATCATGTGTAAGAGGACTGCCTGGCATAGCTCAGTGAGCACCCCTAGAAACACTTCTCAGTGTGCAAGGCTGCCAGGGTGAATGAGGGTACAGTTTCACCCCATTGTGTAGATTGCAGGATTAGTACATTCAGAAATACACATTTTCCTGTTTACTACCAGAGTGCCAGATATAAATTACTAGCAGAGTGAGGAGAGAATTTAGATCAGCGGACTCCATTGATGCAAATGTGCTTTAATTCCAGCTTTTTATCCCAAGAGTAGTGTTTTCTGATATTTTAAAATTGCCTGTAGGCCTGCCAGAGCCAGCTTCCCACATCTCTAGAAATCCATCCTGAACATAATTTTCTTGGTTTCCTCTACCTGAATGCTTTCCAAGTTTGTAATTGGTGAAAGGACATGGTTTCTGTTCCTGCAGAGATCTGAAACAGATTTTCTGGTCAAATAGAAGAGACACTATTTTGACAGAAGCAGATTTCCAAATCATCTACAGGCTGCTCTCTTGGGGGAAGATGAAGAGTGAGTTCAGGTGTTTCCATCACGGAAAGCAGATCCACTCAGGGCTTTGCAGTGGTGTAATATCCCAAGGTGTGGCAGCCCTCTGGTTGGAAGGTCGACATTGAGAGAGATGAGGATGCAGAAGAGGACTCTCCCAGGGTTGCCAGAAAGCTGAGCTCCCCATCACAGAGGTGGTACTCAGTACCCTGTGGACATGGGGAGCCCATGACCAGCTCATGAAGTCTGGTGGGAACAGAATAGAGGCACAGGGGGCTCATGGAGCTGCTCTCCCTCTCACCACTCAGCCAGGCAGGGCAAACCAACCTTGCCCAGACTCAGAGTTCAGGCCTTGACAAGGTTGCTATGAACTCATTGAAGTGGATTCCTCATCAGTCTCCTCATCCTTTACCACACAGTATAAAAATGCAACATATCCCCCACACAGGGCCTTTCCTCATGGCAGTAACATTGCAAGGCAAGGGCAAATTCAGCCTGAACAGACATAATATGTTTGGTATAGTAGAGAAGTGTGGCTGTGACAGTACTATGTGTAGTTTCACATGGCAAGCTTGGCAAAGGTAGGCAAGTAGACTGGAAAGCAACCTGGCAGACCTGATATGAGAAGTGTTCAAATAGGATAACACGGGTTCTGGGAATGACACTGCTGGTCAGAGGGCCCAAACACAGCTGTTTGCTACCTGGTCATAGGCAGTGCAAATGCCATTAAAGGGATAGATATGGGTTTACTGGGATGTACTTCAGGCATCTTTGTCTCCTGTGTGGTATTGCAGCCTTCCAGCCTGGTTGTTGGTTGTGAATCACTGCCTGGATGACCTAATGTCTCCACTGACTCTGCTGGAGGGGAGAGGCCTTGACATCTACCCGAATGCCATGGTGGTGGGATTATTTCAAGCACTGGCTCAGTTTAGTTCAGTCTTCTAACATGCAAAGGAAGTAACTTGAGCAATCTGGTCAAGTGGAAGGTGTCTTTGCCCATGGCAGGGGGTTGGGAACTGGATGATCTTTAAGGTCCCTTCCAAGCCAAAACATTCTGTGACTCTGTGATAATGAACTTCTGAAAACTACATCTTCTTCTTTTACATTTTAGACTTACAGCACTAAATAAGGGTTTGTTGGAAAGGCAGTTGTAACTTGGGGCAACACAGACCAGAACGAGATCCAAAGGTCACCCTTTACATTTCCAGGTGTTATAGGCAGTTCTTGATGTCTGCCCACCACCTTTGCTCCTGCAGAGACCAAACTTGCCACCTCTTTTTAGTGAATAAGGACATGTTCCTGAGCAGCTCAGTGCTCATCAATGCCTTTACTCACAGAGTATAGTACTACTCCTGGCAGGCCCTGGCCCTGAATTAGTATCCAATGTTTGTGTTTCCTAGATCACATCACTCACACAGAGATAGCAGTGTTTGAGTCTGACAGGACACATCTCTAGTAATGCCTGCTCTGAGAAATTAGACTAGCTCAGGAGGACCCCAGAGGTGGTAGAATGAAGGATATGAGTAGCCTTCCAGGACTATGCTTGGATTTAAATGAGATCCTGTGATGATTTGCATTAAAAATTATTTTGTTCATCGGACAAGCAAATCAAATATAAACAGGCAATACCTCTGCTGTCAGCAAATGATCATAAGATCCGACAGGTGAGATATAGAAGCCTTTTTCTATGATGAAATATCTAAGAAACTTCTCCTACATTTTGGTGTATTTGTATCTCTTATATCTTTACAATATTTTGCAATATTATAATGAGTCTGTCTTCCAGGAATATGTAACAGGCTGTACCTTATTTGTGTTGTATCTGCATCTGCAGGTCTCAAGTGAGTTTAGGACTGCTTTGTCAAGTGCTATGAAAACAAATTCTGACCTTTAAGACCATTTCCAGAGACAAGCAATAGAAAAGAAAACAACCCCAAAAACAGCGAGTAACTTGATGCAGTTTGTAAGTCAATCAGGGACACAATCAAGAATACAAAACAGATATTCATAAACATAAGCCATTAGAGCACTCTGCCTACTTAGGGAGAGTTCCTCAGTATTCGTGGTTTTAGGACACATCATGGATTGGTATTTCTGCAGAAACATTCAGAGCTTCTGGCCAAGCATAAGAGATTCTGTATGCCAGGAGAGTAATGGGAGCAGGAGTGCAGCTCCCAGATGAGTGCTTGTCCTAAAGACAGTCCCTGAAGGACCAAAATAGGGGTGGGTTTTGCCTTTTGTGTAAATATATTATGTAAAATATGCATTTTAAAACAACAACTACAAATGCCCTACATTGCCTGGACCCGGTTTCTATTGTCTTGAGTGACCTCTCATCTAAAGCATGGACTAAAGCCAGGCGGGAGCTGAAGTGTGTGTGGCACAGCAAGATGGGAATGAGGGCTGGCAAGTGCCATTGTTCTCCTCTTTGCCTCCTAGTGAACAGCATTTAATTCTGGCTTTGGTTGTCAGAAGAGATTAGATATCTAAATTCTGGCATCCATAAGTGGTCTGTGTGATCACTTAGGTACAGAAAACATGTTTTACAGAAGAAACTGTCAGATGCATGATTAAGCCATTTGCATATCACCACAACCATATAGTGTATGCTTGTGGAAAGTCAGCTTTTGAAAAAGGCACTCAAACAATACAGCAATAATTAAATTAACAAGAGTCCTGGGGATAAAGGATTCACTTTCCCAGCAGACTGCCAGCAGGGATGAAGTCTGGGTTATCAGCTCATCATAAGAGAGGTCTTTCTAGCAGAGCAGCAACACTCAGAGCTGTTCTGAGGAAGACTCTCTCCAGGGAAACAGCACCCAAACATGAATATTCCTCAAAGGCAAATGAAAACTAAAATGTGAATGATGGGAGGAAACCAAACCGAAAAACAATATTGCAGAATGGGGAGAAAAGGAACAAGCTATTATTTTAAATGCTTACCAGCAGAGGACACTTTGGTTTTGGCAGAACAAAAGGACATTGCAAAGAAAGTCAGAGAAGTGCTGCCTTACAAAACACTTTACTCTCAGCTGTAAAATCTTGTGTACTTAACCTCCAGAGGCTTCAGCAGAGGGATATGAAAACGTCTGCTGCATTTTTCCACCCAGAAACAAGGAGAATATATTTTCCCTTATAAAAGTAAGGGATGATGAAAAAATTTCTCAGGAGCATTGTAGCCCCAGATGTGCTTCCCTGGTGCATTCTTGTGCACAGTGGGACAGGCTGGTGTCTGTGCAGGGAGAGCAGCTTTCACCAGCCTCACAGGGGAACACAGCCTGGAAAGAACCTGTCTCCCCTCCATCATGATTAGCTACAATCATTGTTTGCAGGGGGTTAAAGCACAGTGTGTCACTCCTGCTCTCCAAAAATGCCACAGGAGTGGGCAGAAGAAAGTTGTGCTCCTTTCCTGCCTGCAGCTGTTTTCCACATTACATGTCTAAGGCCCCTGGCAGAGAGGCTGGAGTTGTTCCTGCAAGGTATCCAGCACCTCAAGGCACCCTGTGCTTGGCCAGTGCAGGCATGCCAGGCTGGGAGGCTCCTCACTCTGCAGGTAGGCTATCTCCCACCTTGGGCCAGCACCAGTTCTCCCACCCTGATCCCCAGCTCCTTGTAGTGGATATCCGGGACTCACAGTGGCAAAAACGGGCTATCTGTTGCATGTATTAAGCAAGACATAATAAGTGCAGGGAATAGTCCTGTTCTGATGTGAGAAGTAGGCAGGAAGGACAAAGAAGTCTGCACAAGTCCTGTTCTGGTCCAAGAGTGGTCCCTACTTTTCCTCTGGCTCAGAAATAGATGGAGGAGACGGCGCTAGGAACACTGGCACTCATGGATTATTTGCTCTCTCATCTTTTGCGAGGCTTTGGAGGTAAAAATTGCAAGGAGGAATCATCAAGGAGGAGATGCTGAGTCAGGGAGCTCTGGGGAGCACGGCTGCTGCTCACACTCAGCATCCGCACCCTGGGGAAGAGGCCATTCCCTTCAGCCTGGTATCCTTATTGTCTCCAGCCTTGCTTTAGATTAGGAAACCAAAGGAAAATAGGTTTATGGTGCTAAGGTGAAACTCTCTTCCCATGCAATGACAATTCTGCTTTTGTGTTGTTTTGTCCCTCCTTTCCCTTTGCCTGCACATGGCAAAGGATCCAGTTCTCTGGTGGGCTGTAGAGGGACTGTGCAGTGGTTCCCAACCTCAGCTGGCTGCTCTGTGGAAGTGAAGACAATTAATAATATGATCAAAGAAAGGAGGATTTTACCCAGGACATGGTAAGCAACATCACAGAGACTTGTTTCTGCAAGCAGTAATAGGCCAACACAGCTCTGTGTTTTAGATAAATTTTATTGTGTTTTGGAGGGAATTGCATACAATCAATCAGGTTACTCCAACAGAAAGTTTCATGTCTGCAGTCTGGTCTTTTTCTTTTCAGCTGCTCAGCATAATTCTTAGCAGGATTTTATGCTCAAAAGGGTAACTAAAGCTATCCATGAGGACATCTCTTCCTACTGGTGTTAATGACAGGGGTTTTTTAAAATTCTTGACTATATTCTGGAATTAAGAAGTGACATTCTGTCTTTTTGTGAAAATTCGATAATATTTCTGCATCATTTCTTAATAAGTGTATCTGAAAATATTCTCTGTAGACAAAATGTACTGCCAGTGTCAGAGAACATTTTCTTCAACACCGAACTTTTTATTTGTTGTAATTTTTGTCGTATATCACCATCTCAAGTCTTTTTATGAACAACTTAAGTGATGAGATCTGGATTTGCAAGAGCAAAAAAAAAGTAATGAAGCTGCAATTGCTATAACAAAGCACATTTAAAAAAACAAATCCTGGTGGCTGAAGATTAATCATCTGACAGTGAGGAGAATATTGCTTGAAGAAGGAACACAGACATTGTGCTTGTGAATGCCAGATTCCATTTCCATGTACTTCACATCACCTCTGTGCCATGGCACACTGCTCCCAGCCTGGTGCTGGCACAAGTACTCCCTTGATACATTATGCTTCTGGGAACTAAGCTGGCTTTTAAATGAAAAATTATGGGCTGAGTAATCTTTTGGGCAAATGAGACCCCTACTCTGGTTTGAAGTGTGGCAACACCTAGGGACCTGCCAGCAGAGTGAGGGCACGTGTACTACAGCATGGAGGCAGGAAGAAGCAGTTGCAGAAGTGCTATAAATTGGACTGGCTGCTGAAGATCTTCTCCAAAATAAAGGGTTTACATTCTACTTTTCTTCATCAATATTTATCCAATATTTAGCTTTTTCTTTCATGTCAGTGCAGTTATATATTCTTTGTCCATAGGTAGAACTCCACTGACAAGCAAACATGTTCTTTGGGGAGTCCCTTTGCCCACAACTATCTGCAATCTCCCCTGTAATTAAAAACAAATTCCCATTCCAAATTGCCTTCCTTTCTGTTATATCCCCAGGTTATCATTTGTACAATTATAGTCAGACCTAACACTAAAACTAGGAATTGGGAAAAAAAATCCTATAAAAAACAACAACAAAAAAGAGTCCATATTTCAGCCATTAAAAAACAAAAGGAATCAAGGCTTTCCTTGATTTTGGATAGTCCGTAAATGTCTTGAGATAGTACCTGAAAGAAAATAAGCAAGAGAGTGAACCTGCATACATACAGGGAAACTGCAGTTTCAATCCAGCTGAGCTGACGAGACTTAAAGCTCCTCCAAACTGCCTTGCTTTGTTCTTTTAGTGTTTTACTCTGCAAAAGAGCATTCTAAGACTATGCCAGTTTATTTAATAAGTGAAAGATGATAATACTCTTAAGGCTCTAACAGGCCTAACGCAGAAACTTTAGGAATTCAGAGCAGGGGACCAAAGCACTGCAGAGGTTGCAAAGGAAGGCTCACATTTACAAGCCTCAGTAAAAAGAGGCTCTAACATGGCAGAAGCAGTGATGCAGCTCGTGTTGGATTACATGACTGTCAAGCCCACTTGACAGGGGCTCCAGCACACTGCCTGCCTTTCACCAGTCACGAAGAGGCCAACACACTTCTTGTACATAGCATTGAATTTCACTTTCATCCTGATTCCTTGCTCTGCTCCTCTATGGCATTTTGCAAACTGTGCTCCAAGTGCAAGCAGCAGCATACAGCAAGGAACACTTTGATACCTGTGATGGTGATAAGCACGTGGCCCAATGCAGCAAAGAGTGAAAAAGGCAAAGGCGAAGGCTGGTAGGGACCAGGTTGCTATGGCAAAACCAAACCATTCCACAATTTCTCCAAAGTAGTTGGCTCCAGAAACATAGGTGAACAGTCCCCCTGCATCAATAGACAAAATATTTAATTCTTGCAGTCATCTCCTGCACATGGAAAGTTCTTTCCCATAAAGTCAGCAGCAGAATATGCTCCCTTTCTTATTCCAGGTCCATAACAGCAACCTGAACCCACTGCCCTGAAGCCAGTGGAACCATGCCAAAGGGAAATCTTGTACAAGACTCTTGTGTAAATAAAGAATCAAACATAATTCTGACCCACAGGCTTTCAGCACTGTATTTTCATTTGGAAAATAACTTAAGAAAGCCCATTATTAGATTTAAATTAAACATAATTTGAATTAAATTTACATTTAAATTTAAATTATTAACATTCATAACAGTAAATTCTTTTCATACCCTAAAAATATTTTGCAAATTCACTACCTTTGAGGAATGTGAAATCTGGATCTCAGTTTTTCATAACATTTAAAAGAGGCAGGTAAGCATTGGAGGTAAGAAACTATAGGAGAGATATATTACCATCCATAGCAAGGCAGCAGAAGGTGTCAACACCAAAACCAAGGAATTCTTGGATCCCTGTCCATATTGCTCTACAGAACTAGATGTTTCCTGGAGAGGCAACTTCGCACCTTGCATTCTTGGTGTTATTTTTGCCCCTAAAGTTTACGCTTTGAATCTCCCTTTTGCAGTGTAAGAAGTCTGCTACTTCTTCTTCCTGGGCATGGAGAAGACCATTTCCTTCTTTATAGCTGCCTTTTACAAAGCTAAAATCCTCTTCCTATTTCCCTCTTCAATCTTCTCTAAATTACCCAGGCTGTTTTCTGAAACCTCTCCTCACAGTTCATATTTTCCAGACACTTTTGTGGCTTCTCTTGGACTGCCTGCAGCCAGCCCACACTACTCCAGCCACTTAGAGGGACACCTGAATTGAGTACCTGTGTGATACCAGGACCTCTGCCGCTACTGTCACTTCCCTGTGAATTCAGTCAGAAAACTTTATCTATTCTGCTGCCCCAATTTCTTCCAGGAGGTGGGGGACAAGAATATACCTTGAGGAATCTTGTAAGTGATTTCCCCGGGTTTCCTCAGCTGGCGCAGCAGGAGATCACTGTGAATGTTGATTCCCATTCCCAGCAGAAATAAGAGGAGGCCTAAGAAACAAACAAGAAATGGATTAGAAAGACAGCTCTGTCTAGTTATCACTACTCAAGCACATATATGAGACTGAACTTCGCAGCAGGCAGGGGTGGGTGGATTCTTTTTCAAGCCAAAAGATGTGCTGCTACCAAGAAGGCTGCTGAACAGGAGAAGCATAGGTGACAGGTCACACCAGAGCACTTTTGGCTGATATGAGAAAAATCTGGGCTTCCCAGGTGGCCATTGTCATCATTTATTCAACATTCAAGGGGGACACAAAGTACTCAACTGACACTACTTGCTGATGGCAGAGAGCCATGGCTGAGGACATGACTGCAGAGTAACACTGAACTGTAGGCAAGTACCAATACTCTCATTTTACTACTGGGGAAGAGGCATACAGAGACACAAACCGATCCAGCACATCACTGGATCCAGGAGGGGAACTTGTATCTCAGCACCACTCAGTGCACTGCCAGTGAGGCTGTTTGGACAGAGCTTTGGGCATGCCCAGGGAGCAGGTACCCATGAAAGGCTCTGACAGTTTCTGACCAGAGTGATCCATTAACCATATTCCATTTGGCTGAAAACCTAGAGGCATTTGATTGAGATACTCTGCAGGTGATATGCCCTACATTTCATGCTACATTAGACACTGAAAAAAAACACCTCTGACAATGACTGAAAGGCAAGGAAAGAAATAGAGGTGGTGCGTGCTGTACAAAGTATAGAAAAAAGACTAAATGCTGTTAAAATCTCAACTCTTCCAGTTGCAACAGAAAGTTGGTAAGAGTCTGTAGAGGAAGAATATACTGTTTTGGGGTTTTTTTAGTTTAATATTTCAAGTACTGCTGATGCAGATTTTCTTCCCACTCCCTCCCTTAAATATATATTTTATTTATCATGCAAATTTAGTGATGGGGTGTTTTCTTTGTTGAGTATGGGAGCTCTTACTAAATAATGTCCAAAATTTGTATTATGTGATGCTATCTGAAAAGACTGAACTCACATCCACAGTCTGAAGCAGGGTACAGAAAGTACTTTGGTTAGTTTGTACTTGTCATATCCAAAATGTTTCCTTGGACCTCTGCAGTAATCTTAATTTCTATGTTTGCATTTAAGAAACAGCCTCTGTGCAGCACCAAATCTATAATGCCATCTAGCTACTCTTGTTCAGCTATTCTCTGAGGTATTTTATAGGATGAAATTCAGCTAAGCCATTAAGTTACAGAATATAAAGGAATCGTATTAACATACAACCAGACTGCATGACCTCTAATCTTCCTTTGTGCCTTACATGAGAAAAAAGAGCCCTTTGTCCTTAAAGCTCATTCACGCTGGGGTTTTGCCCTTCTTTTCTCTCTCAGTCAGAATATCTGCATCAAGTGCAAAGCTTCCTGGCAGGGAAGAGAAAGCCACAGCTTGCACTCGCACACAACCACTGCTGGGGGCACACTTCTGGCTGAGCAAGGGCACATCCCTGTGCACCTGGGGCCTGAGATTGCATCTCCACAGCCCACAGCAGCAGAACGCTCTGGAGTGCTGTCAGTAAAACAAGACTTGTGATTTGAGACTAACACACAACATCGTACGCCTTCTAAGGTGGCTGCCTAGCAGCAAAAAAAGTCAACGCATATTTATTTGTTTTATCTGGGCCAGCAGGCAGGTCTTATGCTGATTTCCATCACAACAGATTTGTCTTACATGTTCAGTGAAGATTAGAACATAATTCAAAATGCTTACAGATTGCTTGGAGATTAGATCTTGGGAATCCTGAAGCTGTAATTACCTGATGTAAATCTGATGTCGGTGCACCAGTCGTTTGGATATTCAGCGCAGTAAATCAGGTAGTACCCCTGGAGGAAGCCATTATAGATACAGAATAACATGCCAAAGAAAAGCAATTGCAGTGGGAAAGGTCTGCCTCTAGTGAAGAAAGGGTAAATAAATGTCCTAAGGTAGATAAGAAAACAAAGTCAGCACATTGCTCATAATAACACTGTATTTGCAATTTCTCTGCGGTAGGGAAAAAAACCTGAACAAAACACAAAATAGAAAATAGGTCAATAAAGAAAAAAATTGAAAACACGTGCAGCAATATAAGATCAGCAGTTAATGGGAACATGAAATACTACAGATACACATCTTTCTCTTGTCCTTCAGGACTACACACAAGGTGGGAAGTTAGAAAGCTCATCCATATTCACTGATGCTTAGAAAATGTCTCTGTACCTTCTTCCTCCCTTGTTGGCGAAAATGAGGAATATTTGCCCACAAACAACATTTCCATTTTAAGACCTTGATGTAATGCTCCAGTGGGCCAAGTGAAGGGTGCTATGGAGGCACATGGGCACAGTGGTGTTCAAACATCCTTGATGTTTGTGAGGGGCAGTACCGTTGCAATATTAATTCCCTAAATGAGCATTACTATGCCACAAGCATTGTGGAAGAGCTTTGTTATGGAGAAGACATTTCTGATCCCACTATAAAGACTGATCCCTGAGGGGTTTAGCCCATGGTGGTAAATGGAGTTGAAGGCAGTGTTGAGACCCCTCTGGTGCTCTCATCCCTTGCAGTATATAACCTAAGATGTAATCCTCTTTCTGAGCCTCTCTCACTCCACTCAGAGACCTCCACTCATCTCCAACACACAGCAGCTTTGTCCTGCTCTGTTGGAACACTTTGAGGCAGAGACAGAGCAATGTTTTTGGCTGCTTGGGGAGCTGCTTTGCCTCCAGTCCCTGTCTCCCCTCCACACTTTCAAATGTTTCTTTAAAGTAAGAAAAGCTAAACCCCTAAGTTTAATGTGCTAAACACCAAGATTCCCACACAAGTCCAGTACCTAGGTCTTCCTTGGACAAAAGCTATGCTAACACACACGTGTGAGCAAATAATTGGTGCTTGTATGGTTTTAATTTTCATAGATGTTTGCTTCTGGTGGGAGTATCCCTCTTGAGACTATCGACAATCTGTATCATCCTTGGAAGAGTGAAACAGAGAAGTTATACTCATATTTATTAGCTATTTTCTTAACTGGCCCAATTAAGTTCTGTAAGTGGTAAAATCTACACTTTTAGTTTCTTTCTTTTGCCTTCCTGGGCTTTGGATGGTGCTCATCATACTCCTATATAAGCATTGTTGATAAGCAATTCACATTCCATGTTGCCAACATCAGCTTAAGCAAGCTGAGGCATAAAATGCCATAACATTATAAATCTAGATTAAATCATACTGAGCATGTCTGAAAGTGAGTAAGCAGAGTACAAGCAGCAACATGTGAGTTTATTCACTACTTTCCAAAGCAGTGTAAAACAGATTTCCAGCAATTAAGGCAGTTGTGATGCAGAAGTGTTAAATATTTCTGAATAGGGTGAAACCTGAGAGGTATATAAATATATAAATATAAATATTTTTCAGCTAGTGGTATCACATTTGTCATATTTATTACAGCGGGGAAAGGAATGTTCTTTGGAATAATGCTACCAATACTCATTGGTTTTGTCCTTTGGGAATGTGATGTTGGAGTTATGAGTAGGTGAGGTCAGCTTTAGCAATCCAACCTGCCTGTTGACGTCATATTGGCAAATTGGACCTGAACAGTTATGAGAAAAAGTGTGAAACTTGCAAATGCAGGCTTGGAAAAATCAAATTATTTAGAAGAGGGAATGATATCAGATCACACAAAGTGAGTTTAGGAGCGGAATTTATATAGCTGATTTGAGTGGAACTGGCATTGCTTTATTCTTTGTCAAAACCAGTTACATTTAAGAGTCTCTGAATTTTTACAGCTACTGTAAACAAAAGTTTTTGTCAGCTCCCAGCGAAGCTGATTGCTTCCTAATGCTACTATTTCAGGATGGAGGTTGTAGACCCTTGAAAGGTGATTTATCCTGCAATAACAGGAGGACAGAAATCAGCCACAGACCTATCTACAAAGGATGAGGTGGACACAGGACAAAAAGAACCTGCATGCAAAGTATAAGTACAATGGCAGGGGAGCCAGGAGGCACCAGCCTTTTTTTGTTGTTATTGGGAAATTGAAATTCTGACATCACTGAAATCCTGCCTCATAGCAGTTTGGACAATCCAAGTCAGGATTTCATCCAAGAATCTTTGTTGTGGAACAAATTCTCCAAGAAAATTCTTTGTGGGTCTGCAAATCCAGAGGCCAGATTCAGTTCTCTGTATCAGAACAATGCCCTAAATATTTATTTTAATGCAACACTTGTTGGGTAGTACTACATGGCTACTTAAAGGTGCACAAACTATTCCTGATGGGGTTTGAAAAAGCAACAGGAATAAAGCAGGGACATTTAATAGGTTTAAATATTCCATGGAAGAGTCTGCATCTCTGCTGGAACTGTTTTGCAGTGTTAAAATCAAAGGGGGATGGAAGGCCACTATTTTAGAATAACAGCACAAATCTGGCCTTTTGGATTTAGTCCAATGACAAAGTTGACCTTTTTCTTTCAGTGCAGTATTGATGACTAATTCATTATCCCTTTATCATCTTTATTGGCCAAAGGCACTGCATCTGACTAAACCATTGCCAACTACTTCTTTTTAAATGAGCAAATAATGAATTATTCATCTTCTTCCCCATCAGTTATTTTCTAGAACAGGTTTTGAAAAGAAAATAATTTGATATTGCACGAAATTTCATCTTAAAGGTATTAGTCCAGCTTCCTGAAAACTCCAAAGACTCTCACCTAAACCAGGGGAAACTATAGATTTGCGTTTCTTTCCACAGAAGGTGGAAATTTTCTCACAAATGTTATCATAATCCACTAAGAGAGGGCTCTCAGTCCTCCAGCAGCTTGTCATCTGGAGATGTTTATGCATCTGTTGTGTCTTCTCTCCAGGGCTTAGGTGCTGTAGTCAGAGAGTAGCAGCTCATGTTTTCTAGTCTGGAAACTCGAGGTATTTTACACCTGGGGCAATTGGGTCAAGGGTTCAGGACTGGCACTAAGAAGTGGGGGGCACATGGCTGCCTCCAAGCCTGTGAGTCACCAGCCTCCTGCTGTCTGCCCAGCTAGCCCTCTGCCTCCAGACCCTCTTCTGGGTCTAACTGGGATCAACAAGAGGCTGGGAATCAGAAAGGTTGCAAAGGCAGGCAGGGATGATGTTGTGCCTTTCCCCTTGAAGGCAAGTGCTCACCATAACCCAGCTGTGTCCTTCCCATGCTGGGCCACTACCTGAATGCCCTGGCTCATCCCCTGTAACCCTGGTCAGCCTCCAGAAGAGAGTTATGGACTTTTCCTGACTAGGAATGCTCTGAATCCCTGCAAGGATTTTTTCCAGCTCTCCTTGGATGCTGTGAGGCAAGGTCTGCCCTGAATCCCTGGTCACGATGAATCGACAAGCTGAATGGAGCCTGAAAACCATTTCCCTGTGGTCTGGGCTCCACACAGTCTGGTTCCTTGCTTGTCCCACCCAGACATACAAAAGGCGAGGAGGGTTGGTGACCCAGGGGAGGGCAGGCAGCCAGACCCCTGCAAGGTTGACACCTTCAGGGCCCTCACAGCTCACCTATACACTGATCTGTCTCCATGGCACTGAAAAACACTACGCTGAAGGGTGGGTATGGGTGTAATTGCTGCAGGGGTCATGCAGATGGGTGAGACATCCTAGTACATGTGTCACAGTCCCTTTTCTCACTCAATCCTTGCTGAGGTGTTGTCTGCAGTTCTCACCAGTTTATTGGTACCTTCTCAACCAAAGACCTCTCTAAGTCAGAAGACATTTCTCTAGACACCTTGCTCCAAAAGCTTCCTAAGGGAATGCTTTCATTTTCTTATTTGTACAAATATCTGTACCTCAGGTGATAAGCAAAACTATGTTTTGTGTTACACAAACACAAACTAACCAGTCAGACCTGAAATGAAAGGACTTGCCTGCTACCAAACAGGGGAGTTACTTTAGATCTGTCTTGTGCACAGGTTGAAAAGATTGGCGTCCAAACCTGGGAAGATTACACCAATCTCAGACCAGTTCTATTTGCACCAACAATTAACATCATAGGAGTCTTTGCCATCAGTTGTCACTGGAATCACAACGCCTGAGCGCTGCAAGCACCTTTGGCATACCTGACCACTTGGACAAAGGCTCAAGTCCTTCACAAACATGATGGACTCCTACCTGAGATGCCTGTGATGCTTTGCACAAAGCTTCTAATCATTCTGGAGAGTTATGGCTGGCAAATTATTTGTCACAAAGACATCGGCTGCTGAAGAGTCTGTGCATGCTTTCTCTTTTGGAGCCCAATCCTGTAGGCTATTTGTGAATTGCACTCTGAGGGAATTTTTAACTTTTACTATTTTTGAGTTGTGTTACGTTGATTCCTATTGAATGCTCACAGTAGAAGACAGTGAATTCTATTCTCCATACATACAGTAAACACCAGAACACAATCTGACACCTAAGTTTCCTGTGGTCAGTTAAAAATTTTCAGTTATCCCAGACTGGATTTAAACAAATGTATTGGTTCAATTGTCCGTTCTGAGCAGTAGGCAAGTTCAAAGGGAAAGTAAAACAAAATACTCTAAAATACTTTCAAAAGTGAAATGAAGCTTTTTAACCCTCCTTCATCATGACATCTACAGATGCCTCAGTATCACAAACGAGGTAGAACCTCCTCACCTGTCATATTCCTCTCCTCAAACATCCTACCCTGAGATGCTTTACCCTTTCATTCCTCGCTTACTCCTTTGGATTCTGCAGTAATCCTAGAAGGTAAACAAGCCAGGAATAATTAGACAAGGAGAGAAAGTAGGTTTTTAGTAGCCATTTATACTCTGCAGGGTGGCCCATGTCCCTTTTGTTAAGGTCTGTACAGTGAAATATATTCCAGCACAGCCTCAGGAACAAAAGCTGAGCTCCAACCCAAGTGGCAAACATGCCAGCAATGCCAGTAAGCTGGAATGCTGAACTGCCCATTAAGCCTCTGACAATACCTACTGTAGGTGAAGGACAGACAGATCTCCTGGTGTAAATAAGACTGTAAGTTCAGGAGCTGAGCTCTTTTTGTGCAGCTGATGTTTAGCTACAGATGCCTGCAGAGCCCGTTGGTGCAGAGGGTGTGCAGTGGCTGTGTGAGCCACCAGGTGACCACCAGCTATGGTCTCTTAGTATCAGGTTCAGGGCTAGATGAAGATTTCTGTCAGGAGCAGATTCGTCTTTCTTGGGCAAGAGATACAGGCACACAACTGGCTAAGACGTAGGAGAAGGACTGAGGAAATCCAAAGACAAGATGGCACCATGCTTGGGTTTGGGGAGTTCTTGAGAAGAAGGACAATGGAGAGGAGAAAGTCTGGGCAGCACTGGTTTAATGCAAAGACAGCAGAAATGCAGTGGGATTCAGTGGCAAAATGAGAAGAAGCACGGAAGAGATTTCCATACTGAGTCATGGGGGCTGCTGAACCTGTACTGGACATTAATAAGAACAGACTTATTCAAGACAAAAAATAACACATAATACTAGAAAGTAATTTATTTAGGAGAGCTGAATAGCTGTGACCAAGAGTTTTCATGATATTGAAAGGAAGTTAATTTGAATGCAATGAAAAGAAATTTCTGCTACATGTTATACAGAAACAACATTGAAGCAAAGAGCTTGGTAGGACTGGGAGAAGAAGGTGAATAACCATAGGTTACAGACAAAGACAGCTCCTTTAATACAGAGAATAAAAAGTCTAAAGGTTTGAAATTAATATTTACCTTCTTATTTCAGGGGATAAATTATATTCCATTTAAGAGAGGCAGAAGGTAGAAGCTGCTCTGGACAACTGACCCCCATTTACTGCACTTTGCTTTGAATGATCTGATACCAGTTTCTGCTGAGGGAGTAGTGACTATGAATGACCTCTGCTCTAATCCACTGTGATAACTTCAGGGTTTCCAAATGTCTCATGACTCATCTAACACTTTACACAAATGGAACATGTTAAAGATTATAGAGTAAGATTCCTAGAATGGATTAGCAACTATGCTTAACACCAGCATTTATGAGTGAAGCTCCAGAGTGATACTTGCTATGCCAGGAAGGCTGACCGTCAAAGGGAATCGGCAACTGTGCTTGACTTGTGGCCACACAGTTAAATACAGACTTCAGACTGAAACCTTGGCCACAGGTCAGAAAAGCTCAGTTGCTTACCACTACATTTGAACCAAGTGGGATTGCGGGAAAAAACACACAATTCTTTTCAAAAGCTTGTGTATCCGATGGGAAAGGCTGAAAATAAAATGCTGCATCTATTTTAGTGTCAATCATAGATGAAAAAAGAAATATGATGCATTTGAGTTTGGATAAATTTAAGGAATCTGAGCTATGTAATGCTCAGATGCAACACTATAAACAACTGAACTCAGACAATTTTTACTATCTAGCAGTAGTCCATAATGCCTCATTGATTGCTGTAAATTTTAAGTTTGCTATGCAGTTAGGAAAGTTAGAAGGATAAACACAGTTTTTAGGTATACAGTTTAGTCCTCATCACACTGCATAAAGATATTATTGTGCTGTATTTAATAAAATATAAGTACATGGGGAAAAAAGGAAGAAAAATGAAAGGAATAGAACCTAAAAATGGGTATTTGGTTTTAATTAGTAAAGAAGAACTGTGTAGGCAAAAAGTTTTGCTCTTCTAAATTCACTACAGCAGCAGCCAAGTTTCAAAAGTGTTTTGCAAGTTTGTTTATAAATTACTTCATTACTCCTCTTGGTTTTCTTCCATTATTTCTGAAAATGTCACTAGAAAATCTGGTATCTCCCAGTGATTATGAGTGTCCACAGTTAGAACCAACAAAGGAGAATTCTTTCTTGTCACTTTTAAAAAGGCATTGAGTCATGAAAAGTGTTTATCTTTTCTACTGGTTTTGCAGGTACAGAAACAAAACCCTATACTTCAATTACTATGCATTTTCTAAAGTGGTACCAAACCCAGAATTATTTGGTTTGGTGCATTAAAAAGCTGCCTCAGCAAGTTACAATCCGTCAGCAAGTTACAGTCAGTATACTTTTATACTGGTGGATTTGTTTCTCAAATGTTTCCATTTTGGTGTATAAACACCAAAAAAGTTTTAAATACCCTTAATTAAAGATATTATTTAATTTTTATTTTCTATTAGCTAGCCACTTATTTTGTCCTTTTTGTTTATAATGTGGAAAGGAGATCAAAATGAAAGCTGAACTAAACAATGAGAAAAATTGATTGAATGCCCATAACCAAAAGCAACTGAAGCAAGAGCCAAATGAACCAGATATTAATATCTTTCTCACCATCACCTGTCAAACTGGACATATTCATTGGAAAGATGGGGATTTGTTTTTAAAATGCTTTCCTCTTTCATAGCCAAATAAGGTAAAGTGAAGCTAATAGAGCAAAGGAAATATGTCCCCTGTACAGATCCCTGTTGAAATCAGTACCATCCTGTACAAATTCACAGTTTGTCATCAGACACTACACAGACAAGTTACTGGAGTTCGGAATGTACAGCATGATGGACTTTTTGTCCGAAAAGCCAAACACTAATACTTGTAACAGCCTCTTTAACTTGGAGTCCTATGTATCTACCACTGCAGGAGATAGGGCTCATTTCTGTACTTAACTTAGGCAATCCTATTTTCTTAAAATAGTTTTGTTGAGTGAAGGAATTGACATAAATTGGATATATTATAGGAGAGGGATGGTAGGAGCAGAAGGTGTTCCATGTGTTGACCTTACTAAGATTTTTTACACCGTCTCACATGTCAATCTTATAAGTAACTTGGAGTTTCCTGTTTTGGAGGATGGTAAGTGGCTCCAAAACTGTTTGAAAAAATATATCAAGGGCTAGATAAAAATTGTTTACTAGCAAAACAGAAGGCTGTTCTGAGAGAGGTTATGCAAAAGACTTTTCTGGTACTACTCAGGGGTTTTTTTCATTAGTATTATTCCTCTGGGGAAAAAATATTTGCAATGATTGTGGCTGCCACCACTCTGGGAGATGCTGAGCACACCAAGAGTGAAGGATAGAGTTTTCAGTAATCTTGAAATACTGGTTTGATAGTTTTAAAACAGTAGATTCGATTCAATAAAGACAATGGCAAAATATTATACTTAGCTATGCACAAATGTAAAAGACTGGTTGGAAACAAGGCTGCATACTGAGGGAGTGCTGGTAGATGGCAAACTGAGCATGAGCCAATGATGTCAGGCTGTTGTGAAAAAGGCAGATGTTAAAATGTAATGTGGGAATTGGAGTGTTGTTGGAGACACCTGAAGTAATCGTTCTCCTTTGCATTGCATTACTGGGAACTTAAATTATATTGTGTCCAGCTGAACTCTGCTCTCTATAAAAG
Organism: Sakesphorus luctuosus; assembly: GCA_013396695.1. Lineage (NCBI taxonomy): Eukaryota > Metazoa > Chordata > Aves > Passeriformes > Thamnophilidae > Sakesphorus > Sakesphorus luctuosus. The sequence goes on from VWZD01008788.1 coordinate 44,797, forward strand.
ACAAAGTGGAAGCAGTCCAGAGAAAAGATACTATAGTCTATGAAAAGTGACATGGAGAAAGGCTGAAGGACTCGGCTTCTTAAAATAACTAAGAGAAAACCAGTGGAAGACATTATAATAAATGCACAAAAATTTGCTGCAAAGAAGAAAATAGTAAAACATTCTTCTTGTCTACTGGGAATACAGTAAGAAGCAATAGGCCTAAACAACTGTATAGAAAATGCAGCTCAGACATTAGGGAAAGACAGAGAAGCACTGGAACATATTAGGAATCTCAATCAACGGCAATTACTAAGAACAGGCCAGACAAATGTCCATCAGGGATTTGAAGAAAATTTGAGGACTATATGTGTCCAGGAACTGCCTGGGAATGGGAACTTGGAGTTATCTTGGTGAGAGACAGGCTCTGATGCACTCTGTGCCAGGCCAGCTGTCACAGCTGAAACCCTAATTAAACTGTATCCAGATTTATACTTGTATGGACAGGACACGGTTCAACATGACTAGATGGATTGTGGTGATGACAAATATACAGATCGTGTAGTACTTCATGATTATCTCTACTACTTGACAGTATCTAAAGGGCAGCATTACCTAAATATTATGAGAATATTTGTTGTTTTATCTAAGCAATAGTGTGTCAAAGGCTTAGCCAGCCAAAGCATATATTTCAGCAAGGTATCTCACTCTTTTCTTCTTCAGAAATAACCACTTGATATTTATGAAAAGAGATCACTTTGTTCCTATTGCTAAATTGTGGATGTCTGCCAAAAGCATGAAGTGTGTGCCAGAGTAACTTAACCAGACGCTACGCTATGCGCTTCAAAAAGCTCCCTGCTCCACTAGAGCAGAGAGTTCAAAGAGTTCACAGAGGCTGAGGGCATGAGCAGAACAGAAGGATGCATCTACAGGAAAAGTGGTACAAAATCCAAGGATGTGCAAATCTGTGCTCTTAAACTCCACTTAGCTGATGAAGTGTCATAATTTTCTAGAAATTGTCTGCATGGGCATGAGAAATGAACAAAAAGAGCCCAACATTTGGCAAGCTATCCCTCTTCAAAGTTAAACCTTGGTCAGACTATATCCAACCAACATACACTAGACTCTAGAGTTGCAACTGGATGTGTAAGACACATTACTTGCAGTTTTTAAAATACTCTTAACTGGCTTTCCCCCACTCTAGTAACTCCTCCTTTTCCCCTTTTATGCCTGAACTTCTGCTCTGTCTCTATTTTGCTTTTCTAGTATTCCTGACGTTATTCCTTCCTTATCCTTTCTTCAGATTCTCACCTCTTTATGTCTCACAAATCTGTGGGAAAACTGAGGTTGTAAACTAAAGCAGTTTCTCTCTAGCTCCATTTTATAGATGCTCTCATTAAAACCAGTTTGAAGTCCTGCCTCTGCTGAGAGTGCTTTTTTCACCATGCAGCAGGATACTGGGAAAGGGAATTTTGATCATTTCACCACATTCCACAGACTTCATAAGTGCTTCGTTGGGTCAACTTCTTCCTTATTTGTTACTATGTAATGAAATGTTCTATGAAATGGAAAGATTCAGTAATAAACCTTTGCAGCAGTTTAGGCCTGTTGTGTTTTGGGAAAGTCTTCTTCATAACTAAAATGGCCAGAAACCATGATAAAAAAATTAAAGCTGAAAACCATAATTTTTAAGAACATTGGTTGAAATATCTTACATTTGGAAAGTTAGTAATCCAAATTTCTTCTGAACCTGAATGATCTCAGATACTCATGGCAGTGTATATATATAGAGAGGAACAAAATTTGAAGTGACTGGTCAGGTCCTGAGTTGTGCTTACTAAGTCCTCTGATCATTCTAATGTATCTTCTTTTTTTTTCCCTAAGGAAAAACTCTACCATGGGCTGACTCTGAGTCACAATCATCTTTGTTCCCTCACAAAATACACCAAAAGATTTCCTAATGCTAAAAGTTACTGAGTGAATCACTCAATACATGGACAGTCAGTATTAAAGCGTCACTCGATACCTGGGTATTGGCCTCTCATATTGTCTCCCTTTCCTTTCCACTTATTCTCACTCCTGCCCCACTACTGCCTTAGCTGTTTTAAATAACTCTCCTGCTTGACCCTTCCTATACTATTCTCTTCCCACCTTCCTAGCCCTGACTGTAAGCCTCATAGTGTTTTTTATTTCTCTGCATTCAAGAGAAGTTGTGTTTCCTTATCCACATTGACAGGACTCCAGCTGGGACATCACTTCTTCCCTGTTGCAGAAAAGTCTTGCTCTGCCCTACGGTGCCAGCCTGGACCATACTTGGCTGGACTGCAGGCTCACACACTGTGGTCCCGCTTATGGCCTCAGATGAACCAGAGGAACAGACTCCAAAAACGTTAGCTTTATGTTTGAACACATACAAATGCATTTCTCAAACAAGTCTGCCAAGTTTAAATTGCTTTCCCTAGGAACAGCCAGAGACATGTCTTGTTTACTAACCTTAACCCAGGCCAGGTTTGAAAACGTGAGCACTTTAACAAGTGTATTTTTAAAAAAAAGTTATAAAGAGAAAAAAACAGACAGAAAAAATCAATAGCATAATGTAAATACAACTTTTCTTCTTCTTTGTCATTGTTTTTAGGAGTGACAAAAGTTTTGTAGAGGCACATGCACCTTCATAAGGTGATTTTCCGAAGATATTTCTAGGATGCAGTCTCCCAGAATGACAAATGTGGGATTAAGGTGGTGAACTCTAGCACTGCTATAAGCAAATTGTTATCTTATATATGGCAAAAGTTGATTGTGGGTGTTGCTACACTACTACATGTTTATAAAGAATAATTAGGAGCGAGGAGGTCAAACCCGACTTCCTTCAAATGGGACCTTTTTTCACTGTTATTGCAGGTCACATTTTGACACACCTTTCTAGAAATGGTGAAACTTTCTGCCCACCCTTAGGTATTAATATGGTAGCAACTGATGTTTCAAAAGTTCACAGCTAGACAGAATTTAGCTGGCTCTTAAAATAAATTTGGACCTGTAGAAAAAGATATTTTTTCTGCTAGTCAGTTGACTTTTCCCATCTTCCTGCACTGAATATTTTAACCCAGTTTTAGTTGTTTTGTTGGCCAGGTTTTTTTACAAAATAATTTCTCTGCTATCGTTGTATCTATGACATGTTGCAAAAATAACTAGGATGTCAGCTGAGTGGCTGGCAAAGAGTATCACAGCTCTTATCTTCAAATGGGTGTAGATCTACATGAGTTGAATTATTTGATGAAATTCAGTAAGGATCGCTCTACTCATCAATCCACCTGCCACATTTAAATCAATTTCTAAATTTCTAGAAAGAGAAGGACACTCCAAGGTGTGTAACTTAAGAATAGTCTCTTAATTTATAGTTTGAAAGTATTTATCATAAATCTTCTTGACCAAAATTACTTTACTTTTGAAGGAGATAACAAGAATAAAACTTACATCAAGGGAAACAGGTGAAGTTTCTGGGATGGACACTGATTTATAATTGTATTACTAGGAGGTTATTTCATAATTTTTTTTTCTTAACTGAGCTCCACAAAGCTGGGAAATTACCTAATGGTATAAGCTTTTGAGTACACAAAGGGGCTGATTAAAATGTGTCCTTTTGTCAAAAAATATTTATTGTCTTAGTAAAAGTGCTACCTCCCCCGTAATGCCTGACTCTCTTGTGATAAGAAATCCAAAAAACAGACTTGTAGATCTTGAAAGAGCAAGGTCCAAGACAAATTTCCCACTGTGCATATGGAATTAACCATAACACTTTTCTCTTGCTTTTTGTTTCCTACTTAAAAGAGCAACCTCAGTAAGGGACTAGTACAGACATTCCATGATTAAAACAAGCAATTTTCTTGTTTGGTAGAAATATTATTATTTTCAAGTAAAAACATTTACTGAAACTCCTGTATGTAATTCAGTTTTTCTCTCTCTTTCTTTTTAGCATAGCCCCTTATAACCCTACTTTTCCAATATCAACAGCAGGAATCTGGTAAAACAAATCCAGATCTTGACATCCTTGTCAGTCTTATCAAAGCTCAGTGGAGTTTGGAGCTCAGAATGTGTCTTTCAAAAAAAGATTTAAACTCATAGGATATCACGTGTTTTAACTTCTTCAGTGAGCTCAAACCTCACATAGGTGAGATCAGAGGAGACTACTTGTGTCTTGGTGACAGCCGTGTCTGTGACTTGGGGCTGCACTTTGAACAACTCCCTGCAGAGACTGGGACTGAGCACCCAACAAGTCCTTTTGTAATTAACAGCGACGATAAAGTTTCAGAGCAAACATGAATACTCCTTTAGAGCATTTAATGGCCCTGCTCCAGGTAGCAGAGATGAAACTAAGAAAAAACTTCTGTGACCTGCTCTGCATGTATGGTGCTTCCCTCTACTTCTGGAGGACAGAGCAGACACTTTGTATATGGAGCTCAGGCCAGTGATATGACCACAAAACAACAAATGTCTCTGGAATGATAAACTGCAATACCCTGGAGCACACAGGCATACAAAGCCTTCTTGAACAACAAGATTAGGGAATTACAGCCTTAGGTGGCACAGTAGTGATGGTTATGTTGTGGAATGGAGATCAGGAGCATGGCAACACAATAATGCCAACCTGCAAAAAACAAAAATCTGGAGAGCAAATACAAAACCATAAAGGATTGTAAAGCTGCCTGGTAATGACAAAACAGCACAAACAAACTGGCATCAGATAGAAATATACTGTTAATGGGCTGGTTGTCTTGAAAAGAAATTAAGATAAAAGTCTTACATTATCTCTGCATAAAATCTTCCAGGACAAGAAACAAAAGAAAAAATCACAGGGATACAATTTGGGCTGAGAAAAACTGTAGGTCTGTAATGTTAGCCCACTTTCCAATGGGAAAGCAATGTATGGATAGGATTATTTGCACTAATAGTTAGGAAGGCAATCAGCTAGTATTCTATTTTGAGAGTAGAATTGGGAAGGTATTTCATAGTGCAAAGAAGCAAACCCCATAAGGCACTGGGTACATGACCATTTTACAATTCTGAGACAAAGCATATAAAGAGATGTTTTTGTTGACTATTAATACATTAATTTGAGGAACCTGGATAAAAATAGCAATGAATCTAATATTTTCACTGAAGAGAGGAAATAGTATGTTAGCATTACTGAAACACATTGGGATAAATCACAAATAGTTACACTCTCTGACTGGGGAGCAAGGAATGGACAAAAGAGGCAGAGTGAATGGCCAGCCTGCTCATGGTATCACTGCCAGATCTAGAATTACTGCCAAGTCCAAACAGCAGGAGAGAGGATGCAAATGTATTACAGTGTAGCTGGTGAAGGCCAAAAGGAATCTGGTTACGGTCTGTTCCAAAGCATCAAAGTGAAGGAAAAGAGAACAGGATTTGTTACCTGGCCAATACCTGCATGTTGTATATTGGGAGATCAATGATAAAGGTTTCATGAGGCCCACTTAATGATGGTGACTTTCTAAGACAAAAGGATAAAATAACAATTTCTATGGGGAAAAATTTAATCTCTGGATTGTATCTGGTGTCTGTTATATGGTCCGATTATATTCACTAGCATATTCATATAGTGAAGAGAGTAACACTTAGAAATACATAGATATACTTTAGACTTAATCTAGTTTCTGCTTGTCCACTCCATGTTTAAAAAAAACATAACTAAAAGTCACTATGAACTAATATAGAATACCTCTAGAAATTATGAGCAAATTAATATATAAATGACTTACTTATTTGGAGCCTCCATCCATCTGCATTTCTCTGGAGGCTTGAGCTGCTTTTCTTACTGATCACAAGTAGGCACATCTACATGAAAAAAGGACTGTCATGCCCGGGTAAACATGGCATCTGCCTCACCAACCAGGCATTACAGGCAGGCTTAAAGAGGGACTACATGAGCCACATTCTACAGAGCAAGGAAAGAGGGAGAGTCTTTCTCCACTCAACTTAGTTTCAGAGAGAGGATAGCTGGCCAAAAGAAGTGTTAAAAGCTGTTTTAACACTTTGGAAATGCTGTTTTCAAATGCTCCCCATTTGCCATTCTCTTGACATGAAAGCCTGCTTTCCCTGATCATTTTAGAAAGATGTCAATGCCTAGAAAACCAAGTACCGGTGCACCAAAGGGATCACCTTCAATTAAGGGAGTCTGGGGATATGGCTGCATCTCAAAGAGCAGCCTACTTCATGTCTTCCAGATTCACCTCAGTGCCCTTCAGAAATGAAAACAGCAGTTGGTTTGTTTATATACTAACAGAGTAAAAGATTATGGCTTTGCTTGAAAATAAAGTTGCAAGAGAAGGAAATAAATAAATAAATAAATACAGTTCTAAGTGGTCTTTAAAAATGAAATACTTCTTTAAGTTGTTCGTGCCTCAGCTGCCATGGGCAGCACAGTAGGGACAAATCCAGCACCCCATATTTTACACCCCCATTTTCAGGATTAGCTTTGTAAACCAGCGAGACAAGGCCTTCCCTGCTGTCACTTGCACATGGTGGCATCTCCTCTGCTCCCTCACCACTCCATCTTTCTCACTGCTAGGAGGGATGCAGCATTAAGGTTTGTATGGAATTGGATTGCAAAGGCTTCCTCTCATCACCTTGTATTTTGTTTCCCACCTTTGGTTTTTGAAGCTGGACAGCAAAATGGAAATGCAGCGAACAGGCTTCTCCCCACCTCCTGAGGGCTTCAGCTGTATTCTCAGCACAGCCCCTCTAGCAGGAAAGGCTGTATTGGAAAGTACATTTCAAAGCAAAATACGTTGTAAGTCATTTATCACGAGAAGTATTCCTGTACATACATTTCATGCCACCCATCATTTTAAGCTTGTGGCCAGCTTTTCACAGAGACTGCACATACAGATGGCAGACTTGGCATGCATTGCTTTTCTCACTTTCTTCTTCCTTTTCTCTGCCTTCCCACCACATCACTTTTGGAGGTCCTACCATCATAGACCCTACCTTCTGAAAGTGAAGAAGCTATGAGGTTAGCTAAAACAGACATAATAAACTCAGATTTATATTTTTTCAGATTTCAGATAATTCAGATTTAAAGGATGTTATCTGTAGCACCAGAGAGCATTTGAATTTGATTAAATTCACACTATGCTGTGGTAATAAAGTGCACATTAATATACAAAGAGCTGGCTAACTAAGGATAGCAGCCAAACAAGCCGGGAGTGGGACTGGAGATTCCTTGCTTCCACCTCCTCCCCTCAGCAGCAGCAGCAGCAGCAGCAGCAGCAGCAGCAGCAGCACCCTGCTTTCAGTCCTTCATGAAAGCCACGAAGAGAGGCTGCTGCCTAGTGGTGGCAGAGGAAGGCAGAGAGCGAACTGCTGTCATGGTTCACCACAGGGCACTGGACAAGGCAGGATGGAGGGAAGATCTCCTGGCTCCGTCCACCTCCCTCTTGCATCCTCTCAGGCAGCAAATCTTTGCACTGGGCAGCACTAGGGGAGGGTTGGGTCTTTGACCAGCAGTCAGTACCCAGGTGACCATCTCCTTTCTCTGTCAGCAGTGGGCTAGATGGGAGCACAGCACCTGCCAGACCTGGCTCACAGGGCTCCTCTGGGAAAGCAGAGAGGTCCTCTAAAATCCTTGTCAGTGAGGAGGCATCAGCATTAACCCAGTGGGTTTCCAGAAGAGGATTAGAGTGGTCCTTACAACGCTCTAGCATACTTCTCTACAACCTGACAATAAATAAAAAATTACCACTGATTAAGCTGGAGCATGGCACAAATTCTAGATAACTGCTGAATATCAACCTGTGTGAGACAGAATTATTGAGAAGTATGCCCAGACAATTTACTTGAAAATCAAAGGAATACAGTGATACAAACAGAAACAACTCCTAAGGAGCAATAGATTGTAACCTTGGTTACAATCCTTGTTACATCAGCTCCAGAGCCTCTAAATCACCTGGAAACACAGGGCATCCTCCTGTGACTCCAAACTCAAAAGCACTCTCTCTATCTGTAAACATGGGAGTAGCAGGAGGGAACAGGAAAGTAATGTTTCTCTAGACATGCTACTACAACTCTAGTTCTATTTTATACATCACACACTGATGACTTCATTTTGAAATGGATATAGGAAAAGAGGAAAGGAAAAATGCCACAGAAATTACCTGAGGACCGATGAGGGAAAAAATGTTTTGCATTGAGGGCCTTCTGCTGTGCTTCAGTGACATTATAAATCTAGTTTACGATACCTCAGATCAAATAAAATATGTGGTAGCTACTTGTCACCACGTCCAAAAGCAGGACAAGTTAATTTTGCTGGTTTAAACCTGTTCCTAAATTTATGAAAAGGTAATTTTATCCTGACCAATTTCATGTTGGATGAAATATCATGTGTCTGCACCACATTGTGTCAGATCAGGTAATGTCTGTTCCCTCATAGCTGGCATAAATCCACCATAAACCCATAAATTCAGCATAAACACCACAGCATGTCCAGTAACTAATGCATAAGAAATATGATCATGTGCTCCTACATGATCTGGATCAAACTGTTACTGGTAGAGAACCTGACAGCTCTGTAACAAGTAAATTGAAACATGATCCAGTTACCGCGTAAGAGAGTACTGAAGGATACTTGAGGGTGCTTTAAATTAGCACAGGGTGAGAAAGGGCAAACACCACTGGGAAGAAGCCCAGAAAAACTCCTAATTTGTGATTTCACTGCTGTTTTACACAACAATAGAGTACTAATATTTAATACAACATTTCAGATATTCTTTGATTCAGTAGAATCTTAGAATGGCTTGTGTGATAAGGGGCTGCACACTGTAAGAATAATATTGGAGTAACATGCAGTATTAGAGAGAACATTGTTATACAGACTTGGCTGAAAATTAAGGGCTTTAATTTTTACAGGAGAAAAAGTATACTGCAGTGACAGATGAGAAGACCCACAAACTATCTGAGACAGAAAATGTATAACAGCACAGTGTTTCTGCCTAGATCCAGCAGCAAAGCTGGAAAAGAAGCCACAGGCTCAATAAATGTACACATACAGGTGGGCTAAGATTTCTGTCAGTTGTCTAGGGGTGTTTATTGATAGTTTTGTTTCTCAAACTATCAGAAATTCTTGATAATAACAGAATACATTAAATCAAATTGTGTATAACTGCATATAATTAGTACATCTAGTTTTTGGAAGCCAGGTGTGTTAGAGGTGTGTCCTTCAGCTGACTCCTTCAGCAAAGACAGCATTAGTAATAATGAATATATCACTAACATAGTGTTATGGCACCATAAACCATTCTCTGCTTTAAATTTATTTACAACAGCCTACAGTTTCTATCCCTAAACTATCTGTAGAGATACTGCAACTAGATTTTCTATATATTGATTTTGGTTGAGTTGCAAATAATATTTTATTATCAAATATTACAAGAACATTTTCTATTTCTATGAAGCAAACTAACAAACAAACAAACAAAACCAAACAGATAAGGAATTAAGGTAAAAATGGCAAACCAAGTCAGAAAAAGTTTTGTCTCAGAAGTTACATAGCTCTTTACTATATAATGGCATATGTTGTTCACATACACTTGCCATTCATGTATAAAAGTCTTTTTCTTTTCCATGAACAGATAACCAAAAGTCAAATTCCTCATGAAAGAACTCCACAGAAAATGGAAGTGGAGCAGAAGAGATATTCTGGTGATATACTTCAGAACCAAGTCTCACTGGCTGCAGAACGAGGTGACAATTATAGAGCTATGTCTCTTAAAAGTTATCAGCAATAGTGGATCAAAACTCTACTTTTTCTTTGAGCTACTGATGAGTAAATACAGAATTAAATAGAGTTACAGTATTCGTTGACTCTGAGATGACAAGGTTTCTAAAAGGAAAATAAATTAGAAGGAAAAAACAAAGATAAATTGGTACTTTTGCAGAGAAGTAAGAATGACAAATTGAGCATATAGAACCAACTTTCGTGCGGTGACACAGAAAGCCCGCCGTGCCCGCCCCCGTTCTCCCTGAGCTGGCGGCACAGCCGTGCGCTGTCCTGCTCCCCGCGCTCCTGTGGGTTTGCCCTTGGCCATCCTCGCGCGTGTTCCCACGGCTGGATTTGGCGGCCGACGCTGCTCCTAGCGCTGCACATACTTCCTGTAATAACCACTTCGCATGTGCCTTTACATAATATTTAGATTAGTTTCATCCAAACCTTTGCTCCAACTTAGCGAAACCTCTTTCTTTTTTCCTTTTTTTCTTTTTCTTTTTTTTTTTAAGAGAACAACCCAAACCATACCCCATACATCCTCTCCCCTGCTTCAAGCACCCGAGCACCACCTTCTCCTTCCCCCGGCGGCCGGGCGGGGTCAGAGATGCCCACCCGTCCGACTTCTACTCTTTGAGCGGAGTCCATTGATGCGGATCAGCGATCGCCAGCCGGACACGGGAGGGAGCGATGCTGCAGCCGGGACCTGCCCCGACCCCACCGCCCGCCCGGCTCCGGCTGCGCCCGTTCCCGCAGCTTCCCTTGGTTTATCGCTTCCCGAGGGGAGGCCGCAGCGGAGCCGTGCCCGGCGGCGGTACCTGTAGAAGTAGTGCCAGCAGAAGAGGCAGCAGAGGAGGCGGCAGCCGAGCGGCTCGAGGCGGGGCGGGCTGCGCAGCGCCAGCAGCAGCGCGGGCACCAGGAAGGAGGGAAGCTCCTGCAGGAACCAGGCGCAGCGCGCGGGCAGCCGGCCCCGGGGCCGGCACAGCCGCTCCTCGTGCTTCCCGTAGCGGGACGGCACCCGCAGGTACAGCGAGAGCTGCAGCAGCGCCAGAGCGCCCAGCACCGAGCTCAGAGCCAGCACCAGCCCGGGGAAGCACTGCATGCTCGGGGGCGGGCGGGGGCAAACAGCCCTCGGCCAGCGCCAGCCCCGGCCTTATTACAGCCGCGGCCGTCACCCCGCCCCGCCGCGCTGCCTCCCAGCGCCCGGGCTCGTCAGAGGGCGCAGCCCCCCGTGCCGGCGCTGGCGAGGCGCCCCGTCCCACCCGGAGGAGACCTACTCTCTCCATCCATCCCACCAGTCTCGCCAGGAAGGGAGCTGCCCTCCCCATCCATCCCACCTGCGCCACACGGAAGGGACCTACTCTCCTCATCCATCCCACCAATCTCGCCAGGAAGGGAGCTGCCCTCCCCATCCATCCCACCTGCCCCACACGGAGGGGACCTACTTTCCCCATCCATCCCACCAGTCCCGCCAGGAAGGGAGCTGCTCCCTTCCCCCCGTCCCACCCATTACGCCCGGAGAGGAGCTGTTCCCCTGCATCCGTCCCGCCTGGAGGGGAGCTGCTCACCCCATCCATCCCACCCGTCCCACTCGGAGGGGACCTAGTCTCTCCATCCATACCACCTGTCCCGCCAGGAGGGGAGCTGCTCCCGTACATCCATCCCTCCCAGAGGGGAGCTGTCCCCTGTCTCCCCTCTCTTCCCCTCTCCCGTCCCCCACACCGCCGGCGCCGAATCGAGCAGGCAGAGGGAGGCGGCGGCGGTGGCGGACCGAGGCAGGGGCGGGGGCGGCGGGGCTGAGGTGTGCGATGGTGACTCCCGCAGGAGGCAATCGCGAGCGGCGAGGTGGGAGCGAGCGGCGGAGTTGCCTTCCCGCTGCCCCGGTGTGTCACCCTGCCCGGCGGCTCACCTGGTGATCAGTGCTGCAAGGGCTCAGCAGCCACCTGGTACCAGGAAGTGCCGCTTCACTGAGTGCATGTTGAGAGTAAAGAAAAGGTGCCAAAAGTCAGCTGAACATAAAAAAATGTAGATGCCCGTGCTAGGAATAAGGAAATCCAGTGCAAAACCTACAAGTCTGATAAGTCCAGCTCATGTTTGGTGTAACCAGAGCACGCTTAAACTTTTTAAGTGCCACAAGTTTTAGTGAAGGTGGTCCTAATGTAAGTGCTAGCTTTGGGGTGTGCTCAAAACCCCTTTGGTCTCCATCACATGAAGCAGTTTTGACAACCATTTGCCTAAAACTACACTCCAGGAATTATGCTTTTCCTTGCCTGCTTCCTCAGTGACCTTCATTTGGTAAGGATTATCAGGGTGCTGAATTACCGCAGAAGGGTTAACAGAACATTAAACTTTGTATTTTACTGGCCTCACCATATCACCTCAAGACCATAAATTACAGTTGCATCGGTGTTATTTTGCAGCTTCATTGAGAAAGCAGTTGGATGCAGCTCCACAAAGGATTGGACGCCACACAAAATGCTCTTCTGGAGTATTGGTTTTTATCCAAGGTCCGAGTGGTGAATGCATTAATTTAGGATGTGGGGGGCTTGGGTTCAATTTCCTCTTCTGTTTATGGGGATTCTCTTCCTGCAGAGGGAGAACAAACCTCTGGCTATAGTCTATCCTGTAGTCCAGGAGGCACTCGTTCTGTTATGTTGGCTGTTCTATGGGGCAGCTGCTTAGAGGAGCAGAGCTCTTTCAGTCACAGACAGTTTGTCCCTTATCCTTGTAGAGTGCTGTAGTCACTAAGGTCATGTTTGTTGCTGTAAGTAAAACAGGTCAAGATTTATTTGGCCTCAGAGATGTGTGGCATTCTATGGCTCTCAGCCACGTGCCAGAGCACTCTTCCCCCACAGAAGATGCCTGTCAGCTTGCAAGCTGCTGGCTGGGCACAGTCTCTGGTACATGCCGTCTCCTTGCTGTGAATGGAAGAGGACTGGACCACAACTGTGCCAGGTGTGCCAACCATAAAGCAGGATAGATGATCACAGGCTAGTGGCGCTGGTACTTGTGTTCAAGCAATAGTTCCTGGCTGTGAACCATCAGTGGAGGAAGGTGCCTGTAGGACAGATTTTAGAAATCTCCATCTGTATCTGAATTAGGAAGACGAGCAATCCAAAACAAGTGGCTCTGTTGCAAAACAGCTGAATATGAGAACCTGTCAACAATAATATGCATGTTTCATGGGGAATTACTTCAAATTGCCTCTGGTCTGATCCCACAAGTTGAAGACATTAGCAATAGAAGCACATTAGGGGGCATTTGTGGAATGCATCTTCTGGCATAGTTTCATCTGAATGAGAACCACTGATGAACTCAGACTGTTTCAAAAAGCATATCAAAGCTCAGGAGTTAGTCTGGGATGACTGTGGAAATGACTTCAAAAGAGCCGTTTGGATTTCAAGCTAAAATCCTAAAGGAGGCACAGCATAAGACCAAGAGAGGAGTGTGATCTCAAACACAGCATTGGTAGCTTCAAGCAGTCCCCTGCTCATTATCCTGGTTAGCTGGATTCAAGCTGATGGAGTCTAGTTCTATTTGTTTACAGGGGAAGACAAATGGGATGGAAATGCTTCAAATGGTGAAACATTGAGCTGGTCACAAAGAAACCATTTCCAGTCCATGGAGAAAAGGAGGCACTTTTAAGGTGAGATTCGTCTCATCCAAAGAGGTAATAAAACACATCGATGAATCACAGTGTAAAAAACTCTGTTTTTCTCTGTTGGCTGTAAAGGATACCTAGACAAATGTGTCAGGAGAACTGAATCGCACTCTTGCTCTGTAAATTAGAGTTCTGAAGAAATTTCTGTGAACAGGCACTCCTCTAAGTTAAGTACCACAGCGTTCATGTTCATTGTCAGAAACAAACACTGCAAGATTATTCATCATATTCTACCATTCCACAAATCTTCCCCCAAGAATTCTTTCTTCTTCCCTAAGCACCACATCAGAGATTGTGATGAGAAAGGTGAAAGCTGTACTGCAAAAGCATTCTTTGTATTCATCAGTGGGTTTCGAGAAGGTGACAAGGTGCAGTGTCAAAAGAGTGTGGTTTGTATGGGATCACCAAAAACTTTCTTTTAAACCAAGCTTTATTTTTTCTGTGGGAGCATATATGGATATTCGTTTCACCAGCCCAAAGGAGCACCAAGTAGTAATGAATCTTGCCCTGAAATTATCTCAAGCCAGCAACGATCAAGCTACAAAACAAAGAACATTTACTTCAGACTTTTCCGCCTCCAATAAATTATATATATTCTGTGTGCCTTTTATGTCTCAACAATGAATAACTCAGTGGGAGTGTTTGTTGAAGAAATATTTCAACAATAAAGTGTTTGCAGGCCTGCTGAATTTGAAGGGAGAGGGGGAAAATGTACAGGCTAAGCCCTGTCTGACAAGATTTCAGAACTCTGGGCTTATTTTTGAAGAGAAAAAATCAACTCTTCTGAAGAATTGATTTGGACAAAATGAATGGGAGGTACAAAATTACATATGTCATAGGTTCAAATTTATATTTAGGAATGATCTGGAAGAAAACTGTGGGTCATTTATAGATCTAGAGGTCTATGGAGGCCTCTTGGAAGAAAATTATAGATGGAAATCAAAGCAGTTCTATACTACTGTGGGTCTCTTTCCATGAGTTCAGAAAGTAGCCAAGAATCAGTAGGACCCACTGCAGAATCCCAGAATGGCTGGAGTGTAGCATTCCACAAGCTCAGCCTGTGGCTTTCTGACATGCCTGTGCCTCTTTGCATCCCATGGTGTGCATCTCTGCTCTGGCAGCTCTGGGTGATAACAGGATAGCTCTGTTTGATTGCCTTCCTGTGGCTCAAAAAAGCTTCTTACCTCAGAGAGCTCTTGTAAGCCAGGATCAGAGCACAGTGCAAGTAAGAAGGGATCTGTCACTTTTACCAACAGGATGTGGAGCTTGAATGTAGAGAGTACCATTTGTGCGCAGGTCTGTGCGTGAGCAGCTGCGTGGTACTTAGTTGTTGGCTAGGGTTAACCCATAACACAGTTCACACATATAATCTTCAGGAAGGGTTTAGGATTAAGTGTTGAATGAGAACGCTCAATAAAATGAACAGTTGCATAAGGTAGTTCCTTAGACCTCCCAGAAGTTATATGTGCACTGCTGCAATTTTGAACAAATCTCTTTCCAGTGCTGACATGAATGTAGCTAGACTAGGATACATTGAGAAACATCAGCTGCCATTTACTGTTTGTTTTACATCTTATGTATCCTGTGCTGAATAAGGAACTGTCCATTTCTTCCTGGTTCATCTGCTATTGTGGTATTCTCATTAAATTTTTATTTCTGCAAGAGCACAGAGCCAATAATCCAATATAGACATTTCCTTCTCAGTCACAAGTAGTCTTTTACTACTTAGATGGAATTGTTACCCACTGACATTGAAGCTGCATGACTGCTGCTTTGCATCACGTTAGATCCAGCAGGTGGAATTTAAAATATTTTTAAAAAGAGGAAATTATTTTCATTTTCCTTCAGTCAAAGATGTTGATGCATAGGATGAGCAGGAACCAAACATCAGGTGATTAATAAAACTCTCTTTGTAAATTCCTATTCTTTGAGTTGTGGAAGCAAGTTTAGAGAAGTGATTAGAATGGCAGAAGGGGTCATTATCTTGGCTTGTGAAATTTAATAAGCTGCTGCTGTTTGTACTCCTGACACTGATGGAAGTCTGAGAATAGTTTCTGAGGAAGACAGGGCAGATTACACCAGTGCATGTGAAGAAGGAATAATAAATGTCTTAAAGGATTAACTTCACCCTAGTGCACAGGGGTTTGCAACAAGTTATTGTTAATAGTGTGTTCACATCATTACTGGGATGAATATAAAATATAAAACCTATGACAAATAAAAACCCACAAACAACAGGTAGAGGCTTAATATTTTAAAGCTGCCTTTCCTTTTACTTCATATTTTCTTGAAGAGTATCTATATAAATCAGCCACAAGAGCAAAATCTGACCATCAGTTATCTCCTTTAATTAATCTTATTTTACCTGGTGACACTTTTACTGTGTTGTCTGATTTTCACATTCTGATCTCTGAGAACACAGTTCTTTCAGCAGAGAAGGACAATGCCTTTACACCCACATTGCCCCACCTATTCCAGTTTGTTAGCACTAAAACATCCTAGCCACTCAATATTAAAAGAAGATGAGGAAACACATTCAGGTTAACTGAGCTTATTGAAGTTGAGCCAGAGAATCACAGAATGAAAAGCAGGGGGAGCTTGAGGAGCATAAG
Organism: Sakesphorus luctuosus; assembly: GCA_013396695.1. Classification (NCBI taxonomy): domain Eukaryota; kingdom Metazoa; phylum Chordata; class Aves; order Passeriformes; family Thamnophilidae; genus Sakesphorus; species Sakesphorus luctuosus. Next base: position 60,824 of record VWZD01008788.1, read on the forward strand.
AGAATCTTCGTCATCTGGTGTCTGGTGTAAAGCACTGAGCCCACACAGCACAGAACTGCAGTTTCTGTGCTCACCAGAAGCTGGGACATTGTCCTTGCAGACAGTTTCTCTGGGGAAATTAGCTATGAACTCTAACATGTTTCTCCTGATCATTGTAAACCACATATTTTCAAAGACTTCTTTCTTGGCATGTCCCAGATGGGAAGGCCACCTCCCGACAAATTTCATGAATTGAATGCTCCAAAGCTTGGGGGTGCTAGAGCAGCTCAAAGAAAATGTCACTGTTGGTTTTTGTTTTGTTTTGTTGGGTTTTTTTAATTGTGGTTAGTTATTTTCTTTCCAGAAACAGTTCAATTGTTGGCTGACCTTTTCCAAAAACTTAGAGCAGGCACCAAACTTGGAGAATGGCAGACTGTATGGTTAGAGCTGGCAAAGTTACAAATGACACAGAATGGGGCCTAACTATGGGAAATGCCAAGCATCCTTTATGATTGTTGGCATTTTCTCCCTTATCTGACATGCATGGAAATAAATGAGGTAGAGCAGCCCCTATGCTGCTGCATTTCCCTGCCTGAATCCCAGCAGCAGGGGTTGTCATGGTACCACTGTTGTTGCCTGTCCAGCCTGTGACTGGGTGGCAGGAGGAGTCTGAGCCAGCAGGGTGGAAGCTCTGGCTATGCTGGACTGTGGGACAGATGCCTTCCCTGGCAATCCTAAGCCCTTTCCAGTTAAGATCAGGGACCTGCCTAGAGCTGTGCCACAGCTGCCAGCTGATGCAACTGGGTTTCTCCTCCACGGAAATGAAGAATCCAGGAAGGGGACCAGGACATGAAAGGAATAGGTCCAGTGCCCTAATGTAGGTTTGGCTGGGTAGTAACTTCTGAGTATCCCAGTCTTGCAGACATATTGTATACCTCATTTGCCTGTGTAGGACCTGTTTCCAACCATGTAAATTAGAGAGGCTTTGAGTTCTGAGCTCTTGTGATGGTTAACAAGTTCAGAAACAGGAAATTTGATGAATACTTTAGGTCTGTGGCTTGCTAAACATCTAGCAATTGTTTTCTGTAATGGGGAGGCATGGAAAGTTTTCTTAGCAACAAGCACGAACCTTCCTAGCTGGTTGTGCTGTTTCATTCTGCCTGTTTGCTCTGCCCTGAGGCACCAGTCCCACTTTGGCTTCTCTGAGCACTCCAATACCCAAATTACCTTCTGAAGGGAGATCCACAGGTGGAGCCCAACATGCAGCAATCCTCAAATGCTAGAAAACTGTAGGTAGCCTGAAGCAAACCAGGGTAGCCCAAGTCCTTACTCAAAAAAAAAAAAAGACAAATGGGCTGTTTGGGATAATTCAGTGCAGTGCACAAGACCCTTGTCATGAATATTTTTGTGTTATCATCAGTTCATACTACATAGTGCCTTAAGTTCTCAGAACTGGGATAACTGCCTTAGAAGGAGCGTTGCCAGCAGGCAGAGGGAGGTGATTCTGCCCCTCTGCTCAGCACTGGTGAGGCCACAGTTGGAGTGCACTCTGGGGTCCCCAGTGTCAGAGATGGCACTACTAGAGAGAGTCCGGCAAGGGGCCACTCAGATGATCATGAGACTGGAGCACCTGTCCTATGGAAGTAAAGGCCAAGAGGGATGGGACTGTTCAGCCTGGAGAAGAGAAGGCTCAGAGCAGATCTCACTGATGCATGAAAATACCTGAAGGGAGGGTGTGAAGAAAGTGGAGCCAGGCACTTTCCAGTGATGCCCAGTGACAGGACAAGAGGCAACGGACACAGACTGAAACACAGCCTGAGGCTCCCTCTTAAAAAAAAAAAATCATACAATCATAGAACATCAATAAACACTTTTTCACTGTGAAAGTGACTGAGCACTAGCATAGGTTGCCCAGAAAGATTGTGGAGATACCTATCCTTGCAGATAGATATTCAAAAGCTGTCTGGACATGATCCTGGGCTGCCTGCTGTAGGTGACCCTGCTTGAGCAGGGGTTTAAACCAGATGATCTCCACAGGTCCCTTCCAACCTCCGTTGTTCTGTTATTCTGTGAAATTCTGTGTCAGTTTCTTTTAAACTAAGGAAGTTGCCAAGTGAAGTGTTTATATGTACACTTGGTGTTTATATGTACACATGTGTTGGTAACACATTTCTTTCAGTAACTGGATATATTTGTGCTTTCACTGCATTGTCATTTAACCACAGATTTTGTGATGATCATCACAGTATATTTAATAACATTTATATTTAAGATTGCTAGTCTTTAGAAGTATCTTTTTTCCTTTTCCAATTGTTACTCTGCCACAACCACAAGACCTGAATGAAGCTAATGTCCTTGATCCTCATATTTAGGGATTTATGACAAAACTCAATTGACATAGAAGTTGTAATAATACTAAGATGATAATGCTGTATCACTGGTGTAAGTTGTTTAATCTGGGCAAGTGCATAAGCCTCACCAAAACCTGGTGAAACAACCATTGGTGAAGCAGCTGAGAATCCTGGTATGTGAATTGCAGTCTCAAAGTATATCTTGGAGTATGACCTGTCCCAGTGTTATAGTTTCATTTCTCAAGAATGGAACAGGTCATCTTTTTCAGCGATAATACTCTAGGCAGTCTGCAGACTCATGGACCTATTTTGCATGTAAGCTGTTTACAGGAAACAGACCCTTGTCAACAGTAACTGCCAAAGCAGATATTATAATCCCAAGTGAGAGTTTTTTGATTTAAGCCAAAACTGTGCCAAGGATCATTCTAGCAATTTAACAGTCGCCCTCTAGTGCCATCCATGGCAACATCCAAGTCAGCATAGTAGATGTGGCCAAAATTTGCCAGAATGTATTTTTAATGAAAGACTCGATTCCTCTACATCCCTCTGAAGCCATTAGCAGCTTCTAAAACAATTTCACAGTCACAAATCAACATGTTCTTGTTTGTTATGTTTTTAAAGAGGCAAGACAATTGACAATTTCGAAAGTCAAATCAGCAGAATGCAAATATTGAAAGAGAAATTTTTCCTTGAACCATATATCTGAGCAAGAAGAGTAATTATGGGTGTCTGTCATCTCAGCCTCAATTTCTGCAGAGCCACTGAGGCCCCATCTGTTAAACTGACTCCTGGAACCTGGATATCCTTCCTTCTATCTGCAGGATAGCTCTAGCTGATTTTAGGTTTCTTGTCATCTTGTGCAAGTTTGGTCTTCATAAGCAACGTAAGACCAGCACTTCATTCTAAAGCAAATGTAAGCAACTGTCTCAAATAAATTTGCTTTCTCCTGGTGAGACCTAACAGAATGCCTTGTAAGATGAGGACCTTTGTTTTCTGACCTCGCATGAAATGGATCAGAGTTCTGTTTTCACCCTCTCAACTGTTTCCACTTTTCTCTGAGTTACTTTGGGTACTTTTAAATCCATATGGTATTTCCAAATGATGATGCCAGTTACAAGGGGAATTCTGCTTCTGAAATTGCTATTAACATTATTATAAAGAATGTTTCCAAAGTGTTGAAATGAGTATAAAATTACTTTGGGGCTGAAAAAAAAACCCCATACATCATTTTTTAAGATTACTTGCTTTTGAAGATTGAGAGGTTATGCATGTGACAATACCTTCAAAGAGATAAAATACTTGGTGCTAACTGACTCTCTAGCCTATCATAAAAATGTATTAACAAAAACCATATGTGGAACTAAAAGACAGACAATGTCAATTAAAAAAATCATAATTTTTAAAGCTGTAGATGTCTATCATGGAATAAACTTTCAAAGAGAAGTAGTGGATTCTTTATTGCTTAATGCTTTCCAAGTAAGACTGCCTGCATTTCCAGGGAGTGTAGTTCAGGTGACTGTAATTACAGAGTACAATACATGAGTAGCTGGATAAAATGAAGTGGCTTCTGTTAGGTTTTCAGGTAAGATGAATGAGGTTCTTTCTGGAGTAAATGAGTCTATGAGAAGCAAGAAGAAACCATGATTGGATCTATTCTGTTCTGTTTATAAGCATGAGATTATGAAGTTGTACTGCCCGTGCCAGAAATACTGCTCACTTCTTTTGCCATTTAAGAAATCAGGAATGAGCCTAGAAATGAAGAGCTCTCCATGACAGTGCAATATGGTGATGATAACCAGCTACTTCATGTCATATATGGCACGGATGAGTTTCTCCAGCAGGATCCAGAGGAAGTCAGTAGAGGCACAAAGCCACTAATACAACTGCCAACACACAGACCTACCAGCCCAGCCTCAGCTTTTCAGTTCAGCTTTTCACATACTGCATTGAGTGGTTTGATAAGGTTTGCAGCAACAGTAAAAATAATACAATATTGGATTAATTAAGAAAGCTTATGTGATCAAGTAATCAGGTGGATTGTTGCATGCTTATGTTTATATACCTATCTGTAAATTACTGAAGGTGTTTAGTTTAAATAGGGAAGTGGTGACAGTAAAGATGGTGTCATGTAGAAGCTGGAAAACCAGTCTCTTTTCATTTGGTCTGCTAGGAGCCGATATCCTTGATTATATCACTAATTGTTTCTTAATCTATTTTGTTATCCTCACAGTTTGTTTTAAAGTTTGGCTCAGTTACTATTTGGCACTGATCTAGTAACAGGACATCACATGTTGCTTCTGAAAGCCTGGCTGCAGAATCACTATTTGCCAATTTCTACTAACTTTCACTTCTGTCAATATAACAAGCAGTGGATAGACCCTTATGAAAGTGTAATGCAGAATGAGAATCAGTTATGTCTGGCAGTTACAGTAAGAATCAGGGTAACGCACCATCTGGATAATGAAAGGCACCCAGCATTCAGATTTCTGTCATTACAGCTAAGGATCTGCAGCCCAGCATCTGAAGTGCCAGCAGGAACTGGAAGGGAGACACAGGGAGGGTTGGTCATGGTTTGAGCAAAGCGTGGTGGCTGCTAAATCTGCAAGGGGTAAATGTAAGGAAGGACAGGAGTGTAATGTGGGGCAGAGCTTCTGTGTACTGAACATATGATTAAACATGTTTGTGGATTCAAGCAGAATGTTTGAAGTACAGCAAGTATGAAGTGCTCAGTGCAGAGTTACCAGGTGACAAGATGTAGCAAAAAGGACTGTTCTCTGAACTGTAAGCTAACGCCGAATGCTACAGCTTCTTTTTTTTTTATGTACACGTCTGTGGTTTTCTTATTTTAGTCAGCATAGCTTCTCTTTAATGTGCACTTACTCTCTGCTTGCTACATGCCTCCTCTCCACCCCACCCCATTCACTAAGATTGCTTGAGAAGACTCCTCTAAACTTCAGAAAGGTTGGATGTGGCCTTTGCTTAATTTTCAAGAGATCATTCTGCTAGTAATTTGCTACCATTTTGTGTCAGGTTTCATCAATACCACTTGAGAGGGGACCCCAGGGATGTGTATTTTCTCATATTGTTTCTTCAGAGTTTGCTGTTGTCTTAAGTATATGCCGGAGGAGAGAATAGAAGTTTAGCAGGAGAAAGAATGGTTCAATATTTTACCCATCACTTGGGAAATCTACATTCGTTTCTCAGATCTGCCAGAAATGCCCCACGTAGTTTTGAGCAAGTTATTCAATCACTTTTTTCCTCAATCCCTGGTTTGTGAAATGGCAATTGTAGCACTCCTTTAGGTCATGACTCCCTGCCTTGTGAGAAGGCTAATGTGTTCAGGACTATCACTTTCTCGTACACTACAGTACTATGAGCTGCTTGCCTAAAACAGACAGCAAGGAACTGAATCGAAGGAAGTGTTAATCCCCAACCCTGCACATCCCTGTCATTAGCAACAGTGCTTCGTGGCAGAGCCTGCACATGTGCCTTGGTGCACAAAGTAAGCTGTACCTGTGGTGGGGTATTTCTGACTTCACAGTCTGGGAGGCTGACATGTTCCTGGAATGACCTTAAACAACGTGGGCCATGCTGGTTTTATGACTGCTATCGAAACATAATTATTCTATTTTACTCATGACGGCATTCTTTTAGGAATAGCTTGCCATTTTTCTTACTTATGTCATAAGCATCTTTGGTTGTTCTTCTATTTCCCTTTTGTGTGCTTGCAAGCCTGGTGTACAACCAGGGTTAATGGAGGGGCCATAATACTCTTTCTCTTTATTTTGCCAGGCTGCTCTGACTACTGTACAGGAAGGAGAAATCTCTATGTTCAGTATTTCAAGCATTTGATTGCTTCCTTTCTGGAGCTGCTGAGCACACCTACCTAAAGATTTGGCTGTAGCTAATGGATGTGCCAAGCTTACACTAACTGTCTAGGCTGCTATTGCATTTATTTTACTCCCATTGTGTCTCATGAGGGTGTCCAGTAACACCGTCCATCCTGCTGTCCATTTGGGAACTATAAACTGCCCCAGCTCTCAGAGAGGTTCTTCTACCCAATACCAACATCCTCTGCTTCCAGCAGTTATGCTGCAGAGCCCTTTGTCAGGTTCACTGCCCAATTTCTTTCACTAGCCTCTGAGGACTTTTAGCACAGCTGGGGGGAGTGGAAAGGAACACAACTGAGTAACCATGTGAACCAAAAATTGCATTTCTGCAGTAGTAGCTCTGAAATCATATCGACCTTGTAAGCAGATTTCCACCCATGCAAGGCAGGGCTGCCAACAGCCATCTCCAGAGGCTTGGCTCAGCTTGAATGCTCAAGCAGAACAGCAAGCTCCTTCCTGCCAAAGCTCCTCTTGGGTCACAGCGGCAGAATCTGTGGCTTTCCTCCATCACCTCCCTATCAGCTACGCTCTCCCTTCACAGTGAGCTTCCAAGCCGAGTCTGAAGCCAACACAGCTCAACAGCACACGAAGGCTTGGCACGGGCTGGGGAAGAGAAGGGACATAACCTCTTCTTGGGGGTATTTTCATATTTTGTTTGAGTTGTACCTCCTCCATGGTTGGAGACAGGGACTTTCTGTTTGGGAGTACTGGAATCTATCTTCTGTTTCAGAAATGTGGCATTTGCCACTCTCTTGAAGATCCACATACCTTTGTTCAAGTTAGAAATATTGTTATTATTAGCTAGAGCTAAAATGAAAATTTATGGCTTTTATTAAGAGAATTAGAACAAGATCAACATGATTTTGGCAGAGTTACAGGACAAGTCTCACTGAAGTGCTGACCTACATAAAGAACAAACTGAGAACATTTTCATTTGGCATCAGAGACAGGAGAGAAACAACTTTGCCTGCGTTAAGGCATATGCCAAATCCCACAACTTATGGAGTTCTACATATTGGCAAGCATACAGAACTCATACACTTTTAAAACTTAGCAAATGCCTACTTTCAGCTTTATAGAAATTCTAGAAATGTCGAATTGTGATAACAAGTGAAATATGAATTCAAATGGGCTAAAATTAAATTTCTAAAACTAGAACAAGCACTTAAACTAGTGCATAGCTAGGAACAACTCGAAATAAATGTTAGTGTCTCTTAGGAAAACATTTTGAATTCATGTATTATATATACAAGCAGCATGTATTTTTCCAAATACCCAGGCAATTCAGCATATGAGAAATTGTAAATATGTGTTCCTACATGATGCTTTTAATATGAATTCCGTCAGTCCAATTGAATTTATCTAATTGTTTGCTGTTATCTGATGAATGGCTGACTGACCTGTGGACTCGCTGTGTTGATTCAGTAAGGAACCATGCATTTTCCTTGCCATAAGACAGACAGACATACAGAAATATTTACTTATTTTGGACAGTGTGCCATCACCAGCCAGCTGACTGATCACCTATGTCAGCTGTTGTTTGGTTATTGCACATAGTTAATAGATAGCTTCTGGTTGCATTAAGAACTGAATGAGAACTGATCTGCACACAGGATAGAATATGAGCTGGAACCAGCTCATTACTCTGGAATTAAAAGACTGTGATAGGAAGCCCATGGGAAAAAAACTCTGATTCAACCATCACATTTAAAGCACTGAAAAAAACAAACATTTTCCTCTGAAACTAACTGAGCTGCCTCAAAGGCAATCTGCACAATTAGGATCTGCAGAGCCACAGTAACTAAACATGCCTTTGATGGTTGGGTTGATGGAACCACTTTCACAAGTAGCAGGTTGCTTTGGGTGTTGATCTGCTGCCTCCAAGGGGAGATGGAGGCATCCACATTGCTGCCACACACCCGAAGTGTTCGGGAAATTCCATGAGAAGGGCGAAAAAGATTCTAATTAATTTTCAGGCATGGGATGGAGACTGTTCAGCCATTGGGTGGAGATCAAGTGTATTCAGCCTTCTGGGATGGACTAGTGTCCAAACACAGACAAGTGTTTGAAGAATTAGCTGGCAAATTTAAAAAAAGTTTCTAAAGAGCAGACAAGTCATCCAAAGTGTAAAGTTGGGACATATTTTACTATATTTCAGTGGGGACTGGCATCAGCATAAATCCCTGCCACGAGAAAACTTCCAGCTCTAAAACATGGAGGGTTTTTTATGATTTACAAACAATTTTTAAGGGTTGGGGTTTTTTTATTAATGGAAAGGACATTTGTTTTCCTTTAACCTCATCCTCAGAAAGGCTGTCATCTTTCTCATAGTTAATTTTTTGAATGATTTTACTTTTCCAGTCCTTTTGTTTTACTTAGGCAAATTAATTTTCTACATCTATGTTATAACATGATCATTTGAACAGAGAAGACATACTGCTGAAATATTAGATGCACTACACAAAGTAGTGCCTGAGGATTTTTTACCCTACAGGAAAAATTTTTTAAAACCTACAAACTTTTCCTGATATTTTTTCCCTTTTTTCAATAATTGGAAATAATTTTGCAGCTTTGTTAGGAGTTGAAAGCAAAATATATGAAAATATCATGCTGATATATATACGTTGTTCAGGCACAGCCTGGGCTGAATGTCCCACTTTTCTCTGAACATTATTAACCTATGCCAAAGAGCTCATGGATGATCTTATGGAGGATCAGACTCTCTCATAACAACCTTGAGGGGTCTTACTATGGAGACATATCTCCCCATGGGCTTCTTCCCAGCAATAACAGAATGCTAAAATACATCAAGAGTGGTAAACCAAATGCAGGGAAACAGCCACTCCTGAAATGCACCTGGTGCAGTGGCAAAACCAGGGAACTGCATTAGGTCTGTACCAAAAAATAAGGTTAATATCATCTATTCATCATCATCATGACATCTCAAGTAGAACTCATCTGACAAAGGAGTGTTACATTAGGACACACAACAATGGTACAAGGAGTTTGCCAGGAGATTTAACTGGAAAAATGCCTTTCCATTTTCAGGCACTCCCCACAATGGCAAGAGCAAAAAGAGATTAAATTCAAAAACTGGGGGAAAAAAAATTAAAGGAAAAAACCATTTTATCTGGCAGCTCTGCTGGCAGTTGGCTAACAGTTTTATGGCATGTAACTATGTGGTTTCTCTGTTCTGGTAACCCCTGCCTGAGCATGGCCTATATAGAAATGCTTGTTGATCTCATGAGTCATTCCCAGGAGAGGGTAAACATGACTAAAAGACTGGAATACAAGACACATGCTACAGGACGAGAACCAAAAGAACTGGAGGATGATTGAAAAGCTGTCAAGAGATTAACTATGCGGTGACTGTGCAAGGAAAAGGACATGAAAGAAAGATGCAGAGCATGATCACTGCTCCCTTTTGATCCCTTCCACAGCTGCTACTTGAGTGCAGGGAGTCCATTGCAATGCCACAGAGAGCTGAGGGAAGACAGTTGTCTCACTGGTCCCAGTCCCAAGACAAGGAGACCACTAACAGTCCCTCTGGCATAACTACCATTCTCCATTACACACGTACCACAGCCTTTAGTAAACTGTGCAATAGTTTGCTTGGCACAGGGTTGACATTGTCTTGCTATTTATTAAATCAATAAAAGCTTTTTTGTTTATTGACCATATGTTCTTGGTTAAAAGGTTTATTGAAGCGCACTTGTCCTTCCTAAAACATGTGGATGTCTTTTGGGATGGACAGGCAAATTTTCAATGTCACAGAAGGTCATATTCAGCTACAAATACCATAGCATATTAACAACATATGTACAGCAGCTTCACCATTGATAATGTGCCATAACAAGCTATTAAAGTTCATTAAAAGGGTTGGAGACTTTTTGTGAATTGGTGGATGAAGAAGTACTGGGTCACACTTAATGCCCTGCTTTTGAAGATAGAAGGGTCTCCACACACTTGCCCAACTGACAGAGGTGCTGAGCACTCACCTCTCCTCTCCTTCTATACTCTGCTGGGAAGAGCTTTCTGCTATTCTACCACCCACTGAGTAGGCATTTGCCTTCAGAAATTTCCAAAACACAATATGCATTGGTAACACAAGGCAGAAAATTCTCAAATGTTTCAAGCCATGCCCTGACATGTTTCCATTTTTCTTTCCCTCTTCCAGAACTCATGGTTATTATTCAAGCATTGGTTTGTAGCTCAGAAGATATTTTTCTCAGATATCCACTTACTAAGAAGCCTACCACCCTGAGAGCAGATAAAATTAAAACAATGGTAGTAGTAACAGACTGTTCAATGTCTACAATATGGGACTGTGGAAGGTGAGGGAGATGCAATATATATGCAAACAAATGAGCTTTGAAACACCTTACCATCAGAGACTATTCCAGTACTTTGTAAATCATGTAGCTTAAAGTAATTCAGGGAGAGAAATATGGAAACATATTTTGAGGTTCTGTTCAATAGTTCAACAGAAGAGAAGCAAATAAAGAGAAAAAAATAGTCAATGTAAGTAAATTATGCATTTCAAAGGGGATTCTTTCATTTAAAATGTAAAAAAATTACTATTATATCATTCAAAATTTTTAAAATATCCTATTTTACCTAGCTTTTGTTTTATTGAAAACAAAAAGCCACTAATCAATTATTTGCATATCTCCACCTGAGGCTGGCTGCTGTATGACATTTCCTGTTCTCTTTCTTTCAGTCTTAACATACTTTTGTACTTACACTCCATCTTATTATCTCCATCTCATTCTGACTTTTCTGATAAAAAAAATTTACTTACCCTGAATCTAGCAGTGAAAGATGTTAAAAAGATATTTTATATAGATGTCCTTTTTGTTTGCTTGGACAGCAGAGCTAACATTCTCATCGATGTTCTTTAACAACAGTTCTCAACCCAGAATTGTGTAAAAAAGCAGCATGCAAGTTGGTATTGAAAATTAATTCTACATTACCAAAACCAAGTTTTAAAAGCACAGCAGCCTATTCTATAATAAGTTATTGTAGTAAATAACTTCAGCCAGTGTGGGCTGTTGACTTTATGTTATAAGCTTTTGAAGGTAATAAAAGTACACTAAACATATTAGAGATTAATATATTACCACTGATTCATTAATTTTAAAATGTGGATCTGATGGCCAATTATCATTTCATCTTTCTATATGCAAAACTTAGAAGAAATTGCAGTGGACCCAAGCACTTGCTTAGCATTTGTTTGTTAGCACAATCACATTCAAAGACTTGCCTTCATTTAGTAAAGGCCAAGTTATACATGTATTCATCCACGGTGTCACTGAATTTCCATTTCTGTCAGTAGTACAATCAATTGAAACATCACCACATTCTTGCATTTTTCTGTGTGGAAGAAAGAAAAGCAGATTTGGCAGTTAAGGAATGTTGCAGCAGAGAAAGGTTCACAAGAAAAGAGCTGGATGAAAACCAAGACTCATACAAAATAAGTAATCTAAGTTGGGTTTTTTTAAAATTTAAAATGTGTTTTAAATGTAACTGCAATTTCAGGGCAGAATTTCCTTGCTTTAAGTAAGAGTGGCTAGTAGTATTGTGTTTTACTTTGGAGAAATCAACTTGAATTTACTTTAGGTCTGTGAAGACTTTTGCCTTACCAAAGCACTCTCAGTATGGACTGAAGAGGGTTTCCTTTTGTATTTTTCCATGCTCTTCTCTCAATTGAAAAGCATCTAAGAACTTGTCATTTCTTGAAAGACTGGCATCTAGCAGTCACGGTTACAAGCCGAATGTTAAGCAAACCCCACCACACAGAACTTTAATTTTTCAAATTACAGCAATTTCTGTGATGCATATGGTAGGATGCTGAAGTAAGGTTTCAGAAGATTTCCTAGTTATAGCAGATGTTAAACATAGGATGACTTTGTATCTTTTGGGTTTGTTTGGTTGGTTGGTTTGGTTTGGTTTTTTAAATAACAGTGCTTTGAAAAGTATTTCCTTCTGGATTCTTAGGAAAGTCAGAGAAAGTTTGACCTGAGTCCAGCAGGGATACCTGTTTGGGTGGAGGCATCCATGTACTTCAGCTTTGCGTTCCCGTTGCCTGGAGCACTGACTGGTGAAATAAATACCTACAACACACTGTCTCCCATGAAAACCCTACTGACTCCCCCTCTGTGAGCCTCTCTGTGGGTGGCCTTGCCAAGGGGATACCCAGACCTGAGGTGCAGGGACAGAGGTGGGATAACGCGAAGATCACAGCCCTCCATGCTGACCAATGGACACTGGCTACTCATGCAGGGACAGATGTGGGATAATGCGAAGATCACAGCCCCCTAAGCTGACCAATGGACATGCTACTCATGGATCTGGGGCACTCTGGCAGCTGAGCTCTCCGAGACCCACGTAGCTCTGCCCTCCGTTGGAAAGAATATTTTTAAGTTGATATTCCTTCCTATGTCAGAAGCAAATGGGTTAACACCCCAAAACCAAATTGCCTCTTTCCAGTCGTCACTACTAAAGAAGTTGTAAGGAGTGTAGGAAAGCAGCATGCCACAGTCTCAATGGATGCTAGTGAGAAGGGAGTACCAAACTGCTCGAGGTGCCTTGGAGAATCCCACACTTACGAAACCGAGCAACTCTCAGCTGTCATCACACACTGCAGCAAAGGCTGTACATCTCTCATTTGCAGGCTCCAGACTGTCTCTCGTTTTAGCATGGGAACAGAGCTGCTTCAAGGAACAACGGGTGCATTCCTGCTGCATCACAATGTAAACCCCTTGCTGCTCCAAAAGTGCCTATGGCCCGAAATACGGAGACAACAGATCCCACTGAAGATAGGTTCATACTCTGGCTGTCAAAATGTTTCTCAGGGACTGGGCTTCCTGTTCAAGCTTTTGCTATAGCCACTGGTTTGCATTTTGCCACTCATTTTTTCCATTCTTCTGCTCCTAGCTATTTTTCACTAATATCCCTGGTCAGCAGGAACCTACCCTGCTTCAACTTTACAAGAATTTTGACAATTGAAATTCACCCCATCATGTGTGTCAAAGCAAATCACAACAATTCTTCATCTATTACTGGCTGTGAATTGCTGAGACATCTGACACAAATTATGGCTTAAGTTGGCAAGAACAGGAAATTGCTCAATGCAAATCAGTTTGTCCCAAAGATTTTTTTCTCAACCATGCAAAATTTTTAAATGCAAGTTTGAAGATCGGTAAGAACTCTCAGTTATCACTTATTACTAACAAAATCTTGATTTCCTTCACTCTTTTCAAAACAGATGGAAAATTAATTTCTCTTAAATTTCATTTTTAATGGGAAAGCATAAATTCTGATAGAAAATTGCAAAATAATAGTATTTAAATGACATAGACTGAAAGATTACAGCCCAACTTAGTTTATTTTCAGTCTTCCCATCTCCATTTCATTGTTATATTACAATTTTTTTCATGTCAGAAATGCTGCTATTGGCTGCTTTCTATGTCTACAAGACTCAAAATGAGAGAATTTGTCTTGGAATTGAATTTTTTTTTCACCAGCTCAGAATGTGATCACAGCTGAATTATCGCAGTAACAGGTCTTTGTATCAGTTTCCAAAAAACTGACGGCAGTTCATCTCTATCTGCAGACGCCCTATCTTCATCCCAGGCTGTCTGAACCCAGGTTAGTACCCATCTGCCATATTGATGAACTTTTACTGAGGGCCCACGTGCCTCTAGGCAGATGGAGAGTAATTGCACATCATCACTGATTTCAGCTCTAGGCACCCTCTGCCAGCCTTTCCTTCGCATGTGACAACCCATAATCAAGCTCTTCCAGTTACTGAAACTAGAGGTTCAGGTCACCCAATGCCCTTCCTGACTAGTCTCAGTTCTTGGAGCTTCACCGATGCATGGGAACTCGCATTTCACCACTTTTTTCCTTCAGGATAACAGTAAAAAAAGATTCCAAGGCCACTTCACTATCTTAGGAAATTATACACAGAAATATCCTGAGCTGTGATGTCCCCACAGCAGTTCTCATCCTTGTCTGTGAGTCTGAGATAGCAGGCAGAGCTAGAGCTGTGATGGAGACCTTGCTGTGCTGCAAATCCCCACTTACATACCCTGAGGATATGCACAAGCTCATTGAAAAGTAAACACAGTTCTGCAATGCCTGCTTATACCCTCAGGGTGCGACTGTGTCCTGCATCTCTTTCCTACCGGCATCTCAGTGTCCCAATGGTTTGCTCTGGATTTCCACAGAAGATTTTGTGTCTTGTTCAAATGCTGTGCTTTGTGACAGCAAACAACTCTTAACAACCCCTTGTAAAGTCTAGTGAAGGCAGTACTATCAGACGTACCTTGTTAGCTGTCCAGGCAACTGCAGCCTTAGGAAGAGACTTGATAAATACCAATGTAAATACTACTGTAAGTACAGTAGGGGCTACCCCAGTGTGCAGCCAGAGTGGGACAGTGTTGCTGAGAGGGCCACCCATGCTCAGAGGTGGAGTAACATGAGCATCAGCATTTCATAGGTCTGTGCCACCTCTTCAAGTCAGGATATCAGTGAGGTTAGAGGAAATCAGGAGGTACAGGAAAGGTAGGATGCAGGTCCCTAAACATAGGTATCTGCTACCATTTTAGATGCAGGATTTTGTATGTCTCTCCCTCTCTAATGTGCCTATCTATCCCATTTGTCCTTAATCCACCTGGGCCAAACTCCAGCCACTGCCATCCCTCATGCTTTCACCACAGGAGTTCCTCATCACTGTTAATTGCCTCCTCATGCACCAGATCAGGTGCTCACCAATACTCTCTCTACCTGTGTGGGATCAAGCCTTTCCACAGCATGGCCTGCCTGCCAAGAGTCATCATCTAAATGACAAAGAGAGGTCATGTCTGGGATAAAGCATGGTATTTGGTGACATCACTTGCATTTCTCTCTTTCCAACCCACCACAGTGTTTCTGAGTGCCCACCCTGAAGTATGTGGTTATTCTCAAGGCTGTTTCAGAAAAACAGCTACATTAAGCATGGATTTAAGAGCTATAAATTTTCTGTTGCTGAAATGCCAAGGTTTAAAATTAATTTGCTCAAGCAAATTCTCATACCAATGAGTCAGCATTACATTTTAGCCAAAAGCTGGTGCCATGTCTTACCTTGATCTCTAGGGCAAATTTCCAGCATGTTATTTAAGAGAGAAAGAATTGCTACATAGAAAAAAGTCAAGAGTCCCCTGGCCCTCAACAGCATCTGGTTCTGGGTGCATCAAAGAAACTCTGCAACTGGCATTCCTGTCACCAGCACAGGGCTTCTCTTGACACAGGATATGTGAGAAATCTGATTTTAACGGCAAGGTCTAAGATGCTGCTTTAACTTCTCTTGTGATTAAAGTTAATGAAAGTGTTCTTCACATGTGTCCACTCAGTGTCTAATCTGTGTAGGACTTGTGAGTTTTTGGTCTGAGTGACAATGGTCTTGGCAGAGGGTTACAGTTCCAAGCCTGGGAGCTGGAAATCAGGGATGGTTTTGCTCAGTTGTTTTTCTGGGAGGATCTGAAGATAGGATAGGGGTGATATTTGTTTCTGAATTTTACCTTGTTTTACTTGCCTGATCAATGCAGTGTGTGTGTGTCCATACCCAAAACCTGGCAACTGGAAATGATACAGGCTAAAAGAGAATGCAAGCTGTTGTGTGCATTGGACCCACTATGATGCTGGGGATTAGTGACTATCAACCATTTTAGTTTCAGTAGTTTCTCTGAGTTTTGGCAGTTGGCTCCTTTTCAGTCTCTGTAAAAATTGTTTTGTAAACTATTCTAAATGGGTGTCTCTTCTTTTCATAGTGCATATACCAAGAGCTGATAGATTTATGTTTTGTGCCAGAGGTGCACATGGGTAGACAGTTACACTGACTGGTTTACTGTGTAGGGAAGGGAAGTTTTCCTTAGTTGTGGTGTAGAGCTTGCAGCTCTGGTTTGGTTTTATTTCTGTTCAGGAAGTTATTCCAGGTTGTTTTATTGGTGTTTTGAGTTCCTCTTTTGATCAAGATAATTTTTTTGTTAATTAATGTTTATGCTTCTTCCATAGGGATAATCTGTTCTTTTGGCAAATCATTTAATGACTGACCTTTTATTTTGGGGGAAATACTCTTAACTAGATGCTACATGGAAAACATTTGATACTGCATTCTCTCTGCTCAGTAATTTAGCCTTGGCTGATGTTTGGTAACATTTCCACCCTAAGGAAAGACAGTATAACTCACAGTGTTTTAGTGCCATGCTCTTTGTGGCCCATTTGATGGGTTTTATTACAGTGGTAGATAATTTATTTTCCATCTTTATTGTCTCTAACAGAGCTGTAGATAAGAGTATGATCTGGTACTTCATGGCTCATGTTTTATTTCAAACATTTTCCGCCCATGACTTTCTCTGACTCACCCTATATAAAACTTGGAACTGTTTTATATGTGGAACTGTTGCAATTTCTCCTAAAGAGATGGATTTCTCATGAGGGACAGCTTCTCCATTTAAGCAGTATTGGGAAGTACTGGGGAGTAGAAAATTAATATTAATTTTCAGTAAGCAGTACATGGATGTTCTGGAAACCACAGTACTAAAAAAATCAGCCCTTTGATGTAACCTTAGGAACTACCAAGAGTACAAAATAGCAAAGAACAGTCTTATAGAAGGTGTGGTATGACAAAGTTTGGGGAAAATGATCTGGACTTGGCTCCCAAGCTCCCAGATTTCTGCACCAGCTCCCTTCTGCTTTGCTCTGGGCTGAAGTGAGGGACAGAAGGCAAGTGGCAGTGTCAAGAGATTTGGGGAGCAGCTCTTTGACCTACATTTTGCAGAGCATATCTGACCAGTGGTGATTCATCAGGTCTCAGACTCATCAAGGTCCTCACAGTACCTCAGCTTTGGATCTGTATGGGTTGGACAGGAGTTGATTTTCTCCACACTGACCCTTGACTGAAGCAGCTTTGCTCCTGGGATGGCACCCAGTTCTAGTGGTTTGCCACTTGAGTTTCACAAGATCTGTTAAGTCTCTTTTTTCAGGCCATATGAAAGAGACTTGGGGAAAAGTTTTGCCACTTAGTTATCACCAGGCCTTTACCCTGAGGCTTAAGGAGGGATAGATGAACCTCTAGAGAATGAGGCAGTGCAGTTCTGTCCCTTCTCTGGCTGGCAACTTTGGGCAAAGAATTTGACAAATAGACTGCAAACTGTGTATGGTTTGGCTGTGAACCCTCATCATTCCTCCTTTGTTCTCAGCTGAGTTTTCTCTCTGGGGCATTCAACATTAAACTTTTCCTTAAAACACATGTGGTTCTTCCACCAGTTTGATTTCTGGTGATGGTAGACGTCTTTTTATTATAAGAATTAAGGGTTCTTGGTCTATATTCCAGGTGCTTTTGGAGTAAAGGCTGCATTTGTATCCTGCATTCAGTTATTGTATAATGCTTAGGAAATGAGACAAGACTTGGCCCTCACTGAGCCTCTTTTTAATCGAGTCTTTGTTAGGAATGTTGTGAAATTTCTGGCATTTCCATTTTGCTTGTTCTAGGTTGCTTTTGAGTGAGTAAAGGCATCTAAAGCAGGTATGGGAAAACATGGAATCAAATGCAAATGAGAGTTTTCACTCCAAAATACACAAAGCATGATTTTAAAATTATTCAGATTATTTAGAAGTTTTCAAAGGGACTAGGACTGATAAACTCTAGCCTGACATCCTAAAGATCTGGTGGAAGTAACTTCAGAATGATGCAACATCTGCAGACCCAGAGAGGGCAAACAAGGTGGCCTGAAGATGATAAATTCAAAAATGTAGGGAATAACTTTAAAAAGTGTAGAATGGAGATGGGAAATCATCAACTGGCAAAAGAACATTGATTGAAAAGGTCTTGATGGAAAGAAAATGAACTCAATATGTATGGAAGACAAAGAAGATGAGTATTGGCTAAGATGGGTTTGTGAAGTGTAAATAATTTTAAACTGATTTGCTTTCCTTCTGCAATAGGGGTAACATGTCGTGTGGAAAGGGCAAAAGCAAGAGTTTCCATATTCTGTTCTTCTAGCCAGGCCTTCCCTAGCTAATTTTGACATTAAGATTTAGGGAAGCATGGTTTAGATGACTGGTTTTCAGTCTTTTCTAATATAGAAGCATGAGAAAGCTCATAGTACCCCACAGGAAATTTTAATTGCTGAAAATATGTCTATTTCTCCTTGCTACATTTTAGAAACCCCTTAAAGGTAGCACACATCACAGCCTAAAGACATTAGTTCCAGAATCACTGGTTTACACAAAACTCCTGTAGGGCCAGTGTAATATTGGTTGTACACACGACTACAGAGTAGTCCCCAGTGGTTGGGGGGCGGTCCCGTGGTATAATGGGGAGCACTCCAGTCTCTGAATCCCAAGGACCTGAGTCCGAGTCTCAGTGGGGACCGTCCCCTGGCAGTTCAATGCCTCCCTGCCATCCCATCCTGTCACATCTCGGATGCTCAGCAGGGTCAGCCCCGGTTAGTACCGGGTGCTGTGACAGTCCCAAGGACTTCACTGTCACTGTCCAAGCTCACTCGGCCGTGGCAGATGGACCTCAGGACTTAAACGGTGGGGCCAGTTCTGCGCACGCTGTGCCTCATCTAAAAAACCCACTGCACAGGCTGGAAGGGCACACCCACGTGGGGAGAGCCCTGCCCAAATCTGCGTTTGCGAAGGTTGGCCATTATTATAGTCCCCAGTGGTCCACTATCATCTGTAAAACATACAGAGGTGCTTTGCATGGAATCTCATCCAGATTTGCTGTGTCACTAGGTAATAAGCCAAAAGTACCCAGGCCTCTGGACTCATAAATCCTAACTGGGAATGCTAGGAAGCATTCTCCAGAAAATGATCTGAGGGGATTAATAAACTAATTGAAGAAGCTGAACTCGTATCAACAGTGTGGTTCTGGTGGCAATAAAGAAAACATTGTTCTTGTAAAATCAAGACTATAAACTGCAAGACATAAGAAATGCCCATTCTCCTCTACTCAATGCTTGATAGCAACTCATCTGGAATTTTGCTTGTGCTGGTTTGGCTTACCCCTGCAGATGGAGAAAGTCAAGAGAAGAGCATCACAAATGACAGTGACCTAGCAAATATGACTTATGAAAGAAGATTGAAGGAACTGGGTTCTCAGACAAAATGAAAAGAAGGCTAAAAAAGTCAGGAAGATCCTTTATGTCCCTAGATATGAATACGGTTACTTTGCAAAGGAAATTAATAAACTTTTTCCCATATTCACAATGAAAAATAATAGGCTTAAGTTACTGCAAAGGATATTCAACAAAAACATTAGGGAAAACATTACCCTATTAAGGGTTGCAAAGTGGAGCCTTTGAGTTCCCCATGGCTGCAGGTCTTTGAAACACAAGTCTGTCAGGAAAGGTTCGAGTACACTCAATTCAACCTCAGGCCAATGGACTGAGTGGTCTCAGAAGTCTCTTTGCAGTCTTTATTTCTAGGAGCCTGTGAAGTTGTTCAATTTAAGCTAAGAGAATATCTGATAGTGGATTTCAGCCAGCCCATGTGGCCAGCTATCTTGAGTTAAAGGGACAGGATAATTTACAATAAGCAGTTCTTTATAACACTGATTTACAGTACTATTTTATTTGAAAATCACGTGGATGAGACTATTTGTAAATCCCGATTGTAGCTGCTGTTTGTTTTGCACCGGGGTTATGTTTTAATTTTGTCTTAAACTTTTTGTGACTGTCCATTTTTACTGTTATGGATCTGCTTGTAAATCATTATGTGGCTTGGAAACATTGACTGTACTCAAATGGACATAGTACATCTGAGTAGCTTTTCTAGTTAATAAACTCTGCTGCCTCACTGTTCACACACTTCTGATTGTTTATGTACATGTTGAAGAGCACAGAGTCCCCCACTGATTCCTGAGGGATTCCACTGAAGTCCTTTTTTAATTGAGAAAATTTTCTATTATTCAATCAGATATTAATAGATAAATTGCATTCCTTTAATCCCCTTGGAGTTTAATTATTTTTGAAGAGTTTCAAAGGAATCCAACACACATCGTGACTTTTCTTTACACAGTAAGGGACCTTTCCCAACATACCACATTTATCTCTGTGACACCAGTCTTAGCCTGTACCATGTCCCTCACTGGAAGTCAGGATTACTGATCTGTTTCCTGGATTAAAAATTAGTGTCACACCTATCATCTTGCATTCCTGTGGCACCACAGCTGAGGTATTACATCTTAGATGGATTATATATCCAAGTAGTAATTTCATGACTCCATATCTGAGTTGTAGCTATATTCAGAACCCTGGTCTGAATACTCTCTGGCCCCGACAACCAGCCATCACTTGTATCAGGACCTCTGAAGTCTCATTTACTCATTCTTTAGTGTTAGGAATTTTCTTTGCCATAAAGGCTGAAGTCCAGCACAGTGGAAACCAAAGTTCTTCTGCAGCCTTATTGCCATGGCTCATTGCCTGTCTTCCTTGCTCATTTCACTCCTTGATATTGTATTAGTCCCACAGACTTTTGGCTGGTTTCTCTTAGGGGAAAATACATCATGCTGGATCTGAGAGCTCAAGGGAGGTGAGTCTGCCATGCCCATGCTCCATGTCCCAGGTCAAACCAGTTGTGAGACTGCAAATGTATTCCCAGTAGCTACAGGCACACAAAGCATCTCAAGTCACTGAAATTCCTGCCTTTTCCTTCGTTTCCTTCTCTAAACATCTTGCCATATGTCATGAGTGTGAGAAAAATCTCGTTTTGAAGAATTTTTAGAGAGATGAGTTGAAGAAGCAAAGCAAAAATAGGGTTTTAATGGCCAAACTGCGCGCACAAGGTCCCTACCTACAGCGAAATCCCCCGGAGAGCACACGGAGGAGGGAGGGGTCACCCCAATTTATTTCCTTCATGCCACGCCCCTTTCCCCCCTCCAGGAGTCCAGCCCTCCGCAGTCCATGTTTGGCACCCTGCACTCCGATTTGAAGTCCTCACTTCTTCACTGCCTTCTTTGGGCGATTTCTTGCTGCGCCATCAACACTGATTGGCTCATCCAGTTGCCCTCTCAGGCCCTAACACCGGCGCAAGCCCTTGGCAGCAGCCCCTCTGCTGGGACTGCAGCCTCACAGACTTCCCGCCAATTTCGCCTGTCTAACCTGCATGTGGAGAAATTCCCCCCCCTAAAGAGCCAGTCCCATTTTCTCAGAAAAACCCCAATTAACACAGAACCTTTTAATTAACCAAACCCCCTTCTTTCCCACCTCCCACAACGAACCCTCCCTTTTTATTTCTCACAATGAGCAATTCCAAACTGCTTTTCCCACAATATGTCCTACAGCCTCAGACAGTGACTCCCACAGTTCAAAAGGAGATCTGGAGAGCTGCTTCCAATGCCACCTTGTGATGGGTTTCAAGTCTGGACACTGGGGCTGAAGTCCTCTGGGGACAGCGTTGGGAGGAGCCTGGGTAAGTTGCTCCCTCATTCCTTGAGGATCCTTGATTTGGGTTTCCACTTGTCTTTGTGCCTCTGTTCTCTTCTGGCTCCTGAAGACAGACCTTTAGGGGGCTGATGGTTCCTGTGGTGGGCCTGGGAGGAGCTGGGCGTCGTGTTACCTGCTCCTCCTCCCCGCTGTGCTCCTCTGTGGGTGTGCAAATTAGCTTTTGTTACATAACCTAACAATTTCCTGCTTCTGGTATGTTTAAAAGGATGTAATATTAGCTTTTGCCTCTGGTGATTTGCTCTTCAAAATCTTTTACTTTGTCCAACTTTTGTATGTTTTCACATTTAATTTGACAGATATTGTATTTATTCCTTGTTTTGAATTAACCTATCTTTTCCTTTTTTTGGTAAACTTTTGTTAGCTTCTGCTGTTTAACCCCACTGACTTCACTGGCTTACCAGTGAGTGGTCTTTCAGAGTTTTTCTTCATTAGAGAGACACATTTATTCTCAATTTCTAAAATGGTGTCCTTAAGTAATCTCTGAGATGCCAATAAGCATATTATCCTCAATTTCTTTTTCATTTCTTATCAAACAGCCTCTTCCTTTATTCATAATTCTCTTTTAAAAATAAAAATTAAATCAATATTGTGAGGTTTGTGTGTTTGTCTTTTCTGTTCTTGCCAAGAGGCTGGATTTAATACATTATGAGCCTTTGTATGGAGTCCTATGTAAATAGTTACCCATTGAAATACATGCACTGCTGTGTCCTTGCTGCAGGTCCTCTAAGGTCATGGCTACAGCATGACTTTTTAATCATTGTAATTAGTTTCTGACAACACTGAAGAGCATGGTCTCTCCTTTTCTCGCTGCTGCTGCTCCTTCCCTCTGGATGAGGAAGCAGAGCTCAGTATGTGACACTTAACAGTTCCATTTGAAGCCTGCTGCCTTTCACTTTGGGAACAGCATGTTAAGCAGGGAGTTGAGCCATCTAAAGCTCAGCTCAGATCCCTTTCATGTTTGGCTAGGACTGAAAGTGTTGCCATGAGAAAACTTTAAAAACATGACTTAGACTCAGCTCTCATCCAGGTTTCTGGCCCCTGCTTATTGCAGACCCATTGGGCAACATGTCCTTTATCCATGCCTTGCCACGCTTGAGCAAGAGGGCCTATAACTGGCTTCTAAACAAGCCAGTATAAAAGTAGAGGAGGTTTATCAGGAAGAGGTTCTGCACCTGTTAGAGGAGCAGCCTTTTGTACTCTTCCACACTTCTAGGGGAAAGGCTTTGGCTTTTGCAGCTGGTAATTTAATTGCAAAGAGAAGGAGATTGAAAACAGCGCTTCTTACCAACTTTGCCAAAAGCAGTTGAAAACAACTTCAAAGAAGGATGTCCCCCACTCCAGGCTCAGACTGCAAAACATCCCTTTGTAGGGAGTTAAACCAGACCAATGAAATGGGGGAGAGACTTCTTCTTTGATCATTTGTTGCTCAGACAAACTCCTGGGTAACAGTCTCCAGGTTAATTAAATATTACTTCATACTGACAACAGCTGAGCTTGTGTTCAAGCCTCAGAATGTGTTTGCATGGCTGAAAGTTTGCACTCCCTCATAGAGCATAAACCACAAGCCTTCCAGCTAAGTAACACACAAACATAACAGCAAAGAGCAAGGTACCAGACCTGCCTTCTTGGCTTGAGTATTGGTTTTGGGGAATGAGCTTCCCATGTCAAGAAGTGGTCATCTTCTCAAAATCCACTTTATTGCTTCAAAGAAAGAAGGATGCACTCAGTTTTTATAAACTTTCCTTTTTTTTTCTTCAGCTGCTCCATGATCAGATTGGCTCAGTCAACTTGCTTTCTCTACAAAGAGGAAGAACTGGTAAGGGAAGAGAAAACAAGTCTTGCCTAATCCTTTCATGATTAGGAGTAAGAGGAATGAGTGGATTATATATGGAGGTCTCTGGTTGCTCTGTTACTTTCCTGTTGCTTTCCCATGTCTGTATGTCAAGTCTTGCAAGGCTTAATGATAATCTTGCTGCCATGGGAAAAGCATTATTTCTATGCAGTGCTACTTATGTGATACTTATCTCAATCCATCTGAAATAGTCCCTCTCATAGCAGAGCAATTAAGGTAGAAGTTCAGCTGTTTCTTGGGCAGCCCTCCTTTACCTGTACTTTATTCTGTGCAGTTGTTCCAAAGATTTCAAAAGGCTCCAACTACAGAAATAAACTGAGCTAAAAAATACCCTGTGGTGCTAAGAATGTCAAGCCCCTGGTGATAAGCCTGACTCCAAACGCTGCCTCTGGAAAAGTGTCTCTTTCCATAGAAAAAAAGCTAGACATACCAAAGGTAGCATCAGATGCTGCAATGCAAATACTAATTAATGTCGGTCTACATCTCCAGAACAGATTCAATGCAGCCAGATGTGTGTGGGTTTAACTGACAAATGGGTATCAGGGCTCTAATTTCTAATCTGTGCATGTGGGAAAGCACATGCTAAGTGACCTAGCATATGCAGGGTACTCCTAGTCACAGAATTGCCAACAACAAATGCCCAAAAGTCATAAATCATGCTCTTTCTTTGTATAAAGGAGCTAGTTTTGAAATAATTACATTAAAAAATAAAATACCCATGACCTTTTTCTTGTTTGAACCCTTTAATAAGAACAAAGTGACGATTTCCAGTTTCTCTCTAGCTCATGACAGCTAGAATCTGAATTACTACTTTTAATCAATTCTGCAATTGTCCTGTGTTCCCTGGGCTGTGGGAGTCAGGGTTTTAAGAGACTCTCTGCTAGCATGACAATTACAATAAAATGCCTGGGTTCCACAGAGCACACCCTTGGCAGCAGAAGGCAGATCTGCTTGTGAATTTCATTCTAAATAGCTGTTGGATTAAATTCTCTTCTTATTTACATTCAGTGCTTCTCCAGGGATGGGCTCAGGCCTCTCACACCAGCACAGACCGTCCTGCTTTCAGACTGACCAGCAAGGGCCACAGGAAAGCCTTACTGGGGTTTGTCCCCACATCTCTGCTGTCTTTGCATTGGGGAAGGTATAAAGAGCTGACACTGTGGCTTTTGCATAGGACCTTTTCCGATGGGGCCGCTCTCTTTTAAAGCATCTGAGTGCTTTGTGAGCCTTTTGAGCTGGTATTTCCAGAGAGGAACTGCAAGTCAGCTTTCAATTCAGCGTGAGGGGAATGAAAGCCTGTGGATGCTGTGACCACCATGTGTGGTTTTGCATAGAAACACTGAGCTTCAGAGGTCTATTTCAGTGGAGGTGAAGTGCTTGTAATTTTTACCATGAAGACAGTAAGGGTAAAATGTAGGCTGTGAGCATGTGGCCAGCCTCAATAACTTGCACCCAGTTACACAGCACCTGTGCCCTGCCTCTATGAGGTTTCTATCAGGGCAGTTTTATTCCAAGGCAATAATTCTAAGTATCTGCCACGGGGCCAGGATCCTTGGCCAGAGGCACTATAAATGCAGCTCTCCAAAGCACAGAAGAGACCAGGCTGGAGGAGGTATAAGTCAGAAAGCCAGCTCCGGTCTATGTTCCCAGATTTGTTCTTGCTTTTCATCCAAAGACTAGAGTGCAATGTGTAAGCAGACTTGCCCTCTGCCCTGAGAGCACTCTCTCATCCCTTGGCTACAGGCTCTTTTTTGCTGATTTTCTCTGATGTGAGTTTGAACATCATCCAGCTGAGAAAAGCTTAAAAGGTATGTGTCTCATTTCCTGAGCACGTGTTCAAACCACAAATTTAGAATGCTAGCATTACCATCAATGCTACTGCTTTTTTTTTTCCTTTTAAAGGATGTAATGAACACATTTGATTCTGAAATGCAAGATGTTACTACTAGACCTCAAAAGAGGACCCAGGTATGGGTGAGCAAGGTCTGGAGGGGACTAGCTCTGGACCTTTCTCAGACGCTCCCTAACCCATGGCATGCCTTGTTTCCAATCCTCTTTAAAGGACGTCAATCTTCCCCTGTCACCTGTATCAGAAGGATGAGCTTCAGGTTCTGGCTTCATGTCAGTAGCCCTGACTGACTGCTGCAGCCTTGCAGTCTCGTAACACGCTCAGAAGTTTAGAGACCATCCTGCAGACAAAGTATGATGGACCACAGATCCACTTTCAGATCCTCAGTTTCACAGATCAGCATCCTGATGGCTTTCCTTCAACATCCAACTCTGAGTGAGGCTTGGCTTTGAACCTTGGAGGTCTTACCAGCATTTAAAAGGAAATTCAGAGTGGTTTACAGCCTTCAAAATCATCCCATTGAAATGTAATAGAAACAATGCTTCTGGTGTCAGATTCTCCATTATTAAAATAGATTTACTGAAATTATACATTTTAATAGACTGCTATTGCATAGCAAGAGTCTGATTAGTTTCCTTTTCAATAAGTCATCTAAGACTTTTCCACACAGATTGTAGAGGCTAACCTGACTTGGCAGCCTCAAAAGAAAAAGCACATTTTTAATGCAAAGCAATCTTGTCTGAGGATTTACTTTCAGAACACCATTTTTGTAGGGAAAAATATTTACCACTGCCATGAAAACCTTGTGTCATTCTAATTAACAATCTGCTTGCTGGAGGAATACTGAATACTCTGCTCTGAGCTTCAGGACAAAATAATATTTTTACTTCAGCATGAAACAATTCTCAACCCCTTTGTGGTCCAAGGTAAGAAAATCAACTTGCCTGTTGCAGAGAGAAAGAACTTTTTCTGAGCTGACATAAGAAGATTTTCTTATTTCAGAACAACTATAAAAATAGTGTTCCTCCTCAGGCTGAGTATTTGATGAAGCTAAAAGAAGTAAATATAACAGATACATGTTTATCTTGTTATAGATAAAGTGTGCTTTAATCTCTGGATATACATCACATCCAAATAACATTTTAGGTTCCCTGAGCAAAGTAACAAGCCAGTCAAGTTCCCAAAAAGTTCAAGGGGATTCACCATACATGACACCATGGGAGTGGGATCATGCTCTGAAGGTGGTAAAAATCTGTGTTTTATTAAAAATTGTAGGGCCCTTCTTGCTTTTTTAACTGTTCTGAAGCTGATGGCTGCACAGGTAACATTGCTCTGTGATCAGCCAGACTCATAAAGCCTGATTTCATGTGGATTCAACTCTCTACTTGAGCCACTTTGTAGATGCTCTAGAGGGCCCCCACCTCCTCCTTCTCCCTCTTCTCCCATACTACAGATGCACAGCCCTGCTTTGTGTTGTGCTCAGCTCTCACCTGCTGCCATCTCCAGGCAATGCCCTTGGCACCCCAAGCCACTGTGGCAGACAGCAAGAGTTTCAGCCTCTGGCAGCAAGCTGGATGACTGTAAAGCTGCTTGTCTGGTGGGAGGAGCACCAACAGTGGTCCACCATAACACCTTCAGGTGCTGTACTGAGCCAGGCATGCTCGGATCCAGAATCTTCAACCATGCCTTTCCACTGGGAACACTCTCCCTCATACCAGAGAATGAGGCAGATGCTGATATTGTACCTTCCTTCAGCACGAGTCAGAGCTGTGTGAATTTGTCTGCGAGGGACATTGCTTTTTGGTCACAGGATTTTTTATCCTTAGAAATATTTCACAATAGGAAAGGAGAAAAAATTGCTCCTGCCATGAGTTCTGTCTGCAAACTCTCTCCTGCTTTTTGGAAGCGGAATTTATTAGTGGTGCTTTGGCACCATCATGCTCTCCCAGGATGAGAAGATCAGTTGTTTTACTTGTTTCTAATTAATACACAATTTTAAATAAGTTTTCCACATAAATTAGGCTTTTACACTCTTCAGTAGTGCCAAATGGACAGAGCCATCTGTCAGAGATTAACATTCACTAAAGGACCACTAGAATTTAAAAAAAAGAAAAAAATAATGTAGCATTCCAAAAAAATTTGCTTTGTACAGTGGTTGAACAAACAATTGCATGTGAAGCTGCTCTTGTTTTCAAGGATCGGCATTTATGACTGCTTGTATAACACTTTACTGAATTTGAAACAAGAGATTGTTGGATGATCAACCCATTTTACAGCTTAGGCACATTTCTAAGGGTCTCTGATCTAGGATGATGCTGCAAAAAAATTGGAGAGCTAGAGATGGTACAGCCCTCATATAGCTGTGGACAATTCACAAGCAAACAATGGATTGCTGCAGAAAAGAGTGAAGCCTTGAATAAAGTGTCTTTCCCTTTGAATCAAAAAGATGAACCTGTATAAAAGTTAGCAAAAACTTTATTTAGGTGATGAGCATTGCCGCTACCCCACAGGCTCCCTCCTGGAGATCTTGTTTGTA
Source organism: Sakesphorus luctuosus (assembly GCA_013396695.1). NCBI lineage: Eukaryota > Metazoa > Chordata > Aves > Passeriformes > Thamnophilidae > Sakesphorus > Sakesphorus luctuosus. The sequence continues at coordinate 88,778 of VWZD01008788.1, forward strand.
TTTTCCCTCCTTATCCCACCACCACCCAAAGCTTTGCTCTGAGGGAGCTCAAGTCCAAGCCTTGCACCTCTCTCCCTTTGCACCAAGGGCTGAGGAAGAAGCCCTTTGGCCATAACAGCCCACTCTGGGACTGCACTCCTCAGGCCACTGCAGTCACCTCCTGCCTTGAGGACTGCTCCCCCTGGCCTCCCTTTCCAACCACAGCCTGTTTGGCCACCTCGACAGTGGTGCCTGGAGGGTCACCAAAACTGCCCACCCAGCATGGCAGCAGCCAAGAGCACGCTGGGGCTGCAGCTACAAATAGGAAAGTCATCCTCTGTAATAAGGGAAGGCAAAAGGTAAACCCACAGGTCTCCAAAAGTTCAGCCACCCTTTTCAGTGTTAGCAGCCCAGCATAAGAGCTTCCTGGCAGGAACATGTTAAAGCAGGTTTGGCTTGTTAGGTGCTGAGATTTGCATAGTCTCTGTATGATGTGACATTTATGGCCACAGGAGATGGGACTTACTGAACCAGGTTGTCCTTTCCCTTTCCATGTTTCTACCACTTAAATCTACCAATGTCAATAATTAGTGTCTAATTTTTTTGTTTGTTTGTTTCCACTGAAAGGTCCAAGCTGTGATTGGACACCTAACAGAACTGCAGTCAAAAGAGATTTCATGGTACTAAAAAATGAAAGCTATATAAATTTATCTATATTTTATGACCATTTAGATAAATCAATGTTTTCAGACTGGTTGCATCCAATCAAATTCCCCACAGCTATTTCCACCACTGGCAGATGCTGTATCAGAGCTGACTGAAGTTACCTGAGAATTTAGGGTGGGTGACCAAGGTCACACAAAACTGATCAAGGGCAAATGGAGCAATGAGCTTAATGAAGCAGGGGGGAGAAGAGCAAAAAAACTGCAGACCAGTTGGCTGAATCTCAACACCCAGAAAAACACTGTAAGAACAAACCAGGCTACTTGCAAACACATGACAGGTGCCAAGCAGATGAGTGATGGCAAATGCAGATTAATGAGGAACTAATATTTCAAGATTTTTAAGGTTCCTTCTGTGAGAGGATAAAAGTGGAAACCATCATTCTACAGAAGCAGCTGATATGCTTTTACCACAGTAAAGCTTTGACATTTTCTCACATGGTGCACTCCTAAAGGGAGGTGACTGGAGTCAGTGTCACACCATCATAAGGGTGCTTCAGATTTGGTTAGAAAACTAGTTTCTAAGAGTCACTGTATGTAAATTCCTGGTCAAACTGGAAGGGTGCATTAAGTAGCATGGATTTCACTGAAGCCAGTCTACAGTAATACACTGTGTCTTCATTAATGGATACTGAGTTCCTGGAGTACAATTGTTAAATCTGCAGATGGTGGCTAGGGTAGGACTTCCAGTAAACAGGAGACAGCCTATGAATTCAAAATGGTCTAACCAAACTGAAGAAACTATCTACATAACAGAAGGCAGTTTGATAAGGACACAAAAAAGCGCAAACCTGGTGTGGGTTTCTAGATGAGCAGACAATTGACAAGGCAACACCTGGCTACACAGTTGTTCTGCTGAATTTAGGCGTTAGTGTGTGTCACAGTGACTTGCTGCCACAGGATGGGTGAGCGTCATCCTGGGTCACATCATGCAGCGGTGAGATGTGTGAAAACACGAAGTTACACTCCCCCACATTTGGCATCAGTCTGTTCTCAGCACAAATGAGTCATCTGGGATGCTACAGTTTGAGGAAGTGTTGTCCAGCAGCCCAGAGGAAAACAGCAAGAACAACTAGTCATGGTATAGAAAAGGATACAGAGAATTAGGGCTGTTTCTGCCCAAGAAGAGAAAAATGAGAAGAGATGCAATAATGTTTTCACAATCATAACCAGCAGCTGCGAAGGAGACGGAAGATTTTAACAAATCTATTGGGATAGGAAAACAAAGGGGATTAAATTGCAGAGAAGAGATCCCAGCTCAAGTGCCCCTCCAGAATGACAGCAAAGCTCTGGCAGGACCATGCTGGAGGTTTGGGGGTCACATTGGAAAAAACATCTGCCACAGGCAATTTAAGCTGTGCATCGTGAACAAGAGATGGGGTGGCAGACGCCCCAAGTGGCACATAATACCACTCTCTCTCCAAATGCCTGCAAGCAAGCAGACACCCTGACAGATGTGCTGGAGGTCATTAATGTCTTTCTGCTACCCAAAGGAAGTCAAGTACCATAGTTTCTGCTATAAAGATGAGGAAAAAGGCACTTAACCCTGCTTGGATGAAAGTTTGGCATTTGGTCGAGCATGGAGCTGGGCAAGGCCAGTGCATTCTCATCTGGAACATCCAATCCTGGCACCAGGGATGCTGTGGAGTAATTGCCCAGATAGAATATGTCTTTTGATAAAATTATCAGTATTAGAATCAGGACTTATTTTTGTGTCACAGTTATGTTGCTCTGGGAAATAGTTATGAACAACATTGTGTTTCATCTACAAAACTGTCTAGAAAAAATTTAATCCCTTTCATGAGGTGTATACATAAGAGAAACCTGAAGATTTCATTTATCTGCAAAATTGATGTACCCCCTCTTACTCTCCAGTGGGGTCCTTTCCCCCCGTAAACTTCCTTCTGGAGTTACACATTGCAGAAGGTGAGGTATTTCTCTGTTATGGCCAAAGGAAGAGGGCAGTTAAAATCAGACTTAATTCTTCTGATATGTGGATGGGAGGGTCAAAGCTTTGACTTCCTCTGAAAAATCTCAGGAGGGCAGAAACTGAGAGCTATTCCTAGAATATCCTTACAAAGCATTTTGAAAGCTCATGATGAAAAATACCCCACAGCAGTGACAGTACAAGTACTGTACTGTATCAGTGAGACTGCAGGCAGCAGACCAAGGGATGCAACTATCCTGTATCACACCTGGGCACTGTGTCCAGTATTGTCCCCATGGTCAAGAGAGACATTAAAAAACTGGGAGCAGCCCAGTGAGTTTGGGGAGCAGGGGGTAAAGTGCTCCAAGGTGGTTATAGGGTTAGAGACTTTGGCACAAAAAGAAAGGCTCAAGGGATTAGGTTCATTCAGCCCAGTGAAATGAGGGCTGAGGGGTGTTTCACTCCTGCCTTTCAGTGACAAAAATGTAGAGACTGAAGGCACACTCTTAATGATGAGTCACTGTGATGGACAGTTAAGTAGTTACAGGACAAATTTTGTCTCCAGACAGAAGAACTTCTCCACTGTAAGACCGACTAAAGGCTGGAACAGGGAGGCTGGAGGTGTGGAGAAAATTCCCTAGATGGAACACACAGGGCCTACATCACCTAACCTAAGGTCCTGCTTCCAATATGCAGAGGTCCAGCTGCTCTCTCTGGCCATGGCCAAGCTTAGGTTCCCCTCAGTTTTTGTTTCTCTCAGTACAGTAAGATGCTGGAGAGTCCAAGAGACACTGTCTCTTACCTCTGTTTTATCCTTTCTCCTGGGGCAGTCCCATGGTGTAAAGGAGAGCACTCCAGACTCCGAATCCCAAAGACCTGAGTTTGAGTCTCAGTGGGGACCGTCCCCTGGCAGTTCAATGCCTCCCTGCCATCCCATCCCGTCACATCTCAGATGCTCAGCAGGGTCAGCCCCGGTTAGTACCGGGTGCTGTGACAGTCCCAAGGACTTCACTGTCACTGTCCAAGCTCACTCGGCCGTGGCAGATGGACCTCAGGACTTAAACAGTGGAGCCAGTTCTGTGCATGCTGTGCCTCACCTAAAAAATCCACTGCACAGGCTGGAAGGGCACACCCACGTGGGGAGAGCCCTGCCCAAATCTTCATTTGCAAAGTTTGGCCATACATACATCTTTTCTCCCATGGAGATACAACTCAGCATTAGCAACAGCTGGCAGCAGCAGGGCATCTTGAACGTCCTGTCAGCTACACCCAAGCAAAGCAACTACATACACAACACAGACACAGTAGCTGCACTGCCCATTTTACATGCATCATCCTGTTCCTACACCAGTGCCAGGTTTGCAGTGGCGTGTCCTCAAAAAGGATTAGGGATGGCACACGAGGAGGTGCCAGAGCCTGGAAGCTCTCCAATGACAAAAGGAACTCCACAATGGAAACTAAAGAATATGAATTTCAAAATTTCTTCACTGGCACAACTCTGTTCTAGCTAGAGAGAGCTGGGAATAAAAAGTGAACATCGTCATTTTTCTCTTCTATTTTTGTCTTTTCCAGTCTGACTTTTTAGACCCTCACCTTCTGACTTTGCTCTGGAATGCCACTTTAGTATAAAAGAAGCTGGATCTGGCCTGAGATTCCTCTCTCAGATAAAAGAAACTCTAGTAATGGAAAAGCTCATATGTCAAAAAACCAGAACCTAGCTGTATTTAAAAGACAAAAAAAGAAAAAAAGGCAGCAGCTTGACTCCTATTCCTTTTTTAATTAACAAAATAACCTTGTAAACTTTACTGAAATATCAGATAAACAAACTTCTGTTTGTGATTAGAAAGCATGAACATTTGTCTCCAGATACAATTTGAGTGCATCTTCCTTCATGTCTGGTTTCGTTCCACTACACAAGCTGCCAACATCATCCTCCCACAGCCTCTTCCCAGGTTAAAAGGCCTTAGACCTGGCTCCCTTACCACTTTCTTGAGCAGTTCCAAATCTCCTTAAGAAGTTTGATGTATCTCCCATTGACTTCAGTGAGAGCTTGATCAGACGCAGAGATATTTTTTCCAGCTTTGAAAAAGTATTTGTGCAGAGGCAGAATGCTTTAAGATAAATGGCCCAACGGGTGCCTCTCCCCTCTTCATGTGTGGGAACCCTCCACTTGCCAGGCTAAACCAGAGCACATGGACCAAGGTCTTGGGGCGCAGGGGTGGGAGATGCCACAGAAGACACTCCTATTCCTCTGCCACCCCCAGCTCAGGCAGGGTAACACTTGTAGCTGCCCTCTTGAACCCACACTGCTGAAATCCATGAGATCTTTGCCACCACCCTTTACACCAGCAGCAGCACGTGCTGAATACTTCCCAGCAGCAATGTCACCTGCAGCAGAGCTTGGGAGAAACCCTTCCCTTTCGTCACACAGCTCATAACCCTGGCCACCACCTTGTCCTGAACTGAGGAACACAGGACCCACAAAACACAGATGGATTAAAGCAAAGAAAGAGGGCACATGCCCAGAGGCAGAGTGGGAGCTGCACCATCACTTCGGTTATGAGCTTTGTCAGCCAAAGTATTTGCACATAACAGATGCTGTTGCCATTTTCCTGTAATTTGTGACAGAGGTGACAATCTCCGATGTAACTTATTTACAATGGTTTGCATTTAAAACACAGTATTGTAGAGGGACTTCTGGAAAACGGGCTTTTGGATATGGCCAGAAGATCCGGACAAACTAGAAAACAAAAGGCTGTATCCGATCTTTTAAAAATAACGGCAACTGGTACTCCTGAGGGCCAGAGGCGCTCCTGCCGGGGCGCTCGCTCGGGTCTGTCCCGGGCGGCCACCGCGCTCCGACACTGACACCTAGTGCCGGCCAGCCCCGGCCACTCCCAGAGCAGCTTTCCCTGCTCCTCGTGCAAACCTTCATCTTTTTTTTTCTTCTTTTTTTGGAGTCTTATGGAGTTGTTTACTCTTTTGGAGATTGGATTTTTTTATTTTTTTTTTTTTTTATGAACATAAGAATACTCGTGTGGTCTCCATAAAGTACAGGTTAACACCTGCAACAACCCATCTGTTATCCACTTCTCTGGAATTATTTTCCCACATAACCTCAGTGCTTTGTAGTTAGCTTGGAAACACGTGAGGCACATGTCAGTAATGCATCCCGTTGCCCTGCTGCCCATCTGATGGATGCAATGCTGAGCCTGTACCAGAGCTGAGTGCTTATATACAACCACCAAGTCAGTTTATTTCAGAACAGCTTGAAAGCAGCATTTGCTTACATTGCAGCCCTCTGCACAGAAAGCCATTTCTTGTAATGCAGACATGCGCTTTCTCCCTGAGAACAGTTCTGATGCCAGTCAGCATTTCCAGACCAGCCATTTATAGCAGACACCTTACTGACAGATTGTTTGTAACACTGGCTCTTTGGACTGCGATCATAAAAACAGTAGGGTTTTATGATTTAAAAAACAAAACAAAACAACCAAAAGCACAAGTTCCAACACTGATTCATCACAGCTGAGCTTAAAGGCTTCCTCTTCAAAAACCTTTATAACAACCATGGAGACAAATGAGAACTCATTCAGGTATCAGCTGACAAATCCCAGGGGAGGCCTTTCCCTACCTGCCTGCACAGACCAGCAGCTCAGACAAGTCTCTGCAGCCCAGGCACTAAGATGCCAACACTCCACTTTGCGCTGCAAGAGTTCAGCAGAACAATAAACACCTTTTACCAACAAAGGGACTTTACCCAAGAGCACTGCTCTTTTCAGTATCATGAAGCTACAGTCATAGGCTCAGGAGACAAATTTCTCACTGTTTTAGAATTCACTAGATGAGAAAAAGAATAATCTGAGTATTTCCAGTTTAGAGTTCCTAGTTTCATGTTTAATACAGTATTTTATTCCTCTTATCATTTAGGTATTTGTCATATACAGAGCACACCATATCCCTGAGGTCTAAAGTGTCATTACTGGCTTCATTCACGACAGATATGAGTCCCTGTCAAATTCTTTTAATGATTTAAATACAGCTACTAGAACTAGGATGTATTTTTGTTTGAAAAGAGTAACTAAATAACTTGGCTTCCAAAGGTTTGAAAAAGGTATCTAGAACTGTTTGTAAGGAATACATATTTATGTTAGTATCAATGGAGATCAGGGCAGTCCCATGGTGTAAAGGAGAGCACTCTGGACTCTAATCCCACGGTCCTGAGTTCCAGTCTCAGTGGGACCGTCCCCTGGCAGTTCAATGCCTCCCTGCCATCCCATCCCATCACATCTCGGATGCTCAGCAGGGTCAGCCCCGGTTAGTACCGGGTGCTGTGACAGTCCCAAGGACTTCACTGTCACTGTCCAAGCTCGCTTGGCCGTGGCAGATGGACCTCAGGACTTAAACGGTGGGGCCAGTTCTGTGCACGCTGTGCCTCACCTAAAACATCCACTGCACAGGCTGGAAGGGCAAACCCACGTGGGGAGAGCCCTGCCCAAATCTGCGTTTGTGAAGTTTGCCCATACACAATGGAGATCAAAGGGCTGTGATAATTATTTACTTCTCTTAAATCCAAGAACAAAACACACTGCCTGAGAAACCTGGGGCAATGAGGGTCCATCCGCCACCTTTAAGTGAAGGCCAAGACATCATTTTTTATCTTTATAACCAAGATTTCAGCATAGGATTTTCACACTTGAGTTTCAACAAACTGAGCTACACTTGACAAAATACTCCAGCATTTCTCCTCCTGGAAGTAGCAGTAAGAGGCTGCCCACCACCGCAGCTGGCTGACAGTCAGGGTAGTATCTGAGAGCAGGTCAGCTCTCAAACAGGACAGCAGAACAGTTGCTGACATCAAATTTGAAAAGCAAGCATTTTCTTCCCCATCTATGACCATTATCCTCATTCCTGTTGTGCCCTTTCCAAAGTGATCCAAGCTTCTATCAGCACACTCTCCCCCCCAACCCACAAGGAAACAAACAGACATGCTTTCTTAATTTACAGATATTAGTACCATGGCAATTTCATTCCTGCGGTACAAGCAATGGAAGAGATGTCTCAGACCCCAGCAGCAGGAAATGCACATACTAAATAGGTACCAAAAAGACATGAAGCCAATGCTGAGTTTTCAGCTAATGCTGGAATTAGGTAACACTCAAATGACACCAGGCATCTGGAAGTTCTCTATAGTGATAAACTGTTTTTGGAATTAGTCAAAATCAAATAAGAAAAAAAAAGAAATTAAAAAAATGCTCTAGAGACAATAGATTTTGTATTACTGAGAATAAAGTAATTTCATCCCCACAGACTAATTTGAAATCATGTTTTGCAACCATCTATTGAAAAGGCCATCTGGCTCCACTGTGGGTCCTCAACCAAAATGTCTCACAGCTCTGAGGTACACTACACTGCATCCTGAAATTCATTTTTTCCTCCACACTGAAGATCTTTTCATAGGCTAGCTTCAAGGGTTAATTTTGACAAGTTCTTCATAGAAGTAGGAAGGCAAAAGGTCACCTACACAAGAGATTTTAAACATTTCTCCATGAACTTAATAGTTTGGGCAATTTTTGAGAATCAATCAGATGTTAGCACACTGAACTCAACCCAAGGAAACAGCAACTGCAAATCATGGTGACTGATACAATTTCAAAGCCAAGCTTCCTTTGATGCAGAGAACATTCTTCCTGAGGGAGTAACAGGAAAATTACAAACATAAAATGGCAAACCCTACACCAACCACCAAAGTGACATGCCAAAATAGTGGGAGGCTCCATGTGCAGGCATCAAACAGAATAACCCAGCCCCTTGTCAGCACTTAAAATGTCAGTTCAAAATTCCCAAGTAAAGCCTACAGCAACATGTAGAACCCCTGAGACACAGTAATGAGCCTGACTGGGAAACAGTGAGAGCAAGGGCTAGGCCTAAAAAACGTGAGGGCAAACTCAGCATTTCTGAAGGCTCTGAGCATGGAGAACTGCACTGGAGTACATGTCCAGTTCAAAGAATAACATTGGGTCAAAGCTACTCAAGTCATGATCTTTAAAATAAATAACAAATAAAGCCAGACTGTCGTGATGAACTGAGGAAGGCTGAGAGTTGGTAGATAGTACTTGAAAATAACTTTTTAGACAGTATTTAAAGAAAATAAAATCCATAAATCTCCTTTGTAAACAACAGGAGAACAGAAAAACAAAGGAGTATTTTAATCAACATTTTCACACATGGAACATTTCTCTAACATGTCAAAATTTTAAAATGAGAGTCACATCCCTGGCTGGATTTACTGAACCAGAAGAGCAGCCAAGGCTCAGTCAATCTATGCATAGAAGAAACTGCCACAGAAGGGAACAGACCTGTGAACATTCAATATTGTCTAAACCAGACACGCTTTGTCCCAACATATGATACTCAAATGTATATTTAGAATAAAGTGTGGTAAAGCCAAGATAATAAAATCAATAGATTTGAGTGAAGATCTTTCACATTATCTGCTTTTCCTCCCACCACATTTTAAAGTAACACACCAGGAAACAGAGCGCTGAAGTCAACTACTTCCAAGCCCACCAAAAGGGCAAAAGAAACCAGAGTTCTTTGAAGTCAGGTATTTTCTGCTTTCAAACAAACATAGTTTTCCCAACAAATCCTTCTAAGTTAAATCAGATTTCACAAAGCTTTGAATTCCTTTCTTAGTAAGCTTCTGCACTATCATTTCTGGTTATTACTAGTAGGCACAGAAATTCCCATTTTAATTAGAAACTTTATTGTGAAATAGATTACACAGTTTACATGTGAAGTGCTTTCAATGTAAGATATTTCATAACATTGTGCTGAGCAAAATGGCTGACCAATTTCCTTGAAGCTCTTCCAGTTATGTTTTTTTCCATTAAAACTATTTTACAGAACTAAGATGCAACTTAGGCGTTTGTATTCAGAAGCTAATTGCTGTGTTCACCTTAGGGAGAAAGTATATACTTAACTCTTCCAATTAACTATGTGTTTCAATAATGATGTTAAGCATTTGGCATAAGACTGAAAGAAACCTGAGCCCTAATTAAACTTGTATTCACCCAAGATTTAAAAAAAAAAATCTTCATGATCAAACTACTTTGTTAATAAGGCACAGTCAGACAAGTATTTATAAAGACTGGCTAACAATTCAGTTTTACCTGCACAGCCTTCTTGCTGGTCTGTCATAAGTAATCTGAAAGTTGTTTTCCCTGTCTGCTGCTGAGAGATTTCAAGAACAAGGCAGAGCAATAAGGCAACTCAAAGAACAGGCATGCAAAGGAGTTTGGCATTTGAGATGGATTCTGAACACCTGCAAAGTAGTTCATTTTATAAATGGAGCATTCACCCGCTATTATTAAAATGGTGGACAACTCTGCTAAGGAAAAGAAGTGGTGCAAGCAGAGGGTATTTTAATAGGAACAAACAGGATGTCTGATATGCTTTCAGCTAAGACTTCGCATGCAGCAATTCCCAGAACTTTCAGAGATAATCTAAATTGAATTCTGAAATTGCCCTCTGCCACTCAGAAAAGCTGAATGTACCAGGTTTCTTGACAGCAGGTGAAATATCAAGGAATGAAGTCTCCATTTAGATAATGAGCCAACACTGCATTCTACTTTGCATTTCTTACTAGAACAAAAGGAAGTCATTAGTGATGATAACTGAAATAATTACATCATTTTTCTGGCTGGAAGAAAGTTCAAGAAACCTTAAGATGCGATATTGTTTAACAACTATGAAAAAATTCTACCCACAGTCAAAGAATAATTAAAAAAAAAAAAAAGAGAAGCCTTACCTTCCCCTCCCCAATAATCTTTGAGGAATAATTACTTGAGCTTAGCACTGTATGGCTTCTGTGGCCTATGAATGCCAGACAGATACTCTAAGAATTGTACCTTTCAAGTTACTGTGTGTTTTCAAGTAATATCAAACAAAAATACTGCATCTATTTCACTTTAATAATCAAATTGAGCATAAAAATCATTAAAAGTGTATTTCTGATACAAATTTGTATCACATACTAAAAGATACTATTTTATAGATAATTGTGAAAAAAACTAAGACCATACAAAAAGTTTTTCCAATTCTTTTGCAAGCTGAACTCACAGTGCAGGTATAAGGTAAAAAAAAATCTGTAAATGAAGTAATCAACAAATGTTGAATACAAAATACCTTCCACAGTATTTAACAGAATGGCTCAATTATCAAGCATAATAACTGAGGATAAAATATGTTAATGACAAGCAGCCACATACAGAACACAAAGCAATAAGTTTAAATCAGACTATTTTGGTTTGTGTAGCCCTTTATTAGCAACTAAAATAGAAGATATCTGTTGTACATCACGGGTAGTAACTGACTATACTGGAGTTTTATTATATTCTAATACAGGATAATTTATAAATGCGTTGTTTTCCTTTTTTTTTTCTTTTATTAAAAAGCTTCCACCCCCTTCTTCGGTTTACAACTTGCAAAACTATTCTGAAAGCAGAGTATATGTGCACAGGTCTGCAAAGAGTGCAAATTTAGGATATGGTAAATGCTTTACATGTTGTATTTTTAAGGACAGTCTACCACCATGCCTTCACAGCCATTATCTCTTCCAAAAAAAAAAAAAATCAGAAAAAAGTTTTGAGATCAGCCTTCCTTCCATTGTCCTAAACAAGAAAGCATTTTTAAATGAGTTGAAACTAAGGAAGGACTACACCTACTAGAAAAGAACAGAGTTCTATTAGTTTGAGGTTTCAGTATACCCAAAGACCAGGGACTGTATCTTTGTAAGGGCTAGGCTGGGACCCCGTATACAGAGTGTGTGCAGGTGCCATCCCTGAGCATTCAGCGGTTCAGTGGACCATCAGTGCTCCAGCTGCGTAACTCACTGAGCTGTCTTGCCAGTTTCGACACTGGCTTGACTGAGCGTAATTCAAAAATGAAAAGCTCATATTCATTCCATTCTTCTGGAGCTCGTTGATAGCCTGAAAAGACAAAAAAAAAGCCATTTAAAAAAAGGTATCAGTGAAATTACAACATTTCCTAGTTCTCAGTCCTTTCCCCCTCTCCTGGAAATCTTTGCACCATAAGCTGCTAATATAAGCACCTCCCAGTAATTTCTGGACCTAAACCATTTCTGTGCTGTTTCATTCACTGATGCTCCCCCCACTGCATTATGTACACCCATACAGTTCCTTGAACCCGTACTAAAAAACCTTTCATGATAGATCCTTTAGAAACAATGCTTTCAGTTCCATGGGGAATTGATACAGAAACAGAGATGTAACAGACAAAACCCAACACTTAACACTTTTTAGATTGTATTTCTTCCATGAATGAAAAATAATGTACAAGGATAAAATGTGATAATTGGCAAAAGTGAATAAACAGAATTTAGCTCTGATTCACTGCAAAACTAATCATTACCTGAAGGGAAGAGTTGGGTATATTTGCAGGGTTGTCACAGTACTGAATTTTGCATCCCCAATATTGATACTGCTCATACAAACTTCTTTGGACTCCACTGTAAAAGGTTCCTCTGTATGTTCTCCATACAGACTACACTCCCAGTGAATTAAGTTTTCCCTTTTTTAGAAGTTAACATGCTTCCTGTTTGAGATTTGAATTACAGTAAGAGAGATTCACTCAATCAATACGACAAATCTGGAGCACTCCAGCAGTGCTGTAAAGCAGCTGTGACCAAATTTAGACAACTAAGTTAAGCCAGGTTTATGTCTGTACTGCATCACCAAAGCAGAATATGGCAACTAGAAAGTACCAGTGAATCTGAAATCTAATTGCTGTTAATTTAAGAGTTAATGGTGCACTGCACTAATACTTACAGAGGCAATCTCTCACCATATTTGCAAAACTCAAAAATGCTGCCAGACATCACAAGGCACTCACAATAGCCAGCTAACAGCAATACAGAAAAAATATGTATGTGTTTGTACATACTGATTTGAAAGAGTAAGTATGTACTTCTTCAGAGATGGATTTATTTGTTCATTTACTTAGGGCCAAGAGAAAGTGAATGATTGCACTTCATTGAAATTTAAAAGGAATGTGGTACCTCATCTCCCTTAGGGAACTGAAAACTCTCAGCCCTTTCAAGAGCTTACATCTGTCTATATGCAAGACATGGAAATTGGAGACCAAACTGAGAACACTTGGAAAAATAAATCAGTTCACGCTTGTCATTTCAGAACTAAGGAATACTGCAGCAATATTGTATTTAAAACAAATGTAAGCATTTCTCTAAAAGTTACATTTTTGAACAAATCAAAGGTTACTTACATTTAATAACACTCCAATAGGATGTCTTCCACATATTGTATTATGGTATTTCTTCAAGTAATTGCTAAAAGATACAGGATCTAGCTGCTCTATAATGCTCATACCCTGAAAAAGAATTGTTAGCAATAATTACATTACACATTCATAACCAGGTGTTTGTACATCACCTATTTATTACAACAAAGAACAGTCAGGAGGAAAAAACCTTTACTTTGTACCAAGGACATCAAGGAAATCTCAGCATGGGAGCTCTAGCTTGTAGTCATCTTGTTTCCATCCCTTGCCAAAATAAGAGTGTAGGAGCTCTTCCAAAGTTGTCTGTCCATGATCCATAGATCTGTGAAGCTATCTTTGCAAGACACCAGTGAAGCTCATGCTAAAAAAACTCCTCCCACAGACTAGCTGAACCCCACCCTCCAAGGGTGTCCCACTTCCGTAAGATTTGGTATAGCTACAACCAGATGGATTTACTAAAAGGGCAAAGCAGAAAGAAGTTGTGCCTCCATCTCTTCTCCCTGGTAACAGATCTCAGGGCCAAGCACTTGCCTGGGACTTCTGGGTGTCCAAATACCCTGGATAAAACCATCAATAGGCACACATCCAATTCACATATAGAGCAAGTGTAATGTATCCTAGACACACCAGGCATGCAAGACACAGGCATTCATCTGGACATGGGCTGGCCATCTGCTCTGAACATGAAAAGCAGATACAGAACATCTCTAAACCAACTATAAAGTTGGTGTGCAACAAAAACGTAAGAGTCAGGAGGTGATGCTTCCAATTTACATGAGACAGTCACATATATACACCCTTTTCTCCACTCACAGAGAGACCCATGATCCCATGGAGTCACACTAAGAACACCAGCACAAAAACAGTGTGGAAAACAAAACCTTCCACATATACAAACATTTGCATTCTTAAAAGCAAAAAGAATCCTACAGCCGCAGATATAGCCTACTATTACCCTATCCCACAGAGCAGATAAAACATAATGAAATTAGTTTAAAGCCAGTCTGAATCAATTATTGTCTGTATTTCATCATGGCTTTGCTATTAGTCTGTATCAGACTCCATCCTCTTACTTTTTTTTCTGAAAGTGATGAATTCCTTTCACCAGGTAAATGAGCTCCAGACACTAATTCAGTAAGACACACAGTGTGCCGATTCTGCTGGTAAAACACCAAGGTTTTCCTTAGAGACTGGAAAAAACCATACACTTTGCATGGGAACAATGGGAGTTTGACACCAAAAAGAGAGTTAATTTCTCCTAAGATTTATGCAATTGCCCCAGCCCCTGCCCACTACTTTTGGGAAAATGTGGTTGATAAAAGGAGACATCACAATGCAGCAACCAGTCTAAAGATTCCATCTCAAGAGTGAAACCTTCTGAACACTCTGCAAGGGCGTTGGCTGATCTGGCAGATACACTAATTATTCAGGCTGGATTACATCTTATGACAGAGGAGCTGGAGATTCCCAGGAGAGTCAGGGAGAATTATTAAACAGCAACCACAGCCACCACCTATGTGTACTCTTAAACAGAAACAGATGCAAGATGAATTCATAAAGAAATAAATTTTATGGAAAAACAAAACCAAACTATGCTGACCAATTGCTGGCAAGAGCTCAGTAATTCCAGGGTCATGGAGAGGGTGTTTGGACCCCTAGGTGGTAATTACCAGCTGTTAATCACTCCAGATCTACAGAACCTAAAAGTGAGTGCCAAAAAAAACCAGTAGGCATTTTCTAACTAGCAGTGATTATGCAGATACCATTACCTTTCCAAAGGTCATAATGCACATCTTTGAACCATCCATTTACTTGTAAATTGTACATCTTGAAACACATGTTCTGCTAAAGAAAGCAGAACCAAACCTGACTATATACCCAAGTGAAACTAAACATGCATAAAGCACTTTACTCAGATACTGAACAGTTCATGAGAATAAGTTCTATCTCTTTGTAAATCCCTTCACGACCTTTTAAAAAATGAAAATGGCTGCTCAATTGAGAGACTCATTTTATAGTTTTAAGTCACTGGAACATACTGGGTAGAGGCATTTGAGCATTTGTCTCAAATGAATGGACATGGATTTGTGAGAATGCCTAGTAAGCTTATTTCAATGCACAGTTCAGCACTGCAAAACATTTAGAGCTATGCAGTTCATCCTAGAAAATGCTAATAGAATTCCATACATCACAGACTGGAGAAAATCCACAGGAAATGAGTACGAACCCATATCCTACAAGCATTCGTTTGTACTGAATTTCTCAATCTTTTGGATTTAAAATTTGTGGCAGAGAAGCAAAGATTACCAAGCTTGTTTCTCAGTCTAAAATGGTGCTGAGGGACAAAGGAAACATTTTTGTCAAGTTGTGGTTTATTTTTCTAAAAAGCAGAAGTATGAAGCTACTAATTTTCAGTATTTGAAACAACTCAGCCAGGCATGGTTTAAAACAGAGTTAAAAAACATGATAAAACCCACATGATAAAAATTGCAAACACAGTTCCATAGTTTATCAGATGGTTATTATGGCATCACAGAGACTGCATATCTCAGTTACCCAGACACTGTTAATGGCATCTACAATATTGTAGCACAGTGCACTTAATATAATTAAAAGCAGTTCCATTTTTAAATATCATCCCTTAATAGGATCAAGTATCTACAAGCTTAGAAAAAAAACCCTAAAAACCACAATGCAAAAAGCCCAAAACGCCACACACAAAACCTTCACTAACCTATAGGTTTACTTTACACTATACTCCAATAATCCTTTGGCGAGTCAAATTAAAGCTTGTTGTCAGTTAACTCAGCTGCTTCTTCACACTTAAAAAACTAAACTAGTACCACTCTAATGGAAGTAGGAACAAACTTGGTCTTAGTACTATCCAGTCCAACTATCTTTGCATGTGTGAGTCACTCAGATTAGACACCCAAAAGCAAAATTTGGCACAGCAGAGAGAGCAGGTTGCTCAGCACCCAGGCAGAGTCATTGTCTTGCACTGTGCCCAACTGTGGAAGGTCCTGGCACACTGCAGCAGCACTGGAGAAGCCACCAGAATTCAGCAGTTCATTAGCGCTACCTGAGAAGCCATCAGTGCTGACCATGGCTCCTGCACAACAACCGCAGGCTGTCGCTGCACAGCTCTCCTCAGTGATTGCATTATTTTGCCCCATCAGCATTCAGGGTAACAGAATCCTCCTACGGACTCAAGTGAGGCATAAGGTTTCCCATGCAAAATATGTGCTCATATAAAACGAGCAATCTGGCAGATTGAAGTGAGCAGTCTGCATTTTCTGGCTAGTCATAATCAAGAACTAACTCCTCTACAACAAGATCTTACAAAATACTGTCCCTCAGCTTTTATTTAAAAAGATGGCAGGTAGCAGTTATGCTACACAAACTACTGCACATCAGCTGCTCAATAATAACTCTTCATTTGAGGATTCTTCCCTAAGGTACTCCTATTAACCATCAGGCTTACTTATTTCTTTTACCGTGACTTCACTAAGTGCACTGTGATGACAGTGGCCATACCAACAATTACCATGGAGAAACTGATGTCTGCCCAGCAATATTTGCGACTCTGTAGTTTTTCATGCTGGAGTCTAATAGCTCTAACTTAGAATCACAGCAAATAAAATTTCTCACCATGGTTACCAGCTTAGTAAAACTTCAATGCCCAAAGCGTTCAGCAGTTTTTATGCACTAGGTGGGAAAATCATTGTGCATCTATATGCAAGGTTCAGTCCAAATAAGGAAGAGACTACCATTCTCCCACAAGGGTATTTCCACAGAAAATTGATTTCATCTTACCCTAGAATATCTTCCTGCTTAAAAAGTGCTCAGCCAACTGCCTTCCTAGTAAGGGCCAATAAAATTAAAGCCAGCTTTAGTACAATTTTGTCTCTATCTTAATGTTATTTTCTCTGAAGAGGGGCAGCTTACAACAGTACAAGTTTCTTTATCACACTAAATGACAAAAATCCAACACTTATCTAAGGAAATAGGAAGTAGCCTATGTGGCATAACAAAATTGAATTAACTCCTTCGAAAAGCTAGAGAAATGTGACAGGGAGATCTTTGTGATACTGTGGATAGCATCCTAAGTACTAAATGCTAAAAAAACTGCACTGAAACTCACCAAAAGCAAAACCTTCTCCGTACAGAGTTTGAATACACAGTTACATGTTCACATACAGCATAATACAAAGAGGTAAAAAATAACTACAGTATACTGCTATACAGCATGTTTAATTTTCCAGTTAAACTTAATGTCGAAAAAGTATTTTCATAGTTATTAAACAGTAGACATGATTTTCCATGTCATAAAAACATGTCATTTCCTTTGGGCTGAATAACTACCAAAAGAAGGAGTTGGTGCAGCAATGTATGCCCTAAAAGTAATTAAACACCAAAGTCCAGTCTCTCTTGAAGCCTTCGCTGCAGAAATTAACAAAGGGACACTAATGTTTGCTAATGCACCATAATCTGTTCTCCTCCAAAAACACTCAGAGCTGCAAATTCTGGGATTCTGTAGATAAACACTAGTATTCATACAGAAACCTCTCAACTACAAGAATTATAAAAGCAAGATAAACAGAGTGAAGACAAGTTATTTACAGTTTCTATGTGATGAGTAGTGAAAAAACAAAGAAGTTAATATGGGTACACAAAGTAAAAAACTCTAGAGATGTCTCCAGCAGATAGGATTTATTCCTTCAAGACAAGGAAAAATTTAATATCCCACGAACAGCAACAGCTCTCTCTTCTAACAAATTCTACAGAAGTTACATAAATGAGGCAAATCAGTTGTAAAACAAATTTTAAGGTTATGCATTTCCAGAAGAATTACTTTTATTCTGTGCCTTAAGTATATTCTTGAACATTAACTTTTTTTTTAATTCAAAAAGAAATCCTTGGCTCCTGTGACTGCAGAGAAAACACAACATCATTGGCATCATGAGCTTTATGTATTTAGCATTCCTTTCAGCTTTTCACCAAACCCAGAATGAAGTATGGTCTACTTTTCCCCACCATCTATTGCCTAGTAAGGAGCAAGGGGAAGATTCCTACCAAGGATGTGGTCGCTTTTCAACTGCCTGACCAGAACAAGCCTCTACAGCCACAGCCGCCTTTCCTCCTCAGATTGTTGCTGAAACCACCAGCATAATCACAGCGCTGTTTCCATACGCAGGTACCACAGCTGTCAAACCTGAACTGCATGGATCCATGCATGATTCTTACTGACTCTCAGAAACAAAAGCGGGTGTGTGGACAGGAATTAGGTTACACTAGGGCATTTTAGGTAGATGAACATGCATTTATTCTCATAAATTACTCTTACTAGATTGTACCACAATATAATTGTGTGCAGTCAGTAAAATGGAGGACACTGGCTATAAACAACAGCTAAGTTCTTATTGTGGTAAACAACAGAGAATTATACATTCAGTAAAATGATCTAATCTATAATATTTTGTTAGAGAAATTTCTAAAGTGTTCAGAGAAATGTCATGTACAGGAGAAATTTGTTAGTTAGTTCCACCAAATCTGAAAACTTACCATTTTATCTAGGTGCTCAATGGATCTATAAATTTCTCCTTGGGATTCATCATAGTAACTGTAACGGAACCTCTGACCTTGAAACAAAAATCATGTATAAAATAAAAAAGGGAAAAATTGTAGCTAAAACACTCCCTAGTACTTACTAAATATTTGAAAGTATAATATTTTAAAGCAGTAATCTTTATTTATTTTATACTTTTTAGCTCCACTGAGGAAGTTCTAGGGCAATCATCAAGTAGCAGCCCAGAAGTAAAAAAAAAACCAACCAAAAAACCAAATGTGATGGGTGGCTATATTTCTAAAGATAAACCTACTACATAGAACTGACACTGCAGCATCACTGATTAATTGCCTGCTTATGTTTTGGAATCCAATTCTATAAATTAAAAAGTAAAGCAGCATTTAATTTCTGTATCCTTCTTGAAAAAGTCAACCACAAAGTCTGGCTACTTCTGCTTGCACAACAATACCCACAGTAGAGGAAGGTTAAAAGAAAAAAATTCAAGATAATTCAATGAACATTTCTAAAGGGTTCATTAGCCACAACAGAACCCATGTCATTCTTATATATACTTCCACCTATTCCACAATTCAAAGATGAGTAAAATATGCATTTAATTATGTAAGTTGACCAAAGATGACAATGAAAAAAACAAAGGTCTGTTGTGTAACGTATCTTTCTAAAGCAGTCCCTTCTCCAGCTACTATCACATTTAAATGAAAAATAAAATGTTAAAGTAGGACAGAAGTCAAGGCTTCTGGAGTTTTTTTAGCTCTGCCACCAAGATAAACCAGGATAGCTCTGGTCAATTGGCATAAATACTCCATCTGCTGTCTGACCCAGAACTAAAACGTACAAAACTTATTTCCATCACAGGAATGTGGCCATGTCCAGTGAATTTTTAGCTAATTAGTTTTGCAATTTGTGTGAGATGCTTAAATGAAGAGTAAAAACAGCAAGCAACTTCAGACAATTGTTTCATTGCAACAATAAAGAGATGTATATAAACTCCTACACCCTCACCATTTATTTCCTCCACTATACTGAAAACACATTATCACGTCAATCTTTTTCACCTATTGTTGCAGATTTAAAAAAAATCCTTTTATTAACTTTACAAAGGCATTTAAAAGTTTCAAACATACATGTACAAAAAGTTAAAATGTTCAATGTTTAAAAAATACATTTGAAAATAACTACAAAATGTTCATCATATTGTTATTATGAAGAGATATGACACTTACCCCAATGACAAAAGTCAGAAGAAACCACAAAGAGGTTACTAGGATCAGCTAGGTATTTACTGAAGAGTTTTCCAAATTCCTGCTCTTTTGACTCACTCAGTGCTCCGACCAACACAGGAATAATAGTAAACTCATCCTTATGGCTTATAAGCAAAAGAAAAAAGGTTGTAGTTCAAGTAACATCTGAAGATTTTTCAGGGCTTGCTAACTGAAACTGTACAACGTTTTAAAAGGTCACTGTTGATTTGAAGACAGTAATTTGGTGAGGTCGTACTAGGATGTTGTCTTAGAACCTCGAAGTACTTCAACTTCAGAAAACAACATAAACCTCCAAACCCAGTATTTAACTTTGCTGCAAAGTGAAAACTCCAGGCAAAGAAAAGACACAGTGAAATCAGCAATGAAATAAGAATTAGATTCAACCTGTATAGATGCTGCGTGTTGGGTAATTCCCCAAAGTACATGAAATGCACATGAAAATGCTCAAGATAGTATCCGGGTGTATACTGATACTCCAGGGAAAATTCAAAATGCCATGGAAGAAACAATAAAAAAAAAAGGAG
>VWZD01008788.1:109121-130180 GCA_013396695.1 Sakesphorus luctuosus
AGGAGGGGGAAGGTGTGTATGTGTGGGAACAACCCCCAACACAAACTTTTTCCTTTAAAGATGACAATTTTTATTTCAGGGCCAGATCTGAAACAGTAGGTGTAAACAGAACCCTGATTTCAAAACTAGTATTAAGGCTCCAAACAAACTCAAAATCCCACAGAAAACACCTATTAGTATTTGAACTTCTTTCAAAGAAGTCTTGTAAAAATGGATGGGGATAAAAAAAGAAAGCAGCTACTGAGAAAGAGTTAATATTTGACACGATTTCATGAACCTATTAAGTCAATGTAAATCCGTCTATAACAGGTGTTATAACTTCATCATTCAGGTGTTTGCTCTGCTCACAGTTCCTATTACAGCAACTTAGCCTAGTCTCTGACTCTCTCCTTCACAAAATTTTTTGGGGGTGTGGGGGAGTGTGACTATTATATACCATATAAGATATTCTATGCCATAAAATGTATCACTACTTCCTCCTGCAGTTCCCGTGTAGTTCAAACATTTAATGCACGTTATGCTCGTTCTTGTAGAATTAATTAGCCAAGTACCTTTCCATGGCTTTAGCAGTGTAAGGCAAATGCATTTCAATACTGTGTTCATCTTCATCTGTCTGTAGGGACATACGCTCAAACATTCCAGTCTTCCACAATTCTCCATAAACTAAAATGAATTAAAGGTTAATTTTTACTACTTTTTTATCTTTGTGAAAACTGCTACAAGTGCAAAAAGCAAGCTACAGTGCATCTTTGCAAGAACACACCCACTGTAACAGATTACTTGCCTCCAAGGGCTGTCATCATAAACCACTTGTTTCTAAATGAATTCAGGATTAAAATTATGTTCAAGTCATTAAGACACAAATGCAATTGATTCAGTTTATAAAATAAGAATGTCAAATCAGTGATCTTGTTAGTATCTTGAGAAAAATTTTGTATCATAACTGAAAATCTAAGTAACATCAATAAAACACGTTTGAAAACATACATGCATTTGCCCAGTCACTGTATTCTTATTTTCACAAACTGCACCATCCTATTTTAAAAAAAAAAAATTGATGAGCTCAGCCCTTGCTGGAGGTGTTTACTTAATACAATTTGTTGCTGACTGAATCATGAAATCTAGAGACAGCCAAAACTGATTCAGTAATCCAAATTTGCAAGTTATCTTTTCTACTTTCAAGTGTGCTTGAGAGTATTCAGAGTCATCTTTACATTTTGCAAACTCTCCACTGGATGAAGAATTTGATGTAGGGCTGTGCCTCCTTCTTTACTCCTTTCATAAAGGAGTTCGACAGAAACAAAAACATTTCTCACACCTAAGGAAATTTCTGCAGGCACTATGTAGAAAGCCTGAATCAGCTTAATCACAGCTAACAATGAAACACAATAGATCTGTGCTAATTAGCCCTTCTGAAAAAGACAGTACATTATTTAGGTATACCTCAAAATGCATAAAGTCAAAATATCAAATTTATCTTCATTGCACCTTTAAGCTTAGCAAGACAGACTGGTATTTCATGGATTAAGTTTTTAAATTCTGCAGGTACTTTGCAAGTTAAAAAGTCAGATGCAATAATGCATCCAAATAAAAGCAATTTTTTATTCCTCTATCAGAAATCAAATTCAAACGAACTAAAGTTCTTTTTTCCAGCCAGAATACTTCAAAGAATAATGGAGAAGGTGCTCAGTGAGCTGTTCTTTGATGTAACACTTCTTAACTTTTAAAACTCTTTTAAAGATCACTTGCCAAGAGGCACACACTCAAAATGGAAAAGATAAGCTAAACCTGAGAATTATTTGTCGGGAGCGAGAGAGGCATTATGGTTCTAACATGGCAATGCCTGGAACAATCAGGATCTTTGAGAAGTTTGCTTTCATTGCAGTAAAACGAGATTGGCACTTGTGTGCCATTTAAAGCAAGGACGTGCCCAACATCATCAGCACTACAGTACCACAGTTAATCCTCAAGCCTCAGCAGTCTTCAAGATGCAAACTTGATCATGCACTTACTCTTTTGGTCAATTCGAAGATCGTAGAGAGGTGTCCTGTAAATGTCCACACTGGAAAGTGCACACCGGGAGAGGGGCACGTGATGGGAAGGCCCAAGAATGAAAATTTTTCGGCTACAATTAACACAAAAGCCCACAATTTAGACAACTGCAATTGTTCAGACTTGGCTTAGAGTAACATTTAATAAAAATGTAGAAAGCATTACTTTCTCATAGCTACAACAGGTTACTCTGCTGTCTCTGTGTAAGACCACAGATCAATTCGTGGCCCCAGCCTTGCTCGCAACCTCAGAAATTATCATGAGATCAGTTCAGTAATGCTTCCTGTAGCCTTAAATCACTTAAGCAGGTTATATATCAGAGGGCACTCATCAGCTAGAAATCTGTCTAAATGGCCTCATTTGGAGGCTGAATGATGTGGTACAGCCCCTTAGAACAGATTTCTGAATTCTCTCCTTGGATGAACAGAACCCTCAGCTACACACCACCTTCAACCACTACAGGAATGTGACCTTAAATAATAATTATGGGTTTATCATCTATTCAGAGCTATTCACTTATGCATTTGATTAGCCTTACTTCAGATTTCACCAAATTAAAATGTAAGTCATTCTCAAATGCTGCTTTTATCTATCTGTTGCATCGACAACAGGGACTTGGACCTGCACATTCACAGCTTTAGCTGATACTGCAACCTTTCACACGTCATCATGATGTTATTTCATCAAGTCCTCAGTTCCTGGCTCTTGATTAGATGTTTAGGGTCTCCTGCCACAGGATTTACAAGAAAAAAGAAACAAAAAATATAGGAAATTTAGCTTTTCAGATTCAGGATCGTATCATCTTGTTTCTGGCACCGAAATAAAAGCAGTGGGAGACATGTAAAGTTGTAGGGCTGGTTTTTTTCCTTACACATGGAGGGCTATAAGCAGGGTATACTAAAATACTGTAACTTTCTGCAGAGCTAATAAAAACAAAATATCCAACCATGCAACAGTTCAGCTCAAAGATGAATTCTAAACATCCCACGTCGCTGGGAAATACAACTTTTTCTGGAAATTTTAGAGGAATGAGGTTTCTCTTAAACTTATGTCACAGCATCAGTTATTTTCACATAGTTTAAAACAGTTTAGAAAGAATTAAAACCGCTGTCTTTGGAGAGTATCACAACATGTTATCTCATGAAATACTGATTAATCTAGCCAGTTCTTATTTAGCATTGCAAAATACATACTTTGAGTAAATACCAGAGGGCTTTAAATTTTTATCATTAAAAAAACGTTGCAGTAAGCAGAACATAACCTAAAACAACTGGATTCCTATTTTCAGAGGCAGGCACAGACTACAATAGCATGTTGGGGGTGGGTTATAATTTTCCTTTTTTTAAACGTGTTAGAAACAAAAGCCCATTTAAAATTATCGGAACAAGTAACTTTCACTGACTTCAAATATTATATAAACACACCGGTCCCTTTCTGCACAGAAGAGAATCCTGGTTGTATTCAGCCCATAATTCTGCACTGAAAAACCAATGCAGAATCACGGCCAAATATTTTAATAGCGCTAAAAAACAAACAAAAGCTCCCAAAAATAACAACAACAACAAAAAAAAGAACCCGATCAAAACCAGCTTGGGCTTTTATAAAGCAATAATAAACTGTTTATACTTCAGTAATAAACTGTTATTACCAGCAAAAAGAACATTTTTAGGCCCTCCCTTGTAAAAAGTTAGTTACCAATTATTTAAATAAATTTTTGAAAATCCTGCTTTACAATTTCAATTTCAACAACAGTATTTTTTTTTGTAACATCCAATTTGAACACTTAGGATGTTAAAACAGAAAGGACATATAGAAGTCTGAAAAGAGTACAAAATTAAAGCCTGAGTACTTCAGGGTGTAAGAATGTAAAAAGAACATTCAACTTATCAGCAAAGTGCAATGGCATCGTCTCATTCTTTGTCAGGAAAAACTCATACTCACGTGATATTAGGATCCACTTGTTTGTAGGCATGGGCTGCACAAGATCCACAATAGGTATATCCTGCATGGCTGCAAATCAAGGTGTACAAAATGTTAACATGTTCAAGATTGCTTAACATCTTAAATACGTTGATATTGCCATCAAATATTAATATCTTAAATATTTTTGGTCCCTAGTGAGCTGGAAATAGTAAGAGTGATCCAAAAGCCAGCTCCTGAAACAGCAGGAAAGCACTGGTACAGTACTGATCACACAAGAGGTGTATTTGCTGAGGAGCTGTCAGGGACCATTTACTGACCCCTTAAAGAACTATCAATGACCACTGACAAGTAAGTAAACCTCCAAATCGTTTTTTTAAAAAGATACTGGTATGCAGATTGCACAACTGCATATTATCAGCAGCTCATGCTAATGTGAAGAGTGCAGCCAGGGGACAACGGAATAGCAAACTGCTGGGGAAGGCTTTTCTAACCATATGCCAGTAACTGAATACAACGGCAGTAGAGGGGTCTGGCAAACAGAGAACTGTTACATGTTACAGCAGATAAAGAGAGAATAAAGATGCTCTGTCACTGAAGAATACCTCACCAACAGGATGAATGGGCACACAAACAGAAGAGGAATGCAAAATGCAGACAATGTGATACAAGCTTCATCATTTCCTATCACTCTGGCCTGGGGCCTTCCTCAACCCTCTGTTCCTCTTTGATGTCCAAAATAATTTATAATTATTCTACTTGTTTCAAATATCACATTTGAATCGTAAGACCCATTCCCTTCAATACTGTTAAAAACCTGTGAAAATTCACTTAATAGCACTAGAAGAGAACAGAGAACATTCATTCCCAGAGTCCAAGGTCAAGTGGCGGCAAACAGCTCGTGGTCACTCAGTAGCACACGCAGGCCATATCACCCCTGGGTTCATCCAGAGCACCTGCAACCCCAGGTCAATATGTACTGCTTATTTTGAGTCAAGTATGTGCAACAACACAAGTACAGCTTTCCCAATAGTCTTTCTACACAGTGATACTGTATGTATGTGCATATGTATGTATGGCCGAACTTCACAAACGCAGATTTGGGCAGGGCTCTCCCCACGTGGCTGTGCCCTTCCAGCCTGTGCAGTGGATGTTTTAGGTGAGGCACAGCGTGCACAGAGAACTGGCCCCACCGTTTAAGCCCTGAGGTCCATTTGCCATGGCCAAGTGAGCCTGGACAGTGACAGTGAAGTCCTCGGGACTGTCACAGCACCCGGTACTAACCGGGGCTGACCCTGCTGAGCATCCGAGATGTGACGGGATGGGAATGCAGGGAGGCATTGAACTGCCAGGGGACGGTCCCCACTGAGACTTGAACTCAGGTCCTTGGGATTCAGAGTCCAGAGTGCTCTCCTTTACACCACGGGACCGCTCGTACAATGATACTGAGAATGATCCATACTACAAGTCCTGGGACATACAGGATGTTTGAAGATACAAGTTGCCCATTGATGGCACCAGAGGACTTTGTATGTATTTATATGTATGTATATATGCTCACCTCTATGTATATTCATCCATAGGGTGATACATGGAGCAAGTTATCCCCCAAAGTACCCTGGGATTTTACTTCAACATCACTTACCCCACTCATTCTAAAGAGCTGAGAAAGAGCAAGGTATGTTATTTGACAATGTCAAAACAGCCTGTTGGAAGGTTCCCTCTGCTACAGGATTCTCCAGTCTTCCACTAAAATATTATTAGACATATCCCACTCGTCAGGTGGGAAAGAAAAGGCACGGTTAATGAAAAAATTTGGTGAGATCACAGGAAGACCTCCAGCAATTCTGGACAAAGATCCCAGCTTACATAATCTGCAGCAGAAAGGTCTCTTTACTGACATTCCTGTGAGAATGACTAAAGCAGATGTGGAACATTTTCTTCTGAACATTCAATACTGTTATGGAATACTTCAAACATTATGTCAGTAGTATGTTAACACAGGAAAAACATATTTAGGGTGCTTTTTCTAGTGTTTCCTTCCACGTCATAATAAATTGTAATGACCAACATACTTTTCTCATTACATGTCTCAACTATTTTCAGGAAATAGAATTTTCCTTAAATAGTTTAGATGATTCCTAGTTCCACTGTGGACAAAAACCCAAACAAACCCAAACTAAAATAACAAACAATTTTGGATAGCTAAATAGTGTTTCACTACTTTTTGTTTTAAGCTTTGATAAGTTTTGATTTGGGGGCAGGGGGTGGGGAGAGGGAGTTTTGCTTATTTTGTTGTGGGTTGGCTTTTTTTCCTATCAGGTATAGCTGTGCTACACTGGAAGCACATGGAAAGAGCTTTCACCTTGGGGTTACACTCCGTTAATACATCTCTTACCCATCTTACTGGATCACAAATGAATACTGTGTCAGCAGTTCACCAGCAAAAGGAAACTAATCATACACCAAAACGTGCAGAGATTTCTTCCATTCTGTGCCATATTCAAAATGCATACTCAGAAGTCACACAACATTCCTTTCAGCTAAATACTAGCTTTTACCAGTTTTCAGAAGAATCACTCAGACAAACAAAGCATTTAAGCAATCATGTGTTTTAGACAGACAGAGACAGACAACAGACAGACACTAAAACAGACTTCAAACTTACGGTGCAATAATGGCTCTTGCAGGTCTTTTTGTGGACTGTACTTGAGAAAGCCAACCTTCTAGTTGTGCATTTAGCTGGGGTCCTATGAAGAGACAAGGAAATACTGAAGCCATAGAAGAATCTAATGTATCTCAAGAATTAACAAATAAAGTTTGCAAGTCCAGCAGATTTAACAAGTCATCTTAAACATTAAGGGCTGGGTTTAAATCTTAAAACAGCCAAACAGAAAAAATAGTGGCCCCAAAAAATTCAATGCAACAATAAAAAAAAGCCCCAACCCTGCAATGTTGAAGGTTACAGTAGTTAAGTTTCAATCTCCTGGTCCAAGAAGTTCATGTCTTGCACATCCAAACACACATTTATTGTTTCTTGCTCTGTGGGAACTAGAGAACATGCCATTTCACCACTAGAAAGGATGGCTGCTGATTTCAAAAGAGACTGACAGATGACTGATTCCTCTGGTAACCATATTTGCAGAATTCAGAAGTTAAGATGACCTATAACGAATAAATCCCAATAAAGAAGATGATATAATACAAAGGCCTTACACACTGACATGATACTCAATGGCTATGGTAGTAAATCCTTTATTATTATCAAGCAACTGTAAGAGCAGAATTCAAAATACACTGCAACCTGGAAAATCTGCAAATACACAGGAAAAAGCTAAAAGTGACAATACACCATGTTTATACCAACACCTTAACAATTTACAACCAATCAACATGTACTACAAGTACAGGAACACCTTGGGAACACTAACTTTGATAATCAGTCAATCCAGTATTTAATTTTCTTAAACCTAAATTTAAACTAAATACCTCAAGAAGTGGCAAATATTCTCAACTCAGTCATGAGAGGGGATAAAAATGCCTTCTAAAAATACAACAAAGACCCCAGCAAACCATATTTTGATTATTTCCCATCACAAGAAAACTTTCTGATATAACTCCATTCCTGAAGAAGCAAGTCTCGCAAATACAGTGAAACATTTGGGATATTAATGAACACAAAAAAAGCTTTCAAGTAAAACTTGTTCAGCTGCTATTGTTGCAAGTAACATATCATTAACAAAGAGAAAATGGATGAACTTTTTTCAGCTGACACTATGCTTTTGACAGAACTATATGTCAGCACAGTTTATCTGTAAAGTATGGTGCAATAAGACAGATTTCTTGTTCCATGCACGATGTAGATTTTTGTATCTTCCCCATGCAGGTGTTGAACTACCAACTGCCAGTTGAAGTCAAAACCAAATTAAGTATCTGAAAGCATTTCACAGATACGTCCCCAACAGCCCCAGTCTCAACCTGACAGCTCTCCAAAAGGCTGACAAGAACAATAGGGAGCCAGAGCAGACATCGACTTTTGGAGAATCCAGTCACTGACTGACCAGGCACAGCCAAAAAGCTTTCTCCAGAAAACCCCGGGGTGAAGGGTGGGGGTGTCAAAGCCACTGGTTTTTATACAGAACTTAAATCCACGTGCTTCTGGAAAAAGGACTTCTGTTGTTGTGAAGAGCCCTACCTTCTTATGTGAAGGTGAACTAGTGCAACACCATTTCCCTAAGCCTTTAATCACACCTTGAATGCCTCAGTTACTGCCGACAGCTCTAACAAGGCAAAAGTGTCACACTGATTAGCCACGTGTCAATCCTGTAATACAGTGACTTTGTGAAATGACAAAATCGTTATAAAAAACTTCACACACCAATTTTGTTCTGCTGCTTCTGTTGCTTGGGGAAATTACAAGGAGCAGAGACATCAATAGAGATAAGGATAATGACATCGTAGCAAATGGAGGCTGTTGCAGAAGCTCAGTAAAAATAAAAGTATCTATTTCCATCCTCTTTCTAAGCTACTAGGAGACTAATGAAACAGTACTCTTTTACAGTATTACCACTTTTATTTGTTATATACTTCAGGAAAGACACAAAATAAGATACTTTCTGAAGACACAGTAAGATACTTTCTGAATGAAGATCTTTAGGAGGACACAGCTGGTTTTCTTTTGTTTTGCTTTTTCTTTCAAACACTTACTACCCAGACTTAAACAAAACATTATCATTGTCTGTAACTACCTGAGGGGAAGTTCTAGCCAGGTGGGGGTTGGTCTCTTCTCCCAGGCACTCAGCAATAGGACAAGGGGGCACGGGCTCAAGCTCTGCCAGGGGAAATTTAAGTTGGAGATCAGAAAAAAATTCTTTCCAGAGAGAGTCATCAGGCATTGGAATGGGCTGCCCAGAGAGGGGGTGGATTCACCATCCCTGGAGATTTTTAAACTGAGATTGGACGTGGCACTGAGTGCCATGATCTGGTAAAGGGACTGGAGTTGGACCAAGAGTTGGACTTTATGATCTCGGAGGTCTTTTCCAACAAAATCAATTCTATAATTACTCTGCCCCACCTGACTCCTTCTCCTCAAAGAAGAGGATCCACAAGCAGCACAACAGCAGAAGGGCCAAAACTTGTCAAGTAAAGGGGGACTCTCTTCCCCTACAAGGCTTGGCCTTCCTCCACCCCTTCTTTAGCAAGGATTTTTGATTAAGGAGGTGGTTAAGGTGATTTGTCTTTGGCTGAGACAAATCAGGTAACCTGCTGAACAGTTCAAAGACAAAGATCAGAATCTCTGGTAATATCCTAAAGTTTCATGACTGGTCAAAACTTCCTATCTTACAGTACAGTAGCAGAGAAAGATGCCCAGGTTTGCTCAGCCTGCTATTACAGACACACACTCTAACAAAGCAACATTTTCTTCCCAGAGGCAGTAAAATAACAGATCTGCATGATCCAAGGGATGAAACTTCTGCCAGTGTTTACCTAAGGACCAAGTAACACATCTGCTTTCAACTTTTCCCTTTCATGCAACTACAAGGTGCCTGTTTAAATCATTAACTTCAACCTAATGTAAATGTTCATTTTGACTTATCCGTGCTACTTTAATAAAATACATTCTCTTTCTCTGTGTGAGAGAGATATGATTGTGAAGAGTACAAATATCCACCCGACATTTTAGGTAAAAAAAAAAAAACTAAAAGAAAAAAAATCAAATAACACTCACATGAACTGATAGGAGTACAGTCCCCCTGCAGATTCCTATCCTTACAAATACTTTAAGGGTAATACTCTAGAACTGTAATTTTCTTGCAAACAAATTAGCACCATCTTTTTCTTGAAGTGCTCAGAGAAGTTTTTCTTCCAGTTCCTCAAACATGAGGATGCTTAAGGCTGAAGTCAAAATATTTGAATTGTATATACAAAATATAAATAAACCCACACTATCACAGTAGCTGTGCTCTGCCATATGGGATTGTATTATAGGAGATGAGTAACTTCTTCACAAAGAGCTCTATAAACAACTATTTTTCATATTTAAATGAAGTTAAACTGGAAAAACAGTCTTTGCAACTAGTCATCAAGACAACTGCAGTAAATATCCATCTCCTAAGCTGACCAGCTTGGACAAGGAATGACACTGCCACCCCTGTATCCTCTTGCTGCAGTGGTGGGAAGTGGGAGAGGTCTCAGATCCCTGAGCCTCAGGTAGAAAGCCCAGTATGAGAAAGCCAGCAGGATGAAAGCAATAGGGGGTTTAAGGCTAACCCAGACAGGAGGACAGAAACCTTATGGATGGAATTTCTGGATGCAACAATCAATACATTTTAGCATTAATACTGTAAGATCAGACCTGTTATTGATCAAAGGAAGATTAGGCAGCAAAATATGAGCCTCACTGAAGTATATAATATTAAGATTTGCATTCTAATCCTATGAAGTCAGGTAAATATACAGGTAAGTAACTAAAGATTTCTGACATTACCTGTAGATATTTCACATCCTGTTTTGTTTTGAAAACCAGCAGAAGTTATGACAAATTTTAAAATAATTGCAAGCACAGACCAAGTCTCCACTAGGCAAATTTATGGATATGGCTGCTGGCAGCATTTATTCAAGTATCTTGCCTAAAAGAATAAATGATTTTTACAACTAATATTATCCCAACATTAACAAAGCTCTAGAGTAAGTAATAAAGAATCTTTCCACATGGGGAGAGGCTGAGAGAGCTGGGGCTGTTTAGCCTGGAGAAGAGGAGGCTCAGAGGGGACTTCATCACTGTCTAGAACTACCTGAAGGGAAGTTCTAGCCAGGTAGGGTTGGTCTCTTCTCCCAGGCACTCAGCAATAGGACAAGGGGGCACGGGCTCAAGCTCTGCCAGGGGAAATTTAACTTGGAGATCAGAAAAAAATTCTTTCCAGAGAGAGTAATCAGGCATTGGAATGGGCTGCCCAGAGAGGTGGTGGATTCCCCATCCCTGGAGGTTTTTAAACTGAGATTGGACGTGGCACTGAGTGCCATGATCTGGTAAAGGGACTGGAGTTGGACCAAGGGTTGGACTTGATGATCTCGGAGGTCTTTTCCAACCCAATCGATTCTATGATTCTGTTATTAAATTCATGTCACTGTTACCTCGTGAACACAAAGACATGTGGTAGTGAGACGTTACGTTCATCACCTCAATTTACAGCTGCCATGGCTCAGGCTTTGTGGGTTAAGCCAAATCAGCACATTCCTTCCACAGCCAACCTCACCTTGTCAATGAGGCTGAAGTGCTTGTATGCCAAGTGTCAAGACAATATAATGGGAATTTGCTCCTTTTCCAGCAGCCACCATTACTTGTACAAAACATACCTTTTCAGACTGATAGGGAAAGACTGGTGCTTATTCTGAATCCTCAATCTGAGTGAATGCTTTTCGTACTGTAAAAGGATAAGCCTCAACCAAAATCCAGAGCAGCACCAGGGAAAATTGCTCAGGTCTCCCTTGACTGCACGTGTATAGCAGTTGCAGCAGTGCAAGTAATGCTGGAGCACAAGGACAGTAATGCTACAGTCCCCAGCCTGCAGTTCTACCCCACAGCTTTTATGCATCTCCTACCCCACCAGAGCCAGGGCAGTCCCGTGGTGTAATGGACAGCACTCTGGACTCCAAATCCCAAGGACCTGAGCTCAAGTCTCAGTGGGGACCGTCCCCTGGCAGTTCAATGCCTCCCTGCCATCCCATCCCGTCACATCTCGGATGCTCAGCAGGGTCAGCCCCGGTTAGTACCGGGTGCTGTGACAGTCCCGAGGACTTCACTGTCACTGTCCAAGCTCGCTCAGCCGTGGCAGATGGACCTCAGGACTTAAACGGTGGGGCCAGTTCTGTGCATGCTGTGCCTCACCTAAAAAATCCACTGCACAGGCTGGAAGGGCACACCCACGTGGGGAGAGCCCTGCCCAAATCTGCATTCACGAAGTCTGGCCATACATACAATGCCCTACATGAGCCAACACCTTTTGCTGAGTCTTCCTCCTTTTATCTTTTAACTACATTTACCCATTAATGAGAAAGTCTACACCTCAAAAATGCTTCTAATAAATATTGCAGCATACATGCTAAGAGGTGAATAAATCTTTATTCTTGTAGTGTTAGAAAAATCAAAGTAACAGTGAAACCCTGCGGGCTGGCATGCAATTAGATTAATAATGGGCACTGAGGGAACTCCTGTCTCTACCATTTTGAAGGTAAATCTGAAATTCAATTGTTAGGCAAACTCCAATCTGAAACATGACAGAGGACTAAGTGGTTTCTCAGTTAAAATTGCAGAAAAGTATAAGGATTTTTTCAAGAACATGAACTGCACTTGGAAAAAAAAAAATCTCTATTTTCAACACAACAAAAGCCAAATTCTTCAATAAGGAACATGTTCTAGCTACGCGAAGATTAGGATTTTTCATGAACAAATGTGATTTCCAGCAACTCATGTTGATTCTCTACTGCCGGCACATACTCTCGTCCAATACTGATAAAATGGTGAAATCAGACTATAAGCAAGCCAGAAATTTACCTGTGCAAATTAGGACCAAGGGAAAAAATAAGTTACAAATAGAGATTACAATGATGCTACATAAATTCCTATTTATACATGCTGTGAGATGGAAATAAAACAGCAGGTAGTGCTTGAATGGGGGAAAATAAAACTGAAGCCACAACAAAGATATTGAAATGGACACGAAAATCTGCTTTGGTAGCAGTTCTTACTTTCATGTCCCAGTTTTCCAGTATTCCACTAGCTCTTGAACTTCCTTTACTGAAAGTTAATAGAACATTAAAAAAAAAATAAAAAATCACACTATAACATCACTCATTAAAAACTTAGTAGCTGCATCATTTCGAGATCCAAACAAATGACTTTCTGTTTCATATCTCTGAGAAAGTGATTTTGGCTCTAATACACACTAAATTTATGTGGAATTTGTAAGCATATTCACTAAGTTATACTTGCAAGCCTACTTTAATGATCCCAGAACTACACCAAATGTAAAGCTCTTGTTCCAATTCCAGCTGTACAGTAAAGTTGAATCTACATTCTTTCCTTGGAGTATTTATATTTTAAATTATTCTGGAATATTTTTGCAGTATACAATGCTAAATAATACAGTCTGCATATTAATACTGTATTCCATGTTTAATTCATAAGAGAGTCAGCAATGACACATCCAACTTCCCCATAAAATGCCTAAAAAAGATAAACAACCAAAAGGAGAGAGATATTACATTTGGTGTTTAAAATTGCAAAGCAAATACTTTATAAATTTGTAAGACACTATGATAAGTTGTTCACAGATTGAAAGGTAAGAACTTAAGTTAACAGCTGTGTTTGTAATGCTTCAGCTAATGTCACAACATTAAGATTTCATGATCAGTACATTAATTATCCTGCTACTGCAGAAAGCTCCTTTCACTACAGCAGAAATCATAGAATCATTCAAGTTGGAAAAGACCTTTAAGATCACAGAGTCCAACCATAAGCCTAACACTGCCAAATTTACCACTAAATTACTTCTCATTTCAATCATCCTCACATGCTTTTGCCACGTTGTTCTGGATCCCTGTTTTCCTGGATTTGTCTGTGACCAACTACAAGCAACATGGTGATTCATTACTTTTATATGACACTTATGAATGAGCCGTGATGAGTTATTCCAATTTTGGGGAACACGTCAGGGTCCTTGGCAGACCAGAGTAAAGCACTTTCATAAAGACACTTTCATGACATGGAGAACACCTTCCTCAAGCCTCGTCTGCATTCATAGTTTAACCACAGAGTTGCACATGTTATTCCCTTCTAACCACTTCAGCTGCTGGGCGGTCCCATGGTGTAATGGAGAGCACTCTGGACTCTGAATCCCAAGGACCTGAGTTCGAGTCTCAGTGGGACCGTCCCCTGGCAGTTCAATGCCTCCCTGCCATCCCATCCCGTCACATCTCGGATGCTCAGCAGGGTCAGCCCCGGTCAGTACCGGGTGCTGTGACAGTCCCGAGGACTTCACTGTCACTGTCCAAGCTCACTCAGCCGTGGCAGATGGACCTCAGGACTTAAACGGTGGGGCCAGTTCTGTGCATGCTGTGCCTCACCCAAAAAATCCACTGCACAGGCTGGAAGGGCACACCCACGTGGGGAGAGCCCTGCCCAAATCTTTGTGAAGTCTGGCCATACATACACACTTCAGCTGCTGCAGAGACCCAGGTCCAACACATTACAGAGAAGGGTTTCTGCTCTAAGTTAAGGCAGAGGATGCAGCCACTCTGAGGGGCAGCAAATCCAGCAGCACACCTGGTGAACACATTACACATATCCATCAACATCATAGCAGAGCAGAAAAAGCTGTAACTGATGTACACACGTTCTCTAATGCTGATGAGAAGTTCCAGTTCATGCCAACAAGCAGCCAAATAAATGCAGGGGTTACATCACTACTCATTCCAATGGTCTTATGAGTTCTAGCCAGGTAGGGTCGGTCTCTTCTCCCAGGCACTCAGCAATAGGACAAGGGGGCACGGGCTCAAGCTCTGCCAGGGGAAATTTAAATTGGAGATCAGAAAAAAATTCTTTCCAGAGAGAGTAATCAGGCATTGGAATGGGCTGCCCAGAGGGGTGGTAGATTCACCATTCCTGGAGATTTTTAAATTGAGATTGGACGTGGCCCTGAGTGCCATGATCTGGTGAAGGGACTGGAGTTGGACCAAGGGTTGGACTTGATGATCTCGGAGGTCTTTTCCAACCCAATCGATTCTATGAGCCCCCAATCCTCAGAAGGTACAAGAATATCTGTATTACCTCAGAATCACACTGCTATTGCACCTTGAAGCTGCCTACCTGAAAGAGCTATTAACAGACAGTGGGGTTTGGCATCAAAAAAATCAGTATTTGGTACAAAGGCAGTAAAATAGCATTAATGCAGATCTTACTGGGAATAC
This sequence comes from Sakesphorus luctuosus, assembly GCA_013396695.1. Taxonomy (NCBI): domain Eukaryota; kingdom Metazoa; phylum Chordata; class Aves; order Passeriformes; family Thamnophilidae; genus Sakesphorus; species Sakesphorus luctuosus. The sequence continues at coordinate 124,062 of VWZD01008788.1, forward strand.
AAAGGAGTAGAAGAGATGGCAAGCATACTAAAACAGTGGCCAACTTTGAGGGAAATGTGACTTCTAAACCAATCATGCATGGCACACAATCTGCCTATCTCTCCAAAGCATTATACTTTGCAGCTGGTCTACACACCATCATTCAGACCTCTGCCCAAAGAGAAGGCCTAAATAGCCCCAGCTGCATGACAGCCAGTTATTCGACAGTTCTGGTATTTCTCGTCCAAACAAGTTAGAAACTTAATCCTTACAAATGGTAGCAAGAAGATGTCAGTGCCTACCTGCTTTGGGATTATTTTACTGACAAATCAGGGCAGCAGAAAACACTGAACACAAGTGCACCATTAAGTTTAAAGTTTCTTCAGACATTTACTGACCATTTAGTTTGGCTCTTCATAAAAAAAAATCTTTGAATAAGTGCAACAGTGTTTTAAGTCGACAGCAATTACTCTGCCAAGTCATATTTGCATTAATAAGCTTATGGAAATCAAGGTCCTCCTAGTTCAAACGACTTGGCATAGGCCAACAGATCACACCTCTGGCCAGCATGGCTTGATCAGGAAAAACAAAGAAATAAGCCACAACTAAAACAACAACAAACTTGTTTTGCAGGGCAAGTATCAGATCATGTAATATTGTCATTCACACACACACATTCAATTTGATTTTACTTCAGTATCCTGGAGGAGCCTACTAAAAACCTCTGTGTTTTGCCTGGATCAGCAAGCCACCGACTGGGGAAGAGCTGAGACAAAAACTCTTATCACATGCTGTAATAAAGAGCAGTACAGTATTGAGTTAGCATTTCCAGGAGCCAGACAAGGCAGGCCAGCTGCCAGCCAATAAGCCAAGTTAGCCACCCTGATGTGTGACATCTCACTTGTAATGGCATGAAAAGATGCACACAGCTAATGTTTATTTCCATTTCAGGAACACATGGATCGATTTTCCCCACAGAACTGCCCAGCACTCACTGAATCTACTCACATCAAAGAGTAGGTCAGGATAAAGCATCCACACCCTGTCCTGCAAATAGTCTGTGCTCAGGATAGCACGTTATTCCCACTGTAATTCAGGTGATCATTTTGTATCTAGGAATGTGTCTGTCCTGCATTCAAAGCCATGGAAAATTATGCCATTTTTGTATTAAGTTGTCCTTAATCTTCCTCTTCCCCCTGCTGGTCAAAATCAATTTCTCAAGAGGTCTGAACACTAGGTGGTTGAAATTAACTCAGCAGGAGTAGGACTTTCTTCCAAAAATAAATCTGCATGCAATATTTTTCACCGTACAACAGTGATTTTTTTTTTTCCCTCAACAATCTACATGACAGCAGTGCAACAGGGTGATGCTTTCATTTACATGGTATGCTTTTATCTCATTTTTGCAAGTGTTTTCAGTGGCCACCAGGCACCAGACTGCTAGCCCACAAAAGCAATAACGTATCACACATCATTTTTAACTTTTTTTAAATGTAGACATATCGATCAAGGTCTGCAAGTGAAAAATTAGGTTCTTTAAATCAGTAGCCTGCTATCAGCAATGGGCATAGCACTGTTCCAGTTTGAAAGCTCAGTTGTAAAGCTTCCCATATTCAGTGCTGCTGCTTAATAGGAGGAACAACTGACCAGACTTCATTGTTAAGTTTGTTGCCAGGCAAATGCTCCAGAGTTACAATTCTTAAGTTAATTAAAATGCTGCATGGACTGATGTGGACTGTAAAGTAACTTCCACACACCAAGAATTCTAGAGTAGAATGGATGACAACAATTTGGTTAAATTTTCCATCCTGAACTCACCTACAGAAACCTCTTAAGGAGCTTGGGTTTTATTTTTTTTTTGTTACAACATCACTCTATGAATGAAGAACACATTAGAAGTTAAAGCTAACACCACCATAAAGTCCATCTTCCACTCCTTGCCCCCTTCTCAGCTTTATCGAGTAGGTAGCAGAGAGCTTTCTTCACTGCAACCCAACTCTCCCCCAACAGCAACCAACTTGTTTACCCAGACGTGACATGCCTGGATGTGCATAGTTGCACATCCTGTCTCACCTGCTCTACAGAGTTAACTAGCACATACAAGTAGGTGGTATATTTGTACTAGAATGTAGTGCATGTTTATGTTTTCCAAGGCAGAACTTAAGCAGTGTATATCCCATGGCTGGAGAAAACTGGGGAGCAAGAGTCTTTCAGATGAAGCAATTCCTGCCCCATAGAAATGAGCAACCTCCAAAGACAAGAAGTGGTATTTGTTGTAAGCCCTCTTATGTACATTACATTGACTGCCTATGAAGAACAGTAGGTCCCTCTTGGTTGTGGCTTCACCTCTGATACTTCTCCCACTGCTGGAGTGCACAGGAGCCAACTAATCCAGTTCAAGGATATCCTGAGGAGGCTCAGAGGTGACCTCATCACTGTCTAGAACTACCCGAAGGGAAGTTCTAGCCAGGTAGGGTTGGTCTCTTCTCCCAGGCACTCAGCAATAGGACAAGGGGGCACGGGCTCAAGGTCTGCCATGGGGAAATTTAAGTTGGAGATCAAGAAAAAACTCTTTCCAGAGAGAATAATCAGGCATTGGAATGGGCTGCCCAGAGAGGTGGTGGATTCCCCATCCCTGGAGGGTTTTAAACTGAGATTGGACGTGGCACTGAGTGCCATGATCTGGTAAATGCACTGGAGCTGGCCCAAGGGTTGGACTTGATGATCTCGGAGGTCTTTTCCTACCCAATCAATTCCTTGACTCTGGCCACAAAAGCTGGTTTGCATTCTGCATCCATTGTTTTTCTTCCTTCTCAGCTGGCTTCGGCCCTTCTTTCCCTTCTTTCTTTTAGTGAGATCTCACAGACACCTTTTTTTTCCCAGCATAGCAATAGGTGCTTCACTTCTCAACTCCCTCTCCAATCCAGGATGCACCATCCCAGTTTTGTTGATGCTTTTCCCTCAGGTACCAGGCACACTGGGATAAACTGCCACTTAAAAACATCTTTCTTGCACAGCCCCTTTAAAAGGTAATGATGCAATGATTTTGAATATCCTTCAAAAATTGTATTTCTCATTACCCTTTCAGGAGGGGTCATCCTAACTATGGAGTAGGACGAGGTAGCCACAGCATCCACTTGCCCTGTGCAATCGAACTCAGCTCACAGAAAGAGCAGTTTTGAGGAAACAGGAAGTTTAAGTGCTAACCAGTTTATCTATAACAGAGCAAATCGCTTCTGGCCGAGACAGCGCACAAACAAAGGAGGAGGCAGGAGGACTTGAAAAGACAATCCCCATAGAATCATGGGAATGCAGTGAAGAACTACCACAATTCAGACTCTAATCCCTGCCTCAGTTCCATCCTTGAAGCTATGCAGCCTGAAATCACATGGCAAAATCCACTCTCTTCAAGCAGTACAACTGAGAAGCCTGTGTGACAAGTTTGACAGAATAGCTGATGTGTGAGTTTAGCCTGAAATACAGGAAGACTTGAAGTCTGTGATGAACACATACCCTCCTGGTATTTATTTGGTTTCTCCTGAGTGTTGACGTACCCTCCTGGATGGCATACAAAAATTAGCTTTCAAGTAACAAATAACAGGTAGCCCTTGTCTTGCTGAATGGGCAGAATTCCTGCTCTCACATACCCTGTGCAAACAGCAGAAGACAGTTCTATAGCAAGGCACACAATACTCTTTTCTTCTTTAAGAAAAACACATTTCCCAAAACTCCAGCTTATGCAACATCAACCACTTATCCCCACCACAAACACTGCAACAGTTACAATTTAACTCATAAGTACAGTTGTCATAATTTATTACAACATGATTCAGTTTGTTGGCTTTTTTTTCATGCAGTGTGTCTGGGCAACCATCCCACATCTCCTCAAAAAGCAACAGCCAGAGGGCTGCCCAAAAGCAATGAGAGCAACATGTTTTGGATGTCCCACTACAGACAACTCGTATTGGCCAAACCAGTCACACAGACTTACCAGGGTGTAGTCTAACAAAATTATGCACTGGATTTTTATAGAGAATAGTCCAACACAGCTCCCATGCCTCTTAAATTATTTTTAAAAATTCAAAATTCTTATTTGAAAGTATCCAGCAATAACTTGGTATGAAGTCCAATATCAAACAAACTACAAAATTTATGTGTAAAGTCATGTGGCCATAACATGTTGCAAGTAAGTTTTCTGCATAAATGAAAACATAAATAGCAGAAACAAGCTGGTGTTACCACAAAGCTCCGATGTTTTGATATCCTTGCATGTGTTTAAATCCACACCTTTGACACGATTTTTTTTGTTTTCTGTAAACAGACTACCATCTACCTTTCCAGACCGTTGAAAAAAATGCAATTGCAGGCAGTCGACACTGCACGAAAATTTAAAACAAGCACTGTAATGGACACAACAGTTAAATTTGGAATATTGAGTCCGGAAGGAAAATAATCATCTTCTATTGTTGTTTCGAAACTGCCTACCCACCATTTGAAGCCCAGCTATTCATCTCATAATCCGCCTCTTCCTGTGTTACCCTCCTCCCTGTACTTCTTTTCTTCCCTTTCCATTTTTGCCTCATACCTCGTTCATCTATCTGTGGAGAAGAGGGGAAATTGCATCTATTATAGCCAAGAGAAGTGTATGATTTCTCACATCTAATTCTTCTTAAATGTCAGTTTAGGACCCTGAATGCAATGCTTTAGTGGTTTCAACTGTAGCCCTCTGTCCTTCTGAACTGCTTATTACGACAGCCTCTTGTTCATCTAAGCTCCTTCACCTGCAGGTTTGTAATCATCTTTACTCCAGAGGCCAGAAAAGAACATCCCTTACAAATCTCCTTATTAATGGCTCTGGAAATACAAACGTGCATCCTTCCCACAACAGCAGTTCTGCCCCAAAACCCAACAAAACTTATTTCCAAACATAGGAAGGGAAGTTCTAGCCAGGTGGGGGTTGGTCTCTTCTCCCAGGCACTCAGCAATAGGACAAGGGGGCACGGGCTCAAGCTCTGCCAGGGGAAATTTAAGTTGGATATGAGGAAAAACTTCTTTCCAGAGAGAGTAATCAGGCATTGGAATGGGCTGCCCAGAGAGGTGGTGGATTCACCATCCCTGGAGGTTTTTAAACTGAGATTGGACGTGGCCCTGAGTGCCATGATCTGCTAAGTGCACTGGAGCTGGACCCAGGGTTGGACTTGATGATCTCGGAGGTCTTTTCCAACCCAATCGATTCTATGATTCTATAGGAGCTACCACGCCACTATTCCAGGTTTGTGCCTTTTTCGGGGCAGCCGCTGAGGGGAGCGGTAAGCTCTGTCTCCCTCCAGTGCACCGCGTCTTTCTTCCATTCTTTTTCTGCAAGTGCCACATGTCCAGATGGACAGAGCCCACTCTGCGCTACTGCTTAGGAACTTTCTACAGAAAGCGCTCGGGAAGAAAAGACAGAAGGTCGTCTTGGACTACAAGAAGCGAAATAAACCTCCCTATGCTCACACCTCTTCACCTGCCTTCTGACCATGCGGATCACCCCAGACATGCGGTATTTTCTCAAGGGGAAAAAAAAAACCAAAAAAAACCAAAACCAAGTCAAAACAAAACGAAAAAAAGACCGCAGGAGCACATGAAAACACTGCGCTCCGCTGGTGTGCTCCGGCGCGGTCGGGGCTCATCGCGGGCGCTGCGCTCCGGCTCCGCCGCCGCCGCCACACACTGAGCTGCGGCTGCCGGGCGGGCAGGGCCGGCACACCACGAGCACCCGGGGGGAGCCGACCCAGCCCCGGCCACGACCAAACGCCGCTTTTCCGCCGGGAGAGGCGGCCGGGCCGGGGGAACACGGCGGGGACCGGCGCGGGTGCTCGGGGGCCTCCGTGCACGCTCCGCCCGGCTCCGCCCGCGCCCCGCCGCCGCCGCCACACACGGAGCTGCGGCGGCCGGGCGGGCAGGGCCGGCACACCACGAGCACCCGGGGGGAGCCGACCCAGCCCCGGCCACGACCGAAAGCCGCTTTTCCGCCGGGAGAGGCGGCCGGGCCGGGGGAACACGGCGGGGACCGGCGCGGGTGCTCGGGGGCCTCCGTGCACGCTCCGCCCGGCTCCGCCCGCGCCCCGCCGGCCCCGGGCCCGTTCCCCCGGCCCCCC
>VWZD01008788.1:130294-145374 GCA_013396695.1 Sakesphorus luctuosus
GGTGCGGGTCAGGCGAGGGGAGCGCGGCGGGGGGGGCGTGGACGGCTTATCCAGGGATCCCGCAACGCCAGCCTTTCCTTGGGCCCCACATGGGCCGCTGAGGGCTCCAGGGACAGAGCAGCGTTGCCCGTTCCCAAAGGGAGCAAGGCGTTTGCTGGGCTGAGGCCCCTGTGTCTGAACCAGGATCCTTCCGTGCGCCTCCCTGGCCGTGCCCTGGCGCCGTGGCAGGGAGCGAGGGCCGCGGGAGCACAGCCGTGTGGAACTCTGTTCTTCTCAGCCTTTTACTCCCCCACCCCTTTAATTTTTTTTGTTTAATTGGCTTGGTGAATGGACCGCTGCCTGCGTGGCTCAGAATAGCTAACAGGGCAGAACTGGAAAGGGGAGTGTGGCCCGTGCAAAATGGGGGAGGGAAAAAAACAATTCCAGGCGTTGATGTGTGAGATGGGCCCAGGAGAGAGGCGAGCCACGACAGGAGGGGTGAGGGGCTGCAGCCATCGCGGTGTGGAGGCAGAGTGGTGCTTTGTGGGGTGGAACGGGAATGGGCCAGGACAGGAAACGCGTCCCCCTTTGTCATGCAATTCTTCAAAAAGTCCCCCAGGCAGTTACAAACGCATGCAAAATACAAAGGGTTTGGGTTTCAGGTTGTTGGGGTTTTTTTGTTTTGTTTTGTTTACTTGGTTGTGATATTTTTTCAAGTAAAACAAAGGAAACGAGAGACAAAGGCATTGTTTGCAGTATGTCTCGAAGATAAAAAAGGCTCATGCTGCAGAGATAATGGCTGATTTCCTTTTTTTCAGTAAGAGTCCTCCTCTGCACCCCGACAGTGCCCTCCCAAGGCAGCTGAGGGCCAGTAACGACTGGAGTCCAATTAATATTTGTAATAGGTTGTCCTGCGAAAATGGGGCCTGAATATCCCAGCAAATGTCTGCTGTTTTACATAGCCCTCACTGCTCTATCCTCACAGTATTCCATTGTTAGTTTACAAATGTGTATGTGTGTATGGATGTATGGCCAGACTTCGTGAACGCAGATTTGGGCAGGGCTCTCCCCATGTGGGTGTGCCCTTCCAGCCTGCGCAGTGGGTTTTTTAGGTGAGGCACAGTGTGCACAGAACTGGCCCCACCGTTTAAGTCCTGAGGTCCATCTGCCACGGCCGAGCGAGCTTGGACAGTGACAGTGAAGTCCTCGGGACTGTCACAGCACCCGGTACTAACCGGGGCTGACCCTGCTGAGCATCTGAGATGTGACGGGATCGGATGGCAGGGAGGCATTGAACTGCCAGGGGACGGTCCCCAGTGAGACTGGAACTCAGGTCCTTGGGATTCAGAGTCCAGAGTGCTCTCCTTTACACCATGGGACTGCCCTTCTTTAGTTTACAAATAGCATCTTGAAAAAAGGTTAATGTGGATTATAACTGGTGCCCAGACTGGAAGAAATATCCAACCTGACAGATTTAACATATAACTAGATTGGCAGCTGTGATACCCACTTAGACCTCTCAAATCTTTTACATGAACTTCAGTGCTGAGAATAGTTCCTGACTGATCCTTCAATAAACTGATCCTTCAATAACATTAAGTAAATGCAGCATAGGATAAATTTTGCTCCATGGAGAAAAATAAATGTTGTGATTATATACTTTAAAAAGGGGTCATGCCAGGACATAGTCAAGCTTTTGATGCACCATTGTCCCACAGTCCACCAAAAATAGTTCTGCTAGGAGGAATGTATTAAGGGAACTGGATGTTAAAATGATTTTTAATTATCTGGTATTCCTTTCTTTCAAAGGAAGGCCCTTCATTTTCTCTAAGAATTTCTTCTCCAATTAAAATGTGAAAACATCAGAGTGGTTATCTAGATGGTTTAGTAAGTAAAAAACACTTTACAAATATTTTCTTCTGAGTTTACTGCCTTTCATTATGTAGTGTTTTTTCCCCTTCATCTTGCCTTTTAAAATTTCCTAAATATATTTCTTTTCTTGTTGCTGTGTAACAGGCTGGATTCCTTTTCTCCTTGTCCTTCATTTTTAAGCTTCCTTCTCCCTTGCTTACCTCATTAACTTTTCCTTGTATGTAGTTTTCTCTCTCCTAGATTGGCTGTAGATTAGGATGAGGTTTTTACTGAGTGTAACATGAACACAGCATCCATGTAGATGCAGAGGAACAGTACAGCTCAGTGTTAGCAGGTCACGGAAAGCACAGGCTTTTTTTTCCTTATTTTTTGAGGTATGTGGCACAAACACCATGCCAGGCCTGGTGAATCCCTGTCCTCTGTTATCAACTAGCACTCTCAATCCAGAGCCCAGGAAGCTGGAGGACATCCTCCTCAGTTTCTGCATGTTCCTGAGAAAGCCTGTCATCCACAGTACTATAGGAGGAATTTCTGCTGTTGCCACTGACAAGGGTGACAGTAGCATTTTAATTCGTACCATACCACAGGTGGACATAATACTATTGAGCAGTCGTTTGTGATTTATGGGTTTTTGTTTTTAGATTTCTAACAATCACCTCCTTGTCACGAACTGTTTCTGTGTTCAAGGGCCAGTGATGTGTTCCCTCAGTACCACATAACTTACATCAAGAGGCAGAAACAGAAGAGCAGTCAGTTCTTCAAGAACTGTTTGGACAATGCTCTCAGGCACAGATGTGATTCTTGGGGATGGTCCTGTGTGGGTCCAGGCGTTGGACTGTGATAATCCTTGTGGGTCCCTTCTAACTCAGGATATTCTGTGATTCTGTGACCTAAGTAGAAAATGGCTGGGCTGGGCTTCCCAGTGCTCAGGACATGGAGGCATAGAAAGGTTCTAGCCACAGCCTGAGAAACTAGGCAGAACTTTCAGTGGAATGCTGTGAAGCATGAGTTAGGCTGGGAGATCCTCCTGCCTCTTCTGTAATTCTTCCAAGCACTGTTTCTATGGGGAGCAGTTACAGGAGCACTTACCTGTAATTTTTCTCTGATGTGCAGGGCAGAACTCACACAATGCACAGACAATCCTCCAAGTCCACATAGCCTTGAAGCACACACCACCACTACACAGGTGTCTGTTGGCAGTTTGTTCCTTACCTGGAAGAAAAGCATGAAGGCAGAGGGTGGCAGGAGTGACTTGCCAGTTAGCATGTCCTTAGCATGCAGGGGTTTCCTCTGGTAACACCCTGTCCCCAGCTCGGATGACCAATCTCATCTTTCCGTCTGACCAACCTGATCTCTTTTTATGATCAGGTAACCCACCTGGTGGATGAGGGGAAGGCTGTGGATGTGGTCTATCTGGACTTCAGCAAGGCTTTTGACACTGTCTCCCACAATATACTCCTGGAAAAGCTGGTAGCCCATGGCTTGGACAAGTGTACCCTCTCCTGGATTAGGAGCTGGCTGGAGGATCGGGCCCAGGGAGTGCTGGTGAATGGAGCCGCATCCAGCTGGTGGCCGGTCACTAGTGGTGTTCCCCAGGGGTCTGTGTTGGGTCCAGTCCTGTTTAACATCTTTATTGATGATTTAGATGAGGGGATTGAGTCCATCAGCAGCAAATTTAGTGATGACACCAAGTTGGGAGTGTCAACCTGCTGGAAGGCAGGAGGGCTCTGCAGAGGAACCTTGATAGGCTAGAGAGATGGGCTGATTCCAATGGGATGAGGTTTAACAAGTGCTGGGTCCTGCACTTTGGCCACAACAACCCCATGCAGCACTACAGGCTGGGCACAGAGTGGCTGGAGAGCAGCCAGGCAGAAAGGGACCTGGGGGTACTAATTGACAGGAAGCTCAACATGAGCCAACAGTGTGCCCAGGTGGCCAAGAAGGCCAATGGGATCCTGGCCTGTATCAAAAATAGCGTGGCCAGCAGGACCAGGGAAGTGATCCTTCCCCTGTACTCTGCGTTGGTGAGGCCACACCTTGAGTATTGTGTTCAGTTCTGGGCCCCTCAGTTCAGGAAAGATATTGAGGGGATGGGGTGGGTCCAGAGAAGAGCAACAAGGCTGGTGAAGGGACTGGAGCACAAGTCCTGTGGGGAGAGGCTGAGGGAGCTGGGGTTGTTTCGCCTGGAGAAGAGGAGGCTCAGGGGAGACCTTATCATTCTCTACACCTACCTGAAAGGAGGTTGTAGCCAGGTGGGGGTTGGTCTCTTCTCCCAGGCACTCAGCAATAGGACAAGAGGGCATGGGCTCAAGCTCTGCCAGGGGAGGTTTAGGTTGGATATCAGGAAGAAGTTCTTTCCAGAGAGAGTGGTCAGGCACTGGTATGGCCTGCCCAGGGAGGTGGTGGATTCTCCAACCATAGAGGTTTTTAAGGTGAGGCTGAACATGGCACGGAGTGCCATGATCTAGTAATCAAAGTGGGGTTGGATTAAGGGTTGGACTTGATGATCTTGGAGGTCTTTTCCAACCCAACTGATTCTATGATTCTATGTTTTCAGCTGGCCCAGCTTTCAAGGTCTTTCTGTCTCTTGGTTTTTGCTCTCATTGTCCTCTGGCACATGGTTTATTTTGCATTGTTTCCTATCGTGCTTTTCACAATGATGGTTTTCTGTCCCTTCCCTTCTCAGAAAGCTGTTCTCTCTTACTTTAGGTTTTTCTTTTTACAAACTGTCATTTTCCATCTGAGAAACCTGCTGTTCCAAGCAGTCCTTCCTTCTACTGTTAAAAGCAGAGCCCTGCCAAATTTCATTGTCCTTCCAAGGGAAACACCTCCACTTCCTGTATAATGTCATAGCACCTGAAATAATATCAGTGGGTAATTATTCATCTTGGAAATACTTCTCAGCCACCCAGCAGCCTTTTATCAATTTAGGCTCCTCTCGGAAAACAGGTCTATTAAGCACAATTGGAAAGCAAACTAAGAGAGCTAAAAGCACTTTGGGAATAGGAATAAAACACATGCCTAGGCAGTGTTGCACTAGCACTGATTGCAACTGCACCATAATTATTCATGGCACATTTACATTTGAAGTCCTCCTGTAAAACTGTATTTGAAAGGGAACATGAGCAGAAATGGTGCTGAGTCTTTTCATCATGGTAAAATGCCTTTTTCTGTAACAGCTGGCATTCTGTTCTTCTGTGAGCTAGGCAATGTAGTCACTCTTAAAATGAATCCTGACTATGAAATTGAATAGGGAACACAAGCTAAGGCCTGGCTAAGAATAATTTGTTATGTAATTAGTACAATGGTAAGAATATATCAAAACCTGTACTCTATCAAGCCTGGTAGGCATAGGGATTCTTCTCATGTTTCCTTTCCAACCTCCTGGTTTCAACTGCTGGTATCTTTCAGATTTTTTCAGATTATTTGTTTGAAAGCAGCTGTTTTATTTCTAGGAAGTCTTTGAGGGAGAGAGACTTTTTTTTGATCCGACTGCATTTACAATAGTGACAGCACTTCAGAAAATCAAATGGATAGCTCAAAGACATGTACTGATTTTGGAGAAAGTCCTTGATAAATTGAAGATGAAAAAAAATATATTTGGCAAATCAAACTGTATTTTTAGGTGGTACCAGGCTTCAGAATATGAGGATGTAGAATCCTTTGATCAGAATTGCTTCTAGTGGGAAATCCTTTCTTCTGTCACTGTTCCCTTCAAGGTAAAAAATAATTTTCTCAGTAGAAGCAGTTAAAAAGGCAGACTTCAAAATACTGCATATGACTCACATATAATTCTGTCACAGTTACTGAATAGTAACTTCTGGATATTGGAGATCTAAAATAGTCATCTTGCACGGTGTGCTGTGGTGTAAGCCAGATATTCCATTTTATTTTCTACTCAGTTTTACTGCCATTTGGAGCATATATGGACTCAGTTACCAAGGGTAGGGTGGGGAAAACTAAAAAAATAATTTTTCAAAACACAAGAAATAATGGCTTTCAGCTGCTTAGCAGTGGCCTACCATAGATCTGAAGTTACCATTTTCAAATATTTCTTCAAGATTTTACTCTACACGTATTTGTACATCAAAAATTAAATACATTTATCTTGAAGCATTCAGAACTGTTGTTTCCTGTGGAAAAATAGTACTTTCTTTCTGGATTAAATTGGGATAACAAGTATCTGTCAAGTCTTTTCACAGATTTTTTTTTGTTTTGCAGTGGGGAATGTTTAAAACAAGTAAATGCTTTGAAAATTTGGACTTTATCATTACTTTTGTACCTGAGAACTGGATTATTCAGGTATGATCTGATTATTTGGATAGTAACTTGCTATTTCTTTCTGTTATGGAGTATTCTGTATGCAGTAGATCTCAACTGATGAAGCCAGTTTAACAAGCAAAGGAAAAGGGTTGCACTTTTCTTGTTGACTTGCCATACCTTTGCAGGAACCATTGGGATTTAATTCTTAGAACGGGTGAGTTCACTGCTGCTAGCAACACTTCAACTTATTTTCTCAGACAAGCATACCCAGAAAAGCTGCTGTAGTAAATCTTTAATATCATCTTGTGAACATGGCTTTTTCTTGAATTAAATCTCTAGCCTAGATGGGGAAACAACAGCAGATGACACCATGTACCAGTGACCCCAGCAGCTGCTTTAGTAGATGGTGTGCTGGTGGCAGGGACAGAGTGCCTTAGGACTGGTACTACTGATGCTTTGAGATTCTAGGCTGATGCAAGAGTTGTACAGAGTTTCAAATTTTGTGCAGCTGCTTGACAGGTGTTACTATAAAGTAAAAAATCTGATTGTATTCTGAATTCAGGCATGACAGTGTAAGAAAATTGCTCTGTCAAGGGAGGATTAACAGCAGAACTGCTTCTTTTTGTATGGTCTTGCACAAATTCTCAACATAGAAAATGGGGAGCAGCACAGATTCCCCCTGCTTTGAACAATTTTTACAGTTTTGCAAAGTTGTTACTTGTGAAACCCTGGAATGCCACTTTAGCAATAAAAATAGCAGTACCAAATCTTTATGGTGTCTCCTTGTCTTCACTTAAATGTTATTACTCATTCCAGAAAATCAAAACACTGTTGTTAAAATCCTTTGAGTATCTTTCTAAAGTGTCAAGGTTTCATTGAGACTGTGTTCACCACAGTGCAATAGAATTAGTAATCTCATTCCACAATTTTGGTACATTTTCCAAAATAAAGCTTTTTAGGCTTGATTTTGGGATTGCAGGTTTCTTTCAATTTTTATTTCTTCCCCAGTTATACTGCTCTTAGATGGCACTAATTCCATATTTCCATCTTACTATGCTAAGATATATGTAAAATAGTGAAAACGTTCCTCTTAGGAGTAATGGCAAGACCTCAGTCCCTGCAAGTCTGTAGACAATTGAAAAGTTAATTTTTTTCCTCTGTAGAATCTATCTTCTGGCATTCTTATACCCATGTATCTGAAGGATGATAGAAGAAAAGCTGTGTTAAGAAAAGCCTTCAGACTTTCAGATAGGAAAGTCAACTACATGTCAGAGAACTAAGGAAAATAATCCTTATTATACTGCAAATACAATGTGTATCTTTAAATTACAGGAACAAGTCAAATGAGAGACCCAAGTCTCCCTCTTGGGAATTTATGCATAATTACCAAAAAACATGCAGGCTTTCATTGCACACAAAAAAACCCCAACCCTTGCAGCACAGAACTTAATTTAAAGGTTTTAACTGCTTGCTATGTTAAACCAATTAGCCAAGAAACACTGAATGGAAATGGCAATAATAAAATTTTTAATAAAGATTTAGCATTAATTTAGCTACTCTCAGAGGTCGAGTTTGCCATTCCTTTTACTGTTGAAGCCTTGTCAAAAAATTATGGTTATTCTCTCAGTCTGTGAAAAATGGGGCTATGCATAATCTGGATTCCAGTATTTGGTGCCAATGACCAACACTGACTATGGTCACTGTTAGAAGTATCAGAAAACAAAAATGGGAATTCTGAGAGCTGTGTACCAATTGCCAATAACCTCGTCAGTTCTCCAGTCACAATATTATTATTTTCAGAGCTTTTTTATTATTATTTTACATCACAGTGTTTTCTGTCTTAATTCTATCTTTTTCTTCTGATCCTGTCTTCTCTTGCAGCTTCTTATATTGTACCCTGAGGTTTGTGGCCTTTACTGAGATTACAGGATTAATAAATAAGGGGTCAGAAAAAAATATTAAATAAACATTTGGGAAAACCAAAGCAAAATAAGAGACATGTTAGTAAAACCAAGGGGAGGGGGGTGGGGGGGAATCAGATTTCTTGGTATTTTACTGCTTAGATTAGCATTATCTTGGACATCAGAAAAAGATGTCCAGACTCTTCCCCTAGGGGGTGGTTGGTCACTGAACAGGCTCCCCAGGGAAGTGGTCACAAGATCAAGCCTGTGAGCGTACAAGGAGTGTCTGGATGATGCTCTTAGTCATGTAATTTAGGTAGTCCTGTGAACAACGGGGAGTTGCACTTGATGATCCTTATGGGTCCATTCCAATTTTATGATTCCATTTTTGACAGAGAAAGATCACTCCAGTTGGGGGTAGCAGTACAGACAACTGAATTACAGTACCTTTATAAGTTACTTCAAACTTTACTCTTTGTTTCAGATAAATCCAGAACACCAGTCACAGGAGATCAATGCCAAGTGCTGAACAACACACCTCATTAATGTGTATGTGTGAAACACTGGCCACTGTCTGTAGGTGATCTCTTCAGCTGTTGGATCTAATTGTTTTCAGTTGGTTAAAACTTGGTTGTGATAATGCCAAGGGCATGGGTTCAATCCCTGTGTGGGCCACTGACTTAAGAGTTGGACTGGATGCTCCTTGTGGGTCCCTTCCAACTCAGAATAGTCTGTGATTCTGTTTTAACTAAACCCATTTCCTGGTGTTCTGAAGCAAGTTCTGTCCTCTCTACTTAGTCAATACTTCCTCACAATAAATTCTAATTGTTCTTTCTTTCTTTGCCTTCTGTTTAGGCATGTTGCATGTGGAGGGATGCTATGTAAAATCAAATTAAGTTATATACATTATCACCCATGTGATTCCCATAATAAATTATTTCCCTTTGTTTCACGCATTCAGGTGATGTAGCCCCATGGAATTATTCAGACTTTCATCCAGTAGTGCAGTTTCAGTACTTTATTTTGAAAGTCCCTTAATAGCTACTTTAAAACAAGAAAACAAATTAAATGTAAAGTGTTCTTTATTAAATAACTCAGAAGATAAAGCAAATTGTGCAGTTAAGAAAGACAACAACATGGCCAAAGGATTTTTACAGCAGAAAACAAATTGAGGCAAATGAGCATTTCAGTCTAGCAGCCAAACTATCCTCGTTTTTACGGAGCTAATTTCGGTCTTCAAATTGTGACTTGTTTTTTAAAAGATATGCTGCTAGAAATTCAATGGGATTTGGTGGTCTGTAATGAAAGAAAAGTAAATTAGAAGCAATTATGTTTTGTTATATGAAATTAGGTAGCTGAAGAACTGTCCCTTAAAAGCAACATAACTCCTCCTAAACACTTATAAGCAGTGATTTAGGGATGACCAGCTACCTACAGGGACTAAATTTCCAGCGGATGTCTGATGACCAAGTTTTAAAAAGGAGTCTTAGTCTCTGTTGGTTCAATGTTACTAAATTGCTACAGTTACGTAGGTACAACTAGAGTACAGTCTGTAAGCATAAATACTGTATGTACATCATTGGATGTGACATGCATTTGCCTGTTTCTTTAACTCATGCTATATAAAGTAAAACTGAATCTGTCAGTGCTTTTTAGCTTCATTTTCTTTAAGAGGTTATTGTGTAGCTTTGTGCATTAGAGTTGTTTTCATGGTTTCTGGCAACTGAAATGTACACAACAAAACTTCAAGTTTGAGAAGTGCTGTAACTTAAAAGTAGTCAATAATAAACACTTTGGATCACTGGCCTTAGTCTGTAATCTTTTTCAAAAAAAGCTCCACCAGAAACAGTGCATGAATCCTGCTAATCTGGGTTTTGTCCACAGAATGAATGACAAAATTATTCCATATTGGGTCAGACCAAAGGTCTGGCACTGAGTGAATACACCTATAGAGCGTAAAAAATGGAAGAAATGCACAGAGATATTTTTGTGGACCATCCTTTTGGCTCCCAAGCATGTGCCAATTTATGAGCTAGCACCTTAACAGTCCTGGGTGGATTCCTCTCCAGTTTGGACCTCTTGAGCACAAATAAAACCTTAATGACCTGAATCCTAAGGCAAAAAAAATATATAGCCTAATTATGTGAATACTGTATCAGAAGAGATAATAAACAGTCCACCTCAATTCATCATCTCTATGCTGTTGTGATTTAACAGATTCCTGATATAATCCCCAGAGAAGTCTGTCTTTTCAGTGTATCATCTATTCAGTCACTGTATACAGAAAGCATTCCATACTTCTGATCACCTTGTCGCTCTTTTTGTATTTTCACTTTCTACCAGAATACAGGAGAATTGGAATTACACATAATACAAAAACTACAAGAACATTATAAATCTAAATAGTGACATTATGCTTGGTTTTTACCCCTTCAATTTCTAAGTCTTGCCATTTTTATTAGAGAAATACATTGAAATATACGTGTAGCAGTTTAAAGATATTTTTTCATAAGGGTAATTGTCAACTCAGAATCTAACATTTTGTCACTAGTGTTTATTACTGCCCTCCTTGGTCTACAACTTCTTATTTATTTGGATTCAATCTTTTGCTTTTTGTCATAGTTTCAGTTTTTCATAGCAGTCTTGAGAGTTTTATGACGTCCTGTGCAATTATTTACAAGTCATCAACTTTAAAAATAAACCAGAAACCGAAACACAAAGCCCCCAAACCTATGCTGTAAAATTCAGTTTCATTAACAAAATTTTGTCAGCCTGTTCTTCAAATTGTTATAAATTATCCTCTCCATGATTCTAGTGTTGAGCTTATTTCACCATGAAAATTCACTGTTCTATCCTCTGTCTTGCATCGTCCAATCAGTTCTCCACCCATATACAGACTTTTCCTTTAATTCCACAGCAACTAACTCCCTTTAAAAGCTTTTAGTGAATGGCTGTGTGAGAAACATTTCGGAAATGTAAACAGACTGTATCATCTGCATTCCTCTTTACATGTGCTTGCTGACTCCTTCAATAAACTCTTAAGACACTCACAACACCTGCCAAAAAGTTGCGTTGACACCTCTCGAATATGTAATTGATCCATATGGCTCACTACCCTGGATAATTTCTACCAAATTCCAAGCATACTCATCAGATGTCCTGGGCTGTTCCCTGAATACTTCTATATTCCTTAGAAAAAGAACTTGGCAATCAGTAGTTACTTTCCACTTCAATTTTAATCAGAAGATTATACAGCAGAGCTGGTAATTCATCTTTCTCACTCCTGAAGGGTTATTATGCTCCAATGAACAGCCAATTTGACCTGCCAGTTTCATACTGTGGTTTTATATCTATACATTCCCCAACCTCTTCTATCAGTGTTCCAGTTTCACTCATGTGATGAATCCCCCATAAAAAAAGCTCCTTCTGTAGTGAAAATTTAAATTAAGAAAAAAAAAAGAGAGAAAGGAAAAAGGTTGCCTGTAACACAAGTATCCAGAGTGTAACTGTAGGGTATGCACCTCAGGCTGTATTTTACATTGACAGTGCAGCAGAACTCCCACAGCTTTCAGCTGACAATCTGCATGCTGCGCTGGTGTGCACACTGCACAGACCTTCCAAGGTGCCTGATTTTGCCTAATTAGCTGTCTGAACCCTGCAGTTCAAATTCACAACTCCTTCTGAAGTTAAGACACTGCTGATGGTTGTTCTGACTGTAGGCATCATGGTGTCATTATGGTCCATCTATACCAGCTTTTGACTGTGTTACTTTGGCAAAACTGAGTGATGGTTCCAAGCAGTACTACTTGCTACTAGTGACGGTACACCAAAAGGATTGAAATTAATTTGCCTAAGATGAACAGCTCTTTGCTGTTATTGAAGGATACAATTCTACATTGACTGCTAAGGGATTTGGGGCACCTCAACAGCATAATTACTCAGAGGATAAACTATCAGTCTGCTTCTTACTGTGTTGACAGGGCAAGGTCAGCCTCACTTTGTAGAAAGCATTTTAATCTCTGACAAAGANAAAAATTCTTTCCAGAGAGAGTAATCAGGCATTGGAATGGGCTGCCCTGAGAGGGGGTGGATTCCCCATCCCTGGAGGTTTTTAAACGGAGATTGGACGTGGCACTGAGTGCCATGATCTGGTAAATGGACTGGAGTTGGACCAAGAGTTGGACTTGATGATCTCGGAGGTCTTTTCCAACCCAATCGATTCTATGATTCTATGTGTCGGGCCTGATCTGTCTTGCTTTCTTTCAAATGGCAAGCAGAACTCTGTAATTCCACACTACAGAAATCTTCATAAGTAGAACAACTTCTTGCCTTGCTTTTATAAGGTGAATTACATGATGAAATTAATAAAAAAAAACCCTCATCTCTTCCTCCACAACTTTTCCAGTAGCACACCTCACTGGGAGATCACTAAGGAAGTAACTCTTACCATGCCATGTGCACCTCGTAAGCATGATAAGCACCTAAGGGAGGAACACACCCTGCACAGTCAATCACAGTAATTCACAGATTCACAAACCTGTTGTAATGATGTTCTCACAACTAGCTGAACCATGTGTGGTGTGCAAGGCCTGAAAGGTGAAGTACCACACAAGTTTGAGACCTACACTTGCCTAAGAACAAAAGAAACACTGAAACATCTTACCTCTCTTTTGCAAGAACAGCTAGTCCCTGTAGCAAGATAGGTACAACTGTCTGATCCAAGTAGGCACGTGTGGGTAGTGACTGAAGATCCACCTTCTGCTTTGATGTCTTCTCTGCATTTAGTTTTTCATTTTCTACTATTCTCTGGAGTACAAAATATAAAGTAAATCAACATTGGTAATAGCAATTTGAAAGTACAAAGTACCCATCTCCCTGCAAGTCACTGGCAATAACTTCTTTATATCTTGTAAGAAAATTTAAGTGCATATTTTTCCCTGCACAAAAACCTAATTCAGAGGAGCCTTGTGTAAAATTCTTATATCTTGGAGAAACAATGTTAGGAAGTTGACAGTTTTCTAAAACAGAAGACATCCAATCTGTGTAATTTTTATTTCTGCTTTTGCAGTCACAGATTTGAATTCTACACCAGTAAGACAGGAATGACTGCTAACAAGAGTAGTCTCAATTACATGGCTCCTGTTTGCATGAGCTTCTAACACAAGATGCTAAAAGCACAAGAAATTCAGGTGAAGTCTGACAAAGGGGATTCTGCTAAAGTCAAGTACTTTGAGATTGTGCTCTATTCAAGTGCAGCTGAATATCCGTCGTGGAAGCTGAGGCATTACAGACAAGCAGTTATCAGGGAGATGAGACATGAAAGATGCTCAAGAATAGTTTCTGCAAAAGCTTAGCATGGAGTAGGAGCTTATAATGGAGGGAGACTGAAGGCTTTTCTTTAACAAGGAATAATAAATAAATGCTATAGAGTCAAGAGGTGATTGTCTTGCTCTACTCTGCGCTGGTGCAGCCTCACCTGGAATACTGTCTGCAGTTTTGGGCACCACAATATGAGAAAGATTTCAAGCTATTAAAGGGTGTCCAAAGGAGGGCACCAAAGATGGTGAAGGGCCTTGAGGGGAAGACATAAGAAGAGCAGCTGAGGTCACATGGTCTGTTCAACCTGAAGGAGACTGAGGGGAAATGTCATTGCACTCTGCAGCCCCTTCACAGGGCAAAGCAGAGTGGCAGACACCTCATCTCTGGTGAATGACACGAAACTGTGACAGGGGAGGCTTAGATTGGATTTTAGCAACAGGCTTTTCACCCAGAGAGTGGCTGAGCAATAGACCAGGCTCCCCAGGGAAGTGGTCACAGTCTCAAGCCTGACAGAGTTCAAGTGTTCAGACAATGCCCTCAGGCACATGGTGTGAGCTGGGGCTGCCCTGTGCAGGATCAGGAGCTGGACTTCAGTGATTCTTTTGGGTCTCTTCCAGCTCATAATATCCTGTGATTCTCTAACCCACACTGCTACCAACAGTGAGAGAATGGATTGTATCTACTCCTTTTCAGTGTAAGTAATTCAAGATCGCTTGGATTATTCTGATGCAATATTTCTATTGACAAGAGTATGAAAAGAACCTTTCCCTTTGATACTTCTATAGAAATTCTATCAACTCATTCTATTCCCCTCCCTAAAATAAAAGTCCAGACGGCTTTTCTGTGGCATAATAGATTATATATATTACAGATAGCAATAGAATAGATAACAATCACAGGATCCTTAAAAAGCATCCTCTCATTAAAAGGTGCTCTATTAACTTCAGAACCATTTAGTATAATGGAAGCAATACAACAGAAAATATATTTACAGCCATTTATGCAAGAGACAGGTATCTCTTTGCTCAATTTCTATCTAACTTTCATGGGAACATTACACTTGCTGAAGTTAAGCTCAAGACTCAACACTTTCCCCCTTCATCAGGAATGTGACTTCCACCATACTACACAGCAACAACATCTTTGTTACCTCTACATTTTCAGTGAGACCGTATTCGGAATGTTGATTTTCTGGAACCTGTAAAATAACAACATGGTCAGCAAAACAGAAACGCTCCTTTTATTTATGTAGCAGTGTACACATAAAAGATTTCTTGCAATACCTGTGGCTGTCCTTCCATAATCTGTTCTCCCTCCATGATTTGAAAAGTGGAATTTGCTGGACGTGCAGGACAATCTTGGAAGGCAATAAAAACACCGGTCAGCAGGCTGAGATGAAGCCCAGTGTGAGTTAAGCGCTAGTGCATCACTTGGTCACTAATGATTGTTAAGGCAGAGTTACTCGAGAGCAGAGGGAGCTGCCCTGTGCTCTCCCCGCGCCAAACTTGAACGCGCTGTTCCCGCACGCAGAACCGAGCAGTGCCTTAAGGTTCGGGTCCGGTCCGCTGAAGAAAGCGGCACTGGGGTTAGCAAATACGGCATTCCTCCCCGCCGGAAGACGGAGACACCCCTTACCCTCCGTCCGTCCGTCCGTCCGTCCGTGCCCCCCGCCCGCCACATCGCCCACGCCACAGCACCCCGAGCCCCGCCGTGGGCCGGGCCAGGCCGGCCCAGGCCAGACACACG